>CM046448.1:49038696-49638696 GCA_025506515.1 Flaveria trinervia | reverse complement strand
TTGCTGTTGGAACGTTTCCTTCAGCTGGGTTATCATGTCGTAAGCTCCGTGATGTTCATACTCCTTTTGGAGATCCGGAGTCATGCTTCTAGCATGAGACAAGACACTTGGATGGAGTCCTCAGTGTACTTTAGCCAATCATTCAAGGCCTCCTCATCATCCTCGCTAGGTTGATCAGGGATAGGGTCGTCTAAAACGTACGATCTTCTCTCTTGCTTGAGAACGATTCTCAAGTTTCGATACCAATCGATGAAGTTGTTGTGATTTAGACGTTCCTTTTGGAGGATCGCTCGTAGTGATTGGTTTGATGCGGACGAGTTATCGTGATTTTCATTATTGGTGGCCATCTACAAAATTTTAACAAAGATCAATTTTAGTATTTTCGATATTGCTAATTTTAATATTTAATGCCTTTTAAGGTCAATTTTATATTAAAATCTAGAACCCAACATTACATTTAAATTGTGGTTAGGTGACCTTTATCCCACGATTTAAATTAATAAGGTGGTCAACGATTGACGATTGCAACCATTTGCAACTTCTAGAGGTATGGGATCGACTTATTGAACATCATATGTAAAGTCGGCATGTTAATCCCATCAACACCATTTGGAAACCATATTGTAGGTGATCCATTTAACATGGTTTGCAAATCAAGACATCCTACTTACACCCATGTGTGAGTTTGCCAAAACAAATGGTTAGGTGACCTTTATCCCATAAGTAAGGCATTCTCACCTCAAATCACAAGTTCCCTCAAAATGGTTGGGTGACCTTTATCCCACTAAGAGTTCCCAAGTGACTCAAGTGTTGTGTAAAAGGACGGTGTTGATCTCGTTTTTAAAATTTTAGAGATTTCTTAATTCTAGTTTAGAAAACTCTATGTACTTGTATTTGTATGCTTTCAAATACAAGGTACCCTATGGTTCTTAGATTAAAACCAATTTTAATCTTTAAAATCATTAAACCATTTTAATAACTTTTATTAACTTTAAAGAACCATCAATTTTCAGATTGTTATGATTATTAATGAGTTTGTTATGCATGTCAAAACATCAACCAAACAATCAAACAATAAACAATCAACCAAGCATAAAACATAAACAATCATATGTGCATAACCATAGCCCTTATGTTGACAACACTTGTTTGCCATCACAAGTGTTGTCTTTGGTCTTTCTAAGGGTCAAACATATCATAAAGGTTCCAAGAACCTCCCACTAGAAACCGCATCCAAATGCTCCATGTTTCTTGTGTCTTTGTGTCCATCTTAGGGTCTTGATCTTGTACATCTTCCTTTTACAAAATTGTATCCTAATACATTTTTCTAGTAAAGGAAATGAACCTAATCTATTATTACATAACCAAATGAATGAATAATTACAACCCAAATGAATAAACACAAATATTACAACCAAATTGAATGAATAAAACAACCACTAGAATCATCCAAAACAACACAAGGCCACAAGCTAGGTTATGCACTAAACAACCAATGATCATATCATCTATTCATATAATGAAAACCCCATTTAAAACCCCAAATTTCAGCCAACATAAACTGAAATTTTGGGTTTAATCATTGTCCAAACAACCAACATCATAATATGTTTCTTTCAAGGTCTAATCACTAGCATGTGTGGATATGACCTTGAAAGTTTGGGGAATCATTCATATAAACTATAACAGCCCAAAATCAGCCTATAACATGTCTAATATCATCTTTTAAAACCAATTTCAAAAGATAAAACAAGCAAGTCATCCACATAACCGGCTCTTGATGCCATTGTTGGGTTTATTTGAAGATAAAACCCGTTTTATCCTCTTGGTATTTCAGAAAAACGCAGCGGATAAATATGTATTTAAAACATGATTTTAGATCTGAAAATCCATGTTTTATGATGATTAATATACAAATAAACAAACCCATAACAATAAGGATCATTTATGTGGATTAAACAAGCTATGAACACATAAAACATCCATAATAGACAACCATTATGAAGCTGCCAAAACTACCTTTCTTCAGTGGATAATAACACTCCAAAAAGGGCTGCCAAAAACCGTGGGTTTGATGGAGATGGAGATGTCAAAATTGGCCAAGACTCCAAGAAGAGGAGATCCTCAAGCTAGTATACCCAAGCTTGTATGCAACCCACCTTCTAGTTAGGAAGAATAACACCACCAAAGGCCAAATGAAACCTCCCTTTCTGCTGAAAATCCGTAAGGTTTAGAGAGAGAGGGAGAGAGATTGTGTTTTGGTAAAAATTGCATGAATGAATCATTGAGAGCATTGAGTGTGTGTGTAGTATTAAAGTGTTGTCAATTTTCAAGAGGAAAATTGGTCCAATCCCAAGCAAGGGGCGGCCAAGACAAAAGGAATTCAAAACCCATTTCCCTCTTAAAATTTATAACACATTACACATTGTTACTTGTCATATGTCACACAATAAAAGGATACTTTCTAGACCAAAATTAAAATGTGACATATGTGCTCTTTAATTAAACAATTTTAATTAAAGTACACTCATGTGTTATAAGTTGTTATTTAAACCCCTTTAAATGACAAGAATAACAGCAAACTCATCAACAAATTATCCTAACAATTTGTTCCATCTCATATGCAATTTATTTAGAAAACCCATTTTCTAAATTGGTGTAAATATTTAATTGCATGATCATATCATCAATTAAATATAAATTGGTGTTTGCCAAGCTTGTTATTGGGTATAACCCGACTTGGATCATAACGTACTAACCACATCAATATTCTAAGTGTCTTGGGCACACAGAATCCAACAAATTGACTTCGTGTTGATACTCCAGCAGTGATATCACCAATGATTTGAGACATAGGGTGATTTTTCAGATCTTGATACACAATGAGATCTGTGCAAGTGTTTGTAGCAGGCTCAGCAGTAACAGATGGTGATGGTGAATCATTTCCTTGAAACCAATCAGTGGATGGTAATTCAAAGGAAGTTGAATTCGAAGAAATCTCATCAGGATTTGTTGTGGATGGTGCTACTGGAGCTACAGGAACATCAGGTCTAGCTGAATTAGGCAGCTGATCACTAACCTGAAGAGATGAGTACTGCAATCATCATCATCATCATCAGCAGTACCACCAGGTGGTGAACTGTTGACAGGAGCAACAGCAGGAGTTTGATAAGGAACATATTGCAGTATGTCCAAATCAAATAACTCCACATGGCTTTGTGGAATCTTGTCCTTTGGAGATTCATTGAACTTAACATGTAGAGTTCTTCAACCATCTTTGTTCTGCAGTTGTAGACTCTGTATGCCTTGCAAGTAGATGAATAACCAACAAAATACCCTGCATCCACCTTAGGATCAAATTTATGGAGTTGATCCTTTGTGTTGAGAATAAAACAGGGACACCCAAATGCTTTGAAAAATGAAATCAGAGGAGCCAAATGATGGAGAACTTCATATGGAGTCTTCATCAACCTCTGATTTACTAAAACTCTATTTTGCACATAGCAAGCTGTGTTCACAGCATCAGCCCAAAAGGTCAGTGGCAAACCTGAGTCAGCCAGCATGGACCTTGCAGCTTCAATGAGGGTCCTATTCTTTCTCTCCACTACTCCATTTTGTTCTGGAGTCCTTGGGATGCTAAACTGCCTTTTGATCCCCTTTGAAAGATAGAAGTCATCAAGTGTATGATTTCTGAATTCAGTCCCATTGTCACTCCTAATACACTTGACTGGAAGAGAATACTGCTTCTCAATATACAACACAAAGTGAATAATCTTCTGAGCAGTCTCATCCTTTGAATGTAGAAAGAAAGTCCATACAAATCTGGAGTAATCATCCCCAATTACCAGACAGTACTTCTTCTTTGCCATGCTCATTACTCTCACAGGACCAAATAGATCCATATGCAGTAATTGCAAGCAGTCAGTGGACTTAGGCACTTCAATAGGAGGGAACGAGACTTTGTGTTGTTTTCCTTTCAAACAAGCAGTGTAGGTTTCATCACAGTGAAACTCCTTTATTGGTAAGCCTCTGACTAAACTATTGTGGGTAAGCTGATTCATGTTTTTGAGATTAACATGACCAAGCCTTCTGTGCCACAGTTTAGATTCTTGAGAAGAGGCTTTGGAAAATAGGCAAGGATTGCCTTTGAGATCTATTTTCTTGGACAGATCTAAGGCATACACTCTTCCTGTCCTATTGGCTCTCAGGAGAGTGTGATCATCCAACACCTTGTCAATCAAGTGCAAAACTTTGGATGACAGAATCCTACAGTTTTGACTGGTGAAAAGAGCAACATGGCCTTTATCACACATTTGACTGACACTCAAGAGATTGTACTTGAGATTTTCCACATGATTAACATCATCAAATTGATTTCTCCATTAGAGACAAAACCCTTACCAATGATGTAACCCTTAGCATCATTGCCAAAAGAAACAAATCCCTTCTTTCCTTGAGAGTAGTCATGAAGAAGAGAGCTATTCCCAGTCATGTGCATAGATCCCCCACTGTCTACACACCAGATGCTACTTTGGCATGTTGAAGAACCCTGTAATAATAAACAATCAGTTAGTTTTAGAGACCCAAACCTTTTTGGTTTTGGGCCTGGTCTTATCAATAGATGGTAAACTAACAGGTTTATCTGAAACAACAGCATGAGAGGAAGAAGATGGTGTAGAAGAGGAGTCCTTTGGCTTGGACCTCCTTTTCTGTGGTTTCAACATAGGAGCATCTAGTTGGTTAACTCTACCCAACAGATGTTGAACCATCATAACCAGCTGTGTCTGATTTTGTGATAAAGCTTTCAGCTCATGAGACACATTGCCAGTGGAGTTCGATAAGTTCCTATGTTGCCCCTTCTTCTTCTGAGCATTCTCAGCTGTCACCTGTTTAACCCCTTCCTTTTTGGATTTCTTTGAGGACTTAAGGGTTATAGGATTTGATGTTGCTGATACAAATGTGGTCTCAAACTCAGTTTTCATTTTTACCATTTTCTCATTAATTTCTTCTTTTTGTTTGAGTTTGGAACCTCTTTTGTACCAACAATCATCTGTAAGATGATTGAACAAACCACATACTTCACATGATTTCTTCTTCATCTTAGGTTGATCATCAACTAAAGAGGGTGAAGCAACAGAAGACTTGTTCTTCAATGCTTTGGAAGCATTGTTTGCTTTCTTGACTGCTTCTTTAGTAGTCTTCAAACTCTTTCTACTGGCAGTTTTCTTCTCTTCAGTACTGTCAGCAGTTGAAGTTTGAACTTCAGGTGTTAAATCCTACTCTCTAGTCCTTTCAGGACCTTCAGAATTAACTCCTAAGTTGATCAACTCATTGATCATGTGAGTGTCAGCATTTGAACCATCAACATCAGCTGATAAGTTCAAAGAGGGCATGATGCTGACTGCTACTTCTGATTGTGCTGTATCAAAAGGTAGATCACATGATGTGATGGATTGGTTATCACTCTCACCATCAGATTCTACCTCTGCTCTTGGGGTAAAATCTGTAGGTGGAGCAGTGTGATTGTAACCAATTCCAAACTTCACATTTGAAGCAGATTGCTTACTAAGAAGCATTTCAAAACCTTTGCATGATTGAACCCATCTATCACACTCTACCTGGGTAACTGCAAGGGTTTCTTTGAGATCTTTGTACTTCTCTAGAAGTACCTCTTCTCTAGCCTTATCATCAATTATTTGGCAATTCAGTTTATAAATCTCATCATTTTTATCTTTAAGCACAAACTCAAACTCAGCTTTGTTTTTGGAATTATTTGTTCTAGCTCAATGTTCTTATTAATTAGAGCTACATTTGCTTCTCTAATGGAAGCAAATGCTGCTATGCATGGTTCAGAACATAATTTGGCTTTTGCCTCAGAGGATACCTGTGATACCTGAGGTGTAGAGGCATTAGAAAATGAAGTATCAGCAGACTCCAAAGCCATAAGAGCTAGATTCCCAAAAGGACTGTCACCACCATGTTGACCAGCACCTGAAAACAGTTGGTCATGACCAGACATGTCATCTGGTAACTGCTCCAGTCAACAATTCCTGGGGTGAAGAAGCTGTGTTGTTGAGGTTGAGTTTGTTGATGAGATTGGGATGGCTGAGGTTCTGGTATTGCATGAGGTTGTGGTGCCATAGGAACTTGAACTTGATTTGACTGTGGCATGTAATAACAAGGGTACGGATATGGCATTTGACCCTGAGGAACAAAATATGCCGGAGATTGTTGTTGAGGATGATGACTAGAAGTGACAGGATGTTGCCCTCTGTGTTGTTGACTATTGCCAGGAAAAGTCACAAAGGGTGTAGTGGAGTTAGATCCAGTTGATCTACACTCTCTTGCAAAGTGTCCAAGCCTTTGGCATTTGTGACACCTCAACTTGCTCTTGTCAAAACCAACTTTGGTTTTGCCAGAGAGTCCTGGGAATTTTCTTCCAGTTCTTTTATAGAACTTCTGAGATCTGATATTTATCAGGGCCATTTGGATCAAAATATCCATCTCTTCTAAGTCGTAATCAGCAATCCCCTTGAGATCATTCATAATGAAGCATAAAGTGTCATTATTACACCCAGTAAACTGACCATCAACACTCACAAATGCAGAATCAGAAGTACTTGAAGAGAAGTTAATATGCTCATCATACTGGCATTCAGATGAAGCATATTCTGACTCATGACCCACCAAGGCAGTGTTGCCTGGTACAAAGTCTTCAGTGAGCTTTCTAGATGAAGACAGCTTTCTCTTCTGTTCTATCTCTCTCTCAAACGTGAGCAGTTTCCCATGGGGTTGGGTGAGAGATAGTTTGTCCAAACTTGCACTGGAGCGTAGGACAATAGTATATGTGTCCCATCTCTCAGGCAGTGATATGAGAAATCTGTTATTCATCTGGATATTTGTGTACTCAAGTTTGACCATTTTTAATTCAGAGATCAAACAAGAGAACCGCTCGTATTGTTGAGTCAGTGTCTCACCCTTTCTATGAGAAATGTCTCATATTGTTGGGCAAGGATTTCTCTATTATTTTCCAAGACCTCATCTGTTCCTCCAAATTGTTCTTTCAAGGCATTCCAGAGGTCATGGGCAGTTTCATGATGCATTAGCCCAGAATAGATTTCATTTGGCAGTGCCATGGCCAGAATTCCATGGGCTTTTGCATCAATTTCAAGCAACTTGTTATCCTCATCTGAGTATTGCTCCCTCCTCTTCGGAACCATTTGATTGGTTTCCGGGTTATTCACCATAGGCTTGTGTGGACCATGTACAACTGATGTCCAACACCTGCGCTGTTAACAGACAGGTGATGGAGCATTCGTCGTTGCCATATGTTATACTCATTCCTAACCAGCATGGTGGCTTGGTTGAGGAACCAGTATTGTGAGGATCATTGGAGGGAGTAGTCATTTTCAGTTCAGAAACATTTAATTCAAGCTTTTAAAAGTTTTACACAGACCACAACAAACTCAATGAAAACCAAGAAAAGATCTCAGGATGAATGACCAGAAATATAGAAAATTCAATCTCTATAACCGTTTCTTGCAAAAAACAAAAGCTAATTCAATCAAACATAGATCTTGAATAGCAGTTTCAATGATCAATTATTAGATCGATCAATGATTAACCTGCTCTGATACCATTTGACAGGATCAGCGTTCACAAGTTTGATGTATTAGAGTTCAAAGCAGCGGAATACGAACAGGAATTAGACAAATTGTAGCAAGTAATCGATACTTGTATGCATTAAGAGCACATATGGTTATAGTGAGAGAATATATATTTCTGATTCAAGGAATGTTTATTGATATAGAATATTTCTAATCAAATCATTCATATCATTCCGTCATTCACATTATTACAATAGGTTGTCACTCCTATATAGAGTGCAACAATCACTGCTGTTATCACGAAAAGTGACAACTGGCAGATCTAATACAAAAATAACTAACTCTTAATAAACTACTGAAATGTTCACAACTACTGAGAACATATCATAGTGTTAAGTACAGAATAAAAACTACTGATTAGAAACTACTGAAACTACAACGACTGAAGAACAAGCTCTTCAGTCGTTTTACAAAACTACTGAAACATAAAACTACTGAAACTAGAAATATAAAACTACTGATATCACAACTACTGAATAAGTACTCTTCAGCAGTTGTGACAAACTACTGAGGCTTCAGTACTTGATCTTCAGACTTTGACCTTCAGGTGTTTCATCAGCTGATGACTTCAGTAGATATCATCAGCTGATGACTTCAGTAGATATCATCAGCTGATGTCTTCAGTCTTTGTCTTCAGACTTTGTACGTCAGTTGTTGATCTTCAGCACTTGTAAACTCTTCAGCTGTTGTACTTCAGTACTTTGGTCTTTCAGCTTCAGCACTTGTGTTCTTCAGCTGTTGTACTTCAGTACTTTAGTTCTTCGGCTTTTGAAGTCTTGAGTACTTGATCTTCAGCTGTTGAAGTCTTCAGCACTTGTCAAACTGCTGATGAGGCTTTCAGCAGTTGTTGTGATACCATGTGGGACTTAGAGGTTTTCTGATCTTGGCTCATTGGTTCTTTTGGTCCAACAATTTTGCATCATGGTTGTGGGTATGGAAGCTTGAGGACATCTACCTTGATGTTTTGGTCATTCAAGAGCAGCCCCATCTTCATCCAAATCCCGTTTTTCAGCAGCCTTTTGGAAGGTAGTTCAACATCAGTTTTAAGCAGCTTTTTAAAGGTAGTTTGTATGACTCGTTTTGGTTTGTTATTGGTTGTTATTTCTTTTGTATGCTAGTTCTTCACATAATAAAGATCCTCTTGTTATGGGTTGTTGTTTATACATAATCATGTTAATTTTCAGAAACTTTAACATGACTTAAGTTGTATATTCCGCTGCGTTTCATATGTTTAAATGGTTAAACAAGATGTAAATGGACAAACAAACCCCTTCACATGGCCACTCACTTCTTCTCCACAATGGTTCAAGGCAGCTTTCAAGTAGTCAATTTCTTTCTCTTTCTCTTTCTTTTCAGCTTCATACTTTTCCTTTAGTTATTTTAATTCATGCTCCTTTTCATCAAGCTCTAGAATCCTATCATCAAGGAATTTAGCTCTCCTATTTAGTATTCTTTCCATCCTTTCCACCTTTTGTAGGAGCTCAGATATCAACTCATCCTTTTCATCAGGCCTAATTATATTAGATTTAGCAAAGCTTTATGAGGGAGCATTCTCAAAAGTTGCTCTATTTACAGGCATTTGAGCATGTTGATCCTTCTCATCTGAGGATGATTTGGATGCTTTAGAAGTGCTAGTTCAGTCTCCAAATCCAGTTGGGTTATCATGGGTGGGCAATGGTTGGTGTCGTGATGTTGCTGAGTGATGAGGTGGTGATATTGGTGATTGATGAGGTGGTGATATTGGTGATTGATGAGGTGGTGATATTGGTGAGTGATGAGGTGGTGATATTGGTGATTAATGAGGTGGTGATATTGGTGAGTGATAAGGTGGTGATATTGGTGATTGATGAAGTGGTGATATTGGTGATGGTTGTGGGGTTGTTTGTGGTCTTGGTTGAGGTGTTGGTTATGGTGATGGTTGTGGTGATCATTGTGGTATTGGTTCTGGTGATGGTTGGGGTGTTGGTTGTGGTGATGGTTGTGGTGATGGTTGTGGTGATGGTTGTGGTGTTGGTTGTGGTGATGGTTATGGTGATGGTTATGGTGTTGGTCGTGATGATGGTTGTGGTGATGAATATGGTGTTGGTTGTGCAGCTTGCTCATCAGCCGCCAGTTCTTATCCTTGATTTATTTGTTGAATCATCCATGGAAGAAGAGGTGAGTGAGCTCCACCAAAAAAGTTTCTAGGTCCCTCTTCTTTGTGTACTTGTATGATTTTGCATCATAAATGGGAATATCAAGCACTGGTCCCTTAGTAGCAATGTCTGGAAATGCTTCATTTATCATGCACTGGATGAATCTTGGATTCATCAATAACTTGTATCTTCTCCCATCTTGTATGTTTGAAGTCAGGCCATTAAAAACATAGGCAGACATATTGAATGGCCTGTTTGTATAGAGAGCACAGATTGCTAAGGAAGTGGTGATTGGAATATCATTCCATCTTGTTTTTCTCTTGGATAAGTAGTGCTGAAATATGTGGATTAGAAATCTCCAAGGCAGATCAACCAATCCTTTAACAATTTATTTAGCTTCAAATCCTCCTTCATAACCAATCTCAGCAAAGAATATGGTTATTTCATCATCATCCAGCTCTAGAGGTGCATTAGCATCATCACCAAAATGCAAGCATCTTGTAGCAGAATCTTCAGTGAGCTTAGAGTGTGATCATTGTCAATTCTTCCAGATAGAGTTCTAACACCATCTGCTTCAATTATCTCAGCTGAATTCCAAAAAGACCTAATGAGGTTCTCATAGCTGGTGGGTCTAACAGTGATAACATAAGCTACCCTTATTGTAGAGATGAATTTGATGATATCTCTGAGTCCCTCAGCTTCTAGCACATCAGGGATTAAATAACCGCTGACATTATCATGCTTGATCCATGAAAGATTTGCCATATAATCTGCATATAAGACATGTGTGTCAGTTTTAATGAGAACTCTTGAGTATTGTTTATCAGTTTGACATTAAATGGTCAAAGATGAACTTTTCACATTACTGTATCATTGTTGTCACATCAAATGGTGAATTTGTTGTTCAACAATCACAGTTTCTATGTTTGAACCATTTATTAGATGTTATTTCATTGATTTGTTACACATTTTCATTTTTCATCATGCTCTGTTCTTGCACCAAACATGACTATAAAGGTTTTCATGAAGTTTAAAATTTTTATTAGTTTGCATGTTCATTGAAGTCAAAAAGGCGTATTTATTACATCAATAAATTGAATTTTTTGTGTCCTTCATTATCATTTGGTTCTTTGTTAGATTTAGGTTTAAAAGTCCAAAAGTTGGGTCTTGATGAAATTTTTAGAAATTTCACCTTGTTTTCGATGCAACTGTAGTTTCAGAAGCGATAACAAGAACAGGTTGAGTAGAATCACACATAAATCTTTGGTCGTTTATGATAAAGATGATCGAAGTGGGTGTACTATGTATTTGCGCTCGTCTCACTATGAAGTCTCTCAAATTTGAAAAGTATTAAATGACCCATTTAAATTCCTTTAAATAGTCAAATAATGCATTCTAAAAGATTTTACAAGTTTAAGAGCAAATGCAGTCACCACTGTAGCAAATGCGAAAGTGTAATTTTTGACTTTTGGTCATCCGCATTTGTTAACTGTAGCAAATGCGGAAGACAAAAATTCAGACTTTGACTACTCGCATTTGTTCATTGTTGTAAATGCAGAAGTTTTGTTACTTCTGTTTTCTTCTATCCGCATTTGTTCACTGTTGCTAATGCGGAAGAACTTAGTTCATCAGCATTTATTCACAGTAACAAATGTTGTTGACAAAACTTATTCAACATGCTCACTCTAGCAAATGCAGTTGAATAAAATTTGTCGGCATTTGCTCACTGTAGCAAATGCCGAAGATCTGACTGTTAGCAATTTTAACTCTAACAAATGCGATAGAATAAAATCCACATTTACTTTATCATCATTCATTGACAAGAGATTGATCACTTAATTATTTATGCTTGATCATACATGAGCGTTGAAGATGTGTATCCACAAATACAGATGAGTAAAACAAATGTGGAAGTGTAAATTTCATCCGTATTTGACAAATGCGATTGAACACTTAAAAGTTTATCTGCACTAACTAATGCGGTTGAAAACTTGAAAATTATTTTATGAGCATTGACAAATGCGGTAGAACAATTTTTGTTCAACATAGGTTTTAACACTTCAACAGTTCATGTATACTTGTAACACACTAATGCAGTAGAGTAAAATCATTGTCCACATTAGTTACACTTGAAAATATAAAGCTACCCGCATTGGTTATAAGCATGGGTTACCTTCACCCGTATTAACCAATGCACTTACCTGCACTAACTTTTGACCTTAATCATAAGTTAATGTGACTGAATTGATTTTTTCATATTATGAAGTTGACTGTTAAAATTGTCAATTCTTGTTTGGATTGACTTGTATGTCACAAGTGATACAAGTTTCCCAATTTTGACTGATCTTGGACTTTTCATGCTTCCAAGAATCTGCATAAGTTGAGATACAATGGTATAACCTTTTGCAACAACACAATTTTTTTGTTTTGAAAGTAAGTTAAACTAGTAAACAAAAATATGGGCTTCCTTAAAAATTTTAAATTACTCCCCTTAAAGTTTATATCCTCATTTGGATAGAAACTTTAAAGATTTAAAAAAATTGAATTTTATTATGATTATTAGTAATGAAGAGAATTATATCTTTTGTTGGGATCATATCAGTCTTACACTACACATGTGCATTCTTTATGATTAAATGGACATGTTTATGAACTTGATGATTGAAGGTATGTTTGTCCTTTTAAACTCATAATATGTTGATATTTTGATGCAAATGATTTTTATCATGTTTTTGGTTGATTTAATTGTCAATGTGTACCTCACACACACAAGCATGGAATGATCAACCATCCTTATACAATGCATGGTAGAACTTTTTCACAACTTTTCTTACTAGGTTACTTAAGTTATGAGAACTCATTTTCACTGATCCTCATTGGAATTCTTTTACTTTGATCCTTTTCATAATGATCCTCATTGGGATTTTTTCACTTCACTTTGGAAGGTGATCCATGATGGGATTCTTTTGTTCATTCACTTAGAATGTATTGCTTTTGTAGATTCATCCAATTTGGATGGGTTCCTCATTGGGAATCTTTTGGAATAGGACATCTGCACTATGTGCATGTTTCATCAGGTCTTTGCTCAGCAAAACAAAGATGAAACTTGACTGTGGTTGATTAAGAGTGAGATTCTTACTATGAATCGAATATGGTAATCAAGTCAGTGATTAAGTGGTGGAAACAAACAATCAAAGAACATTCAACGCAAGAAAAATTACTCATAAATGCTTTTGTATTGATATGTGAAAGTTAATGAATTACAGAGAATAATTACAACAAAAATTCTCTATCTATCAGCCGTCACCTCATGTATGAGGTATCTATTCTATTTATAGGCAGAAAAGATGCCTTTTACAAAATGACTAAACTACCCCTCACCTATTACATCAGAACTAGTCTAAGTCTTCATCCGCATCTTTGCTTGTTCATCCGCATTGACAAATGTGGATGAGTTAACTTGATCAGCATTTCTTCACTTGATCAACCACATTAGTATATTGGTCATCCGCATCGGTTAATGCAGATGAACAAATACTTATGTGCATTTGTTCGGTCATCTGCATTTGTCAATGTGGATGAGCAAAGTCTTCTCCGCATTCCCTTTTAGACTTCCACATTAGTCAATGCGGAAGAGTAATACTTGTCCGCATTCATTCTTGGTCTTCCACATTTGTCAATGCGGATGAACAAATACTTGTCCGCATTTGTTTTACGTCTTCCGCATTTGACAAATGCGGGAGACAATACTTTGTTCTTCTTAGCAGATTCCTCCTCCCTATTTCTTCTTGGACTTAAGGGATTTCAGCAGAGCAATCATCAAATCATCTATTGAGTTGGTATGTATGATCCTTTCAAGGGTCCAACAATACTCCCCCTAAGGGTTATACAGCCTAGTTTTTCTTAATGTTTGGGAGGTGATTGATGTTGTGAGGATTCTACTGGTCTTCTAGGGCTAAGATGAGTATAGCTTTAGTAGGATCCAGTATAGCTTTGATCATATTCACGAAATCTGTTGCTTCTGACATCCTGTCTTGCTAAGCACATGAATGTTCATCTTGCTCATGTTCTAGATGGCTTCCATTGGCAGTTTCTTTAGTGAAATAGGCTCCCAAATAGAAATTATAGAAAGTCCATCTCTATGAATCAGTAAGCTCCCCCCACATCAACCTTAAGTTTTACAATGTTCCCAAGCTGCAATGGTGTCGTCTTCTTCTTTCTTTTGTCTCTTTTAGCTCTTATCTGATCATAGGCCAGCGTTAGCAGCTTGATGCACTTTAGAATGAAGTGCATATCTAACTCTCCCAATTTATTATTTAACTCCTTGAAGTGTCCGGTGTATATGTAGTGGATGTATGATTCATCAAGCAATCTAACCTCATCTCCACTGAATAATCTAATGTCAGCTCCCTCCTTTCCTCCCCACTTCCTTTCAATTACCATCTCATAAGTTTTCACACCATAGTACACATTTGTGATGAGTGTGAAAGAATGAGTACCACACACCATTTTCCTCTTTAATGATTCTGTTGGCTTCACCTTCAGCTCAGGGAATACAATCTCTTCTACTTGCATCTTTTTCTTCTTCTCAAGGGGATTGACAAATGTTTTATCTTTTCTCATACATATTGTCTTTAATGAGTTGAAGTTGTTTGTTCTTTTGAACATCTTAAGTATGTTCTCAAATTCATATCCACTGAACATAGCTGCATGATTGATTAGTTCAAGTTGAGCTAGTTCCTTCAAATCATGAATCTCCAGGGCATTTACAAGAGCTGAGTACTTTGTAAAGAATTGTACTACCCCTGAGATCCTTTTCACCATGAACATATTCCATGTACTGTCATATTTCCAAGCAATTATCTTTTGATCAACTTTACCCTTGGGAGTAGACACCCCTTTGATAAGTTCTGTAGTGGTCAATCCTTCTTGCAGTTTCAACTGAGATGGTTCTTCAAACCATTCAGGGTACTTGTGTAGTACAGGAACGGTAGTTCTTGGTCTTTTTGGTTCAGCATCATGTCTTTAGCTGATACTCTATTTCTTGGCTTAGTGCTTGATATTCTTCTTCTAGCTTCTTAAGTTTTTCTTTCTTCTATTAATCAGTTAAAGAGTTGCAACCTTTAATGATTGGTTTTCATGTTCCCAATCTTCCTTCTGGTGAACCCTTGACTTGACAGATAGTCCTTCGTTTCCTTATCTGACATACTATAAGGATCAGGAAATAATGGTTCATGTGTTGGGGATGATTTCTTCATTGAAGACAGCTTGTGTACGGGAGCCTCTCTTGGCAATGGTCTTTCATACCCGATTGGTTTCTTCATAGAAGATTCTTTATGCATTGTAGCATCTTTGGTGATTGCTTTTTCATATTATGTTTCAATGTTTGGATCAAGCATCCTTTTCACTTTATCTTCCTCTTCTTTCATTCCTTCATACGTCATTCCAAATACTTCATTTTGATCATATCCTTGATTGATCAGCAACATAGCTTTGATCATCAAGTCATCAGTTTGGGCTTTGGAAACCATTTCTTCCACTACCTATTTTGTTTTCATAGGAATGTCCATTGAACATCCTTTTCAGCATCATATCCACGAGCAATCTCTCCTTCTTCTAAATCAAGTACACCTGCTAATTTCTTCAATTGAGCTTCAGCCTGCTCATGTTCTTCCAGAAATTTAGCAAATGCTGCAAGGCTTCTGGGGTCATCTTTTTGTTTCTTAACTCTTTCTTCTTCAAATACTGGTCTCCTACCCTTAGCCTTTTCAGCTAAATATTTCCTTTTTCTTGAGTAAGTTTGAAGTTGAGGGCTTGAAGTTTCTGTTTTTTCTAGTGCTTCACATACTTTTTAGGTGTGATTGGCTCTTGATCATTAAGTTCACTTTTCTCTTCCTCTTTCTTTTCTGTTTCTTTTTCCATTTCCTTTTCTTTTTCATACATCTCTCTTATTGTTTCTTTATGTTCTTCAGATAAAGACATAGCAGGGACAATCTGCATAGTCAACTCCTTCTGCAAAGGAACTAGTGATTAGGGATGAATACAATAGGCTCTAAATCTGTCCTCTGATTGTTTATAAATTCCCAAAGTCATCATCTATATTGAATTTTTCAGATGAAAAGCTATCTAATGCACTAAAGAGATCCTCAAATTCAGCTTTCTCATTATGAGAATCATCTGTGTTTCTAGAGTATACCACCATTTCAAGACTTTGTTCCTTAAGTTTTGTTTGACTTGCATCACCTTCTTTTTCTTCATTTTCAGAAACATACTTGTTATCATCCATATCAACCTTTTCTTGTTCTTCATCTTTGTTTTCCTCATCCACATCACTTCTTTGACTTTCAATTATCAGTTCTAGTTCAGAGATTCTTTTGTTTTGTCATTAAAGCTTTTTTTCAATATTAGAAATGATTTCTACTTGTTCCTCAATGATATCTCTTGTTCCTCCATTGCTATGGTTTGAATAGCAAGAGTGTCCACATGACCACCGACTTCTTCTCTCGAATGGTTTAGTGCAACTTTTAAGTACTCAATCTCTTTGCCTTTCTCTTTTCTTTCAGCTTCATATTTTTCTTTTAGCTCTTTCAATTCATTCTCTTTCTCATCAAGCTCTAAAGTTCTATCATTGATGATTCGAGCTCTCCTATTTAAAGTCCTTTCCATCCTTTCCACTTTCTGTAAGAGCTCAGATATTAGTTCATCCTTTTCATCAGGACTGTTGATGTTAGATTCAACATAGCTCTCTGAAGGAGCAGCCTCAGAAGGTGCTTTCTTTGCAGGGATTTGATCATGGTGATCCTACTCATCAGAAGATGATTTGGATGATTTAGATGCACTTGTTGATCCTTCAATTTCAGCAGGGTGATCATGGGATGATGGCAAAGGTTGGTAAGGTGACATAGGTGATTGATGTGGTGGTGATATTGGAGATTGATGATGAGGTGATATAAGTGAATGTTGAGGGGTTGTTTATGGTGTTGGTTGTGATGATGGTTGTGGTGAGTGTTGTGGTGTTTGTTGTGGAGTTTATTGTGGTGATGGTTGTGGAGTTGATTGTGGTGATGGTTGTGGTGATGGTTATGGTGATTGTTGTGGAGTTTGTTGTCGTGATGGTTGTGGAGTTGGTTGTGGTGATGGTTGTGGTTGACCTGCTTGATTTAATTGTTGAATCATCCAAGGAAGAAGAGGTGAGTGAGCTGCACTATAAAAGTTCCTTTGGTCCTTCTTCTTGATGTATTTATAGGATCTTGCATCATAGTGAGGGATGTCAAGCACAGGTCCTTCATCAACAATGTCAAGGAATGATTCATTGACTAGACATTGAATGAATCTTGGATATATGAGAAACTTGTATGTTATTCCTTCTTGGATGTTTGAAATCAGGCTATTGAAAACATAAGCAGACATATTAAATGGCTTGTTGGTGCAGAGAGCAAATATTGCAAAGGATGTGAGGACTGAAATGTCATTCCATCCTGTTGTTCTTTTTGACAGACGGTGTTGGAACATATGAATTAGGAATCTCCAAGGTAGATCCACTAATCTTGTAACTATCTATTTTACTTCATAACCTCCTTCATAACCAATTTCTGCAAAAAATGTGGTCATTTTTTCATCATCTAGCTCTAGAGGATCATTAGCATTATCACCAAATTGTAGGCATCTTCTAACTGAATCTTCAATGATCCTCAAAATGAGCTAATTGTTGATTCTCCCAATTAATGTTCTCACACCATCAGCTTCAACTACCTTAACTGAGTCCCAGAGGACCTGATGAGATTCTCATAGATTGTGGGTCTCATAGTGATGGCATAGGCTACCCTTGTGGTAGATAAGAATCTTATCATATCTCTAAGTCCTTCGGCTTCAGGCACATCATGGTTTAAATAACCACTGACGTTATTGAGCTTGCTCCATATAAGATTTGCCATGTAATCTGCACAAGAGACATGTGTGTGAGTTATCAGTTTGACTTTAAATGGACAAGGATGACTGCTTGTCATTTTTCTTGCATTGTTGTCATGGAATATGGTGAGTTAGTCATTTAACAATCACAGTTTCTATGTTTGAACCATTAATGAGATATTGTTTCATTGATTTGTTTCAAATATTTCATTTGTTTCAACATGCTCTGTTCTTTCAACGAACATGAATATCAAGATTTCCATGATGATAAGAATTTCTATTGGTTTGCATGTCATTGAAGCCGAAAAGGTGTATTAGGTTACATCAATAGAACATGTTTTTGTGTTGTTCCTTATTAGTTGGTTCATTGAGTGATTTAGGTTTAACATTCTAAAACTTAGGTCTTGAGTAAAAATTTTATGAAAGTTTCACCTTGTTTCCGATATGAATGTTGTTTCAGAATCGATAACAGAGTCGATTGAGTAGAATCACACGAAAATCTTTTATTGTTTAGGATGAAGATGATTGAAGATGGTGTACTATACGTTTGCGCTCGTCTCACTATAAAGTCTCTCAAGTTTGAAAAGTATTAATGACCCGTTTGAATTCCTTTAAATAGTCAAATAATACATTTTGAAAGATTTTACAAGTTAAAAGCAAATACGGTCACCACTGTAGCAAATGCGGAATGGTTGATTTTTGACTTTTGGTCATCCGCATTTGTTCACTCTAACAAATACGGAAGACAAACTTTTGACTGAGTGTCCGCATTTGGCTACTATTGTAAATGCGAAAGTTTTGTTTCTTAATTTTTATTCTTTCCGCATTTGTATACTATTGCAAATGCAGAAGTTAGAACTTGTGTTGTAGTAAATGCGGAAGAATAACTTGTGATTATGTTCATCAGCATTCACTGTAACAAATGCGGTAGAGTTACTTGTTTTATCCTATCCGTATTTGTACACAGTAGTAAATGCGAAAGAACAAAGTCAATCAGCATTTGTGTGACTATACCAAATGCGGTTGACAACACTTGATCAGCATTGCACTGTAGTAAATGCGTGAGAGATATGTGCATCCGCATTTGACTCCTATTGCAAATGCGGTAGAGTAAATTCCACATTTACTTTACACACTAATGCTGTAGGGTAAAATCATTGTCCGCATTAGTTGCACTTGAGATATACTATTACCCGCATTAGTTACATGCATAGGTTACATTCACCCGCATTCACCAATGCACTTACCTGCATTAGCTTTTGAAGTTAATCAAAAGTTAATGTGATTGAATTGATTATTCATCTTATGAAGATGTGTCCTTGATTGCTTTTTCTTATGAAGTTGACTATGGAAGTTGTCAATGTAGGATTCTATGTGCCCAAGACACTTAGAATATTGATGTGGTTAGTACGTTATGATCCAAGTCGGGTTATACCCAATGACAAGCTTAGCAAACACCAATTAATATTTAATTGATAATATGATCATGCAATTAAATATCTACACCAAATTTAGAAAATATGGGTTTCTAAATAAGTTGCATATGAGATGGAACAAATTATAAGGATAATTTGTCAATGAGTTTATTGTTATTTTTGTCATTTAAAAGGGTTTAAATAACATTAATACATATGAGTGTACTTTAATTAAATTGTTTAATTAAAGAAGACATATGTCACATTTTAAATAAGTCTAGTAGAGACTTATTAATGTGTGACAAAAGACTAGTTTTAATTGTGTGTGTGTTCAAGTTTTAGTGGGAAAACTTGGGTTTTAAATTCATTTTGGCCGCCCCTTTAATGGTGATTGGACCATTTTGGTGTCTAGAAAACACACATAACTTAAATTAGTCTTACACTCTTCAATTGACCACACTCTATACATGCAAGAACAACCAAAATAATCCCTCTCTCTCTCTCACAATAGCTACAGCCACGAGCAGCAGCATTAGGAGTTTTTGAGAGCCATTTTGTGTTGATTTGGTGTTGAATCTTCCTAACAAGAAGGTGCTTTGCAAGGAGGCTTGGGGTATACAAGCTTGAGGGCTCCTTCCTTGGAGTTTTGGCCGAATTTTCAGCATCCTTTCTACTCTTCTTTGGTCGATTTTAGGGCTGCAGAAAGGTAGATATGGCAGCCCTTTGTGGTTGTCATATTATGTTGTTTTATGTATACATAGCATGTTTATTCACATACAAAAGATCCCTTTTGATTTGGGTTTGTTTCTCCATCTTAAAACATCATTAAGAACATGAAATTTTCACATTATAAACATGTTATAATGCTATTCTTCCGCTGCGTTTTTTCAGAAAGTTTAAAAGGTTAAACTTGTTTTCTTGTGTTCAATCAAACCCATCAATGGCATCAAGAGCCGGTTATGTGGATGACTTGCTTGTTTTGTCCTTTAAAATTGGTTTTAAGGAAGTTTATAGACTTGTTATAGGCTGTTTTTTGGGCTGCTATGTTTTGTTTGGATGATTCCCCAACTTTCAAGGTCATATCACACATGCTAGTGATTAGATCTTGAAAGATATATATTATGAAATGTTGATTGTTTGGACAATGTTTAAAACCCAAAATTTCAGTTTATGTTGGCTGAAATTTGGTGGTTTTAAGTGGGGTTTCGTTGTATGTTTTGATGATATGATCATGGTGTTGTTAGTGTGCATAACCTAGCCTTTGACTTGTGTGTTTGGATGCTTGCAATGTTTGTTTTGGTGTTTTCTCTTGGGTTGTAATATTATTCATTTGTGCTTTGTTTAAAAATGTAATTTGTCTATTATTCATTGGGATGTAATAATAGATTAGGAGCCTTTTTCCTTTTACTAGAAATATGTATTAGGATATATATATTTTGTAAAAGAAGATGCTCGGGATGGAAGCACAATGGAAGACACAAAAGAAGGACTCGAAGCATATGGATGCAAGTTCAAGTGGGAGTCAACAAGACCCCTATTTTGTGTTGTATTCAACCCTTAGGAAAGACCTAATGACCACACTTGTGATGGCAAACAAGTATGGTCACAATAGTTGCTAAGGTTATGCACATTATGGTGTTTATGTTTATGCTTGTTTGATTGTTTGGTTGATATTTTGTCATACATTACAAACTCATTAACAAAACTTTACAAGCTGAAAATTGGTAGTTCTTAATCATTAAAAGTAATAAAAGGTTATTAAAATGATTAATGATTTTAAAGATTAAAATGGTTTTAATCAAAGGACCATAGGGTACCTTGTATTTGAAAGCATGCAAATACAAGTACATAGAGTTTTCTAAAACTAGAATTATGAAATCTCTAAACTTTTGACTAACAAGTTCAACACCGTCCTTTTGCACAACACTTGAATCATTTGGAAACTCTTAATGGGATAAATGTCACCTAACCATTTAGAGGGAACTTGTGATTAAGGTGGGGATACCACATTGGTGGGATAAAGGTCACCTAACCACTTATGTGGGTAAACTCACACGTGTGTGCAAGTAGGGTAACTTGATTTGCAAACCATGTTAAATGGATCACCTAAATATGGTTTCCAAATGGTGTTGATGGGATTAACGTGCCGACTTTACATATGATGTTTAAAGGTCGATCCCATACATCTAGAAGTTGCAAATGGTTGCAACCGTCAATCGTTGACCACCTTATTAATTTAAATCGTGGGATAAAGGTCACCTAACCACAATTTGAATATAATGTTGGGTTCTAGATTTTAATAGAAAAATGGCCTTAAAAGGCATTATTATTAAAATTGGCTATATCGAAAATACTAAAATAAAACTTTGTTAAATTTTGTAGATGGCCTCACATAATGATAATTCCGATAACTCATCCGCGTCCAACCAATCTCTACGAGCGATCCTCCAAAAGGAACGTCTAAATCATAACAACTTTATCGACTGGTATCGAAACTTGAGAATCGTTCTCAAGCAAGAGAGAAGATCGTATGTTTTAGACGACCCTATCCCCGATCAACCTAGCGAGGATGATGAGGAGGCCTACAACGATTGGCTGAAATACACTGAGGACTCCGTCCAAGTGTCTTGTCTCATGCTTGCAAGCATGACTCCGGATCTCCAAAAGGAGTATGAACACCACGGAGCTTACGACATGATAACCCAGCTGAAGGAAACGTTCCAACAGCAAGCAAGGGTTGAGCGCTTCGAAACGGTTCGAGCACTCCATGCATGTCGTATGGACGACAACCAATCTGTTTCATCTTATGTACTTAAGATGAAAAGTCACATTGATCGCCTCGAGAGGCTTAATTGTCCCGTCTCGAAGGAATTGGCCACGGATTTGATCCTGAATGGCCTTACCAAGAGGTTCGAGACATTCGTGATGAATTACAACATGAATGCTTGGGACAAAAGCATTGTGAGCTTCACTCAATGCTCAAAACTGCGGAGGCGGCCATGGGTAAAAGGGTTTTACCCGTTCTCACCATCAATGAAGGTGGGAACAATAAAAGGCCTCGTCCCGCACCCAAGGCAAAAGTTGCCAAGGGCAAGGGACCCGCTTGGGGAAAAGGGAAAGGGGTGGCAAGGGTGCCACCCAAACCACAAGAGAAAAAGCAAAAGGTTGCTACTAACGACCCATGCTTCAAGTGTGGGGAGATTGGACATTGGGCAAGGAATTGTCCTGTCCATCTCCAAGAGTTGAAAGCAAAGAGGGATGCCGGGCATACCTCAGGTACAATATACATGATCCATATTGATTTAAACATGATATCCTCTAACACATGGGTATTAGATACCGGATGTGGAACTCACATTTGCAATTTGTTGCAGGGGTTCAAAAGAAGTAGTGACTTCAGGAAAGGGGATGTAAGCCTCTACATGGGCAATGGGGCTAAAGTTCAAGTTAAAGCCCGTGGTGACTACATCTTGAAACTTCCAAATGGTTTGGAAGTGATTTTGAACAATGTTTTGTATGCTCCTAGTTTGACTAGGAATATTATCTCTGTAGCCCTATTAAAACAATTTGGATATGTATTATCCTTTATTGAAAATGATATTCATGTTTCTTTAAATGGTATGTTCTATTTTAAAGCCATTCCCATTAATGGTATTTATGAAATGGCTCATGAAATTACTCTAAATAGCTCATTGTGCCAAACTAACACCAAGAAACTGAAGTTGGACTTGAGTGATACCTATCTTTGGCATTGTCGTCTTGGTCATATAAACAAGAAACGTATACAAACACTTCAAAAGAATGGTCTTTTAAAAACAAATGAATATAATTCATTTGATGTATGTGAATCTTGTTTACAAGGAAAGATGACTAAGGCACCCTTTAGTGGAACTAATGAAAGGGCAAAAGATTTATTAGGAATCATACATTCGGATGTATGTGGTCCTTTTAAGCCAATGACTAGGAATGGTGAAAGATACTTCATTACCTTTACCAACGATTATAGTCGCTATGGGTATGTGTACTTATTAAGGCACAAAGATGAAGCTTTTGAAATGTTCAAAACCTTCAAGAATGAAGTAGAAAATCAACTAACAAGTCAATTAAAGTTCTCCGTACAGATAGAGGAGGTGAATACCTGAGTGATGTTTTTCAAGATCATCTTAGGAGTTGTGGGATTGTCTCACAACTCACTCCACCTGGAACACCACAACATAATGGTGTGTCTGAGAGGAGGAATCGAACCTTATTGGATATGGTTCGATCTATGATGGCTAGAAGCACATTACCTCTATCATTTTGGGGTTTCCCTCTGCTCTCCGCGGCCTGTATTCTAAATATGGCCCCAACCAAAAAGGTGGAAAGGAAACCTTTTGAGATATGGCATGGAAGGGTTCCATCTCTATCATACTTAAGGGTCTGGGGTTGTGAGGCTTATGTTAAGACTCCCACCCCAAACAAGTTAGAAGTTAGATCCACCAAGTGCATCTTTGTTGGATATCCTAGAGATTCTATGGGATATTATTTCTATGACCACTGGAACAAAAGGTGTTTGTTGCCAGAAGGGGTGAGTTCTTAGAAGCAAAGTTCCTTATGGAAGGAACTAGCAGTAGAACAGTGGATCTTGAGGAGGATCAAGAACCACAACCCGATGCACGTTTGGTTATAACTAGCACTCAACATGAGGATGTTGAAGATGATCAATGGTTGATCAATACACACAAAACGTTCGCAGAAGTGGTAGAACTAGTAATCCACCTGAAAGATACGGATTTTTCATGGATGGATGCTATGTGGTAGATTCAGATGAACCAACCACATATCATGATGCAGTGTCCAATTCGGATTGTGACAAATGGCTCGAAGCCATGAGCGTTGAGATGCAATCCATGCATGACAATCAAGTATGGGACTTGGTTGTTCCACCTCTTAACTCAAAACTAGTTGGACGCAAATGGGTTTTCAAGAAGAAAACCGATATGCATGGAAACTTGGATACTTATAAAGCTAGACTTGTAGCAAAGGGTTTCACTCAAACTCAAGGGGTTGATTATGATGAAACCTTCTCACCTGTTGCGATGCTAAAGTCTATAAGAATATTGTTTGCCATAGCTGCTCATTATGATTATGAGATTTGGCAAATGGATGTCAAAACGGCTTTCCTAAATGGATATCTTGAGGAAGATGTTATATGGTTTAGCCTGAAGGTTTTGTCGATCCAAAACATCCTAATAAAGTATGCAAGTTAAAGAAATCAATCTATGGATTGAAACAAGCATCTAGAAGCTGGAATCATCGTTTTGATGAGGAGGTAAAGAAATTTGTCTTCATCAAAAACGCTGAGGAGGCTTGTGTGTATAAGAAGGCTAGTGGGAGCACAATAACTTTCCTAGTATTGTATTGATGACATACTACTATTTGGAAATGACATTCCAACCTTGGAAGGTGTAAAAACCTGGCTTGGAAGTTGTTTTTCCATTAAGGATCTTGGTGAAGCCGCATATATTCTGGGAATAAAGATCTATAGGGATAGATCAAGGCGGTTGATTGGTTTGAATCAAAGTGCATACATTGATAAGATCTTGAAAAAGTTCAAGATGGAGAACTCTAAGAAAGGTAACGTACCTATTCAAAGAGGAACGATATTGAGTACGACTCAATGTCCTAGCTCAAAGGATGAGCAAGATAAAATGAAGGCAATCCCATATGCATCTGCTATTGGATACATCATGTATGCAATTATATGCACTCGACCGGACGTGTCATGCGCCTTAAGCATGACAAGTCGTTACCAGCAAAATCCTGGAAACAGTCATTGGATGGCTGTTAAGAACATACTTAAGTACCTAAGGAGGACAAGAGATATGTTCCTAATCTATGGATCTGGTGATGAGGAACTCGTTGTAAAAGGTTACACGGATGCGAGTTTCCAAACCGATCGTGATGATTCTCGGTCACAATCGGGATATATTTTCATTCTGAATGGAGGAGCGGTCTCTTGGAAGAGCTCCAAACAGGATGTGGTGGCTCTATCAAGTACAGAATCAGAATATGTCACCGCCTCATTAGCAGCTCAAGAAGCTGCATGGTTGAAGAAATTCATTGCCGATCTAGGGGTTGTCCCTTCCATTCAGGACCCCCTAGAGATCTTTTGTGACAACGAGGGTGCGATTGCTCAAATCAAGGAACCTCGTGCTCATCAAAAGACTAGGCACATTGAGCGGAGATTCAACTACATACGAGATGATGTTGAAAAAGGAAAGATATGTATTCGCAAAGTTCATACAGATCAAAACATTGCGGATCCTCTCACGAAGCTCCTTGAAAAGGCAAAGCATGAAGGTCATACTTGTGCCATGGGACTTCGATATTCTAGTGATTTGATTTGATCTATATATTTTGTATTTGGATATATGGAACTCATTATTATTTGAATAAATTTATTTGGATATAATGTTTCAATTAATGTTCCAATTTAGCATGTTTAATCCATGAGTAAATTGTTTACTCTAAATGTCCGTAGTCGTTCACACTTGTGGGAACAAGTGTGAGGGTAAGATTATTATGAACTTGGATTGGTTGATATTCATAAGGATGAATATAGAGCAATGGGTTGCTACCAAGGTTCATAGATATTTGTGGGATACAAATATTGGACTAACCCGCATCTCAAATTTTACTACATGGAATCTTATTGATTGATCATAAGTAATTTGTGTAAAGGCGAATATCATTTGGTATCCTCCGACCTCAGATACATATTGGGTTTTGATATTCACCAAGTATTATACCTTGAGCTTATTCTTCACTGTCCTGAAATAGTGGACAGCACATAAGGTTATGTTCAGATATGACACGAGGTGTTTGTGAGAAACGTATGTAGTCAAGATGGAATTTGTTCCTCTTATTCGTTGAGAGTTAGATGTCTAAGGCCTGATAAGTTAAATCAACAAGGAATGATCATTCTGTGTTCTTGGATTTAACATGACATCTGTAACAAAAGGATAAATGATTGATTCACCTAAATCATTTCAAGTAGGGTACTTGAAAGGGATGATATTATTGAATGGCTATAATTCATGCGTATTAAGGGTAGTAAACTGTTGTTAGGCGGTATTTACTGCTTGCATCAATCTTCTATGAATCTTGGGCAAGTGAGAGATTGTAGGATTCTATGTGCCCAAGACACTTAGAATATTGATGTGGTTAGTACGTTATGATCCAAGTCGGGTTATACCCAATGACAAGCTTAGCAAACACCAATTAATATTTAATTGATGATATGATCATGCAATTAAATATCTACACCAAATTTAGAAAATATGGTTTTCTAAATAAGTTGCATATGAGATGGAACAAATTATAAGGATAATTTGTTAATGAGTTTATTGTTATTTTTGTCATTTAAAATGGTTTAAATAACATTAATAACATATGAGTGTACTTTAATTAAATTGTTTAATTAAGAAGACATATGTCACATTTTAAATAAGTCTAGTAGATGACTTATTAATGTGTGACAAAAGACTAGTTTTAATTGTGTGTGTGTTCAAGTTTTAGTGGGAAAACTTGGGTTTTAAATTCTTTTGGCCGCCCCTTTAATGGTGATTGGACCATTTTGGTGTCTAGAAAACACACATAACTTAAATTAGTCTTACACTCTTCAATTGACCACACTCTATACATGCAAGAACAACCAAAATAATCCCTCTCTCTCTCACACAATAGCTACAGCCACGAGCAGCAGCATTAGGAGTTTTTTGAGAGCCATTTTGTGTTTATTTTGGTGTTGAATGTCCTAACAAGAAGGTGCTTTGCAAGGAGGCTTGGGGTATACAAGCTTGAGGGCTCCTTCCTTGGAGTTTTGGCCGAATTTTCAGCATCCTTTCTACTCTTCTTTGGTCGATTTTAGGGCTGCAGAAAGGTAGATATGGCAGCCCCTTTGTGGTTGTCATATTATGTTGTTTTATGTATACATAGCATGTTTATTCACATACAAAAGATCCCTTTTGATTTGGGTTTGTTTCTCCATCTTAAAACATCATTAAGAACATGAAATTTTCATATTATAAACATGTTATAATGCTATTCTTCCGCTGCGTTTTTTTCAGAAAGTTTAAAAGGTTAAACTTGTTTTCTTGTGTTCAATCAAACCCATCAGTTAATTCTTACTTGGATTGACTTGTATGTCACAATTGATACAAGTTTCCCAATTTTGACAGATATTGGACTTATCATTCTTCTAAAATCTGCATAAGCTGACATATAATCGTATGACTTATATCAACAACACCAACCAAGATTATTTTTGTTTTGTTTTTCAAAGTTAAGTTAATAAACCAAAATTTGGACTTACTCAAAAATTTTAAATTACTCCCCCTAAAGTTTATATCCACATTTGGATAGAAACTTTAAAGATTTAAAACCTTTTGAATATTATTTTGATTATTATTAATAATGAAGAGAATAATCTTTTTCTTGGGATGATATCAGTCATACATTACACTTGTGCATCCTTTATGATTAAATGAACATGATCATGAACTTGAAGATTGAAGGTATGTTTGTCCTCTTAAACTCATACCTGGTTGATATTTTGATGGAAATGACTTTTATCATGTTTTGGTTGATTAATTATCCTATGTGTACCTCACACACATAAGCATGAAATAATCACCCTCCTTATACAATGCATCGTAGAACTTTTTCATAGCTTTTCTTACTAGGTTACTTAAGTCATGAAATCTTATTTTCACTGATCGTCATTAGGATTCTTTTAATTTGATCCTTTTTCATGTTGATCCACATTGGGATTCGTTTCACTTCACTTTGCAAGGTGATCCATGATAGGATTATTTTGTTCATTCACTTGGAATGTATTACTTTGTTGATTCATCCATTTTGGATGTGTTCCACATTGGGAATCTTTTGGATCATAACATCTGCACTATGTACAAGTTTTATCAGGTCTTTGCTTAGCAAAACAAAGATAAAACATGATGTGGTGAAAGAGATTCATAAAGTATCTGGTGTGTTAGGCTACTACACACACATGCATTTAGATAAGCCAATACATACGTGTACTTTGTGATGATTGTTTCACAATTGAATAAGTCTTTTAATTCATCACTGCATGTATCTTTTCTTCCAAGTTGAGCCTACCAACATATCTGGTAAGTCATTTCAGTCTTTTATATTTTGAAATTAAGCACAGTGAATTATATAACGACTGTAATTATATCATTTCCTATAGAATTCTTTTCTTCATCAAACGTGATTTCTTTTTGTGGTTTTGTGATGTTTTAAATTGTTTTTTGATGTTTTCCATTGTTTTTACTCAAGGTTAATCATGCCAATTGACTGAACCAGAAATTCAAACCTACTAGGTTCAAATGCCTTGGTAAACAAATCACCTAATTGATTTTCAGTTGCTACTTAAATCAATTTGATTAAACATTTTTTTAGCACGGTCTCTCAAAAAATGATATCTAATTTCAATATGTTTTTTTGTTTTTAAGTGCTGAACTAGATTATTAGTTATAAAGACAAAAGCTGTGTTGTCAATAGAGATTGGTGTGTGCAAGAAGTTAAAACCATAATCAAGCATCTGGTTTTGAATCCAGAGAACTTGAGAGCAACATGCTGAGGCAGCAATATACTCAGCCTCTGCTGTGGACACAGACACATTTGTCTGCTTCTTGCATTGCCAGGATACTAGTCTGGGACCAAGAAATTGACAACCGCCAGAAGTGGATTTTCTGTTGAAGTTGCATCCTCCATAATCACTATCTGTGTAGGCATAGATATTAGATTCTCTTTCTTTTGGATACCATAACCCAAGAGATGGCTTGCCCTTCAAATATTTGAATATCCTCTTAACTGCGTTCACATGTGAATTTTTTGAATTAGCTTGATATTTGGCACACACACAAACACCAAACATAATGCCAGGCCTACTGGTTGTTAGATACATGAGTGAACCTATCATTGATCAATAGTGAGTCTGATCAACTGATTTACCTTATGGGTTAGGTGCAATCTTCACTTTAGTATCCATAGGAGTTCTCATAGACTGACAGTGAGCAAAGTGAAATTTCTTCAACCTAGTTTCTACATATTTTGATTGGTTGATGAAAATTCCATTTTCTGTTTGTTGGACTTGCACCCCTAGAAAGAAGGTGAGTTCCCCTATAGCACTCATTTAGAACTTTGAACGCATAAGGTCTTCAAATTCTTTGCAGAGTTGCTTGTTTGTCCAGCCAAATATAATGTCATCCACGTAGATCTGGACTAACAGCATGTCTTTTCCTCTTTTTCTTCTGAAGAGAGTCTGATCAATCTTTCGTCTTTCATACTCATGTTCAAGAAGAAAGGATGATAGAGTCTCATACCACTTTCTTGGTGCTTGATGAAGACCATACAAAGCTTTGTCAAGCTTGTAAACTCTGTGAGGGAAATCAGGATCTTCAAAGCCAGGTGGTTGACTCACATAGACTTCTTCAGCAATCTTTCCATACAGGAAAGCACACTTTACATCCATTTGATAGATAGTAAATTTCATGGACGCAGAATATGCAAGAAAGATTCTCATTGCTTCTAGTTTGGCAACAGGAGCAAACACTTTGTCGTAGTCAATTCCTTCTTCTTGAGTGTATCCATGTGCCACTAGTCTTGCTTTGTTTCTGTTGACGATCCGTCTATCATCATTCTTGTTCCTGTATAGCCATCTGGTACCGATAGGGTATTGTCCTTCGGGAAGATCTACCAGCTGCCATACTTCTTGCTTCTTGAATTGGAGCAATATTTCCTGCATTGCTTCAATCCAACTATTGTCTTTAAGTGCCTCTTTGATGTATTTGGGTACTCTTTGACATAGAAAGCATAAGAACAAAAAGATGTTTGAAATACTGGACTTGCTTCTTGTCACCCTCTCATTAAGATCACCAATAATGGTTTCAACTAGATGATCCTTGTGTATTCTTATGGTTGGAATGGTGTCACCAGCAATAGTTACATCAAGATTGGAGACACTCAGTTCATTATGGTCAGAGGCACATTCATCTTGTATTGTTGTTAAATTATGAAGACTATCAACTTATGTTTCCGTAACTGCTACATCTTCAGCAACACTGAGATTGCTTGCATCATTTGATGTACCTTGTGTTTCAACTGGATGAGAAGCCTGTTTTTGATTTCTGATCTCAGTTGACAAATCATCTGAGTGAGATGGTACCAGGCTGGGACCTTCTTCAGAAGAAATACTAAGGTTTTATGACAGTTGTTTGATAGGATCAGCTTGAAGAGGAACATCTTCATTCATGTGTTCATCAAATGTAGGTGGAATCAATTGATAATTATCTCTTCTTTCTATAGATGATGAAGTATCACTTGAATGTATATTTCCTGCATCAGACAAGTGAAATTGGTCAAATGATTTTGTAAACGTGTTAATATCAAACAACCAGTCAGGACCATTTGTAGATTTGGGAAACGAATGTTCCTTGAATTGAACATTTGTAGATTCATCAATAATGTTCAATCAAGGATTGAACACTCTATAAGGCTTTGAAACAGAAGAATAACCTACAAAGAATCCTTCATGAGACTTGGATGAAAATTTTCCCAAATGGTCTAGGGTGTTTAATATTGAGACTCGACAAACAAATGATTTGAGGAATCCAATAAATGGTTTCCTATGAAAGATCAGTTCATAAGGTGTCATGTAACTTTCTTTAACAATCAGAGTTTGATTTTGCACAAAGCACCATGTGTTAACTGCTTCTGCCCAGAAGGTGATTGACAGTTTAGCATCGGCTAGCATCGTTTTTGCTGCTTCAATTAGTGTTATGTTTCGCCTTTCAGCTTCCCAATTTTTTTGAGGAGTTCAAGGTGCACTGAATTGATGAGCAATGCCTTTGGTTGCACAAAATGAACTCATATTTTCATATTGGAATTGAGTACCATTATCACTTCTTATTATTTTGACCTTAAGATCAAGTTGATTTTCAATTTTAGTGATAAATTCTTGAATGATTTGGGATGCTTTATTTTTATGAAGTAGGAAGAACACCCATGTGTATGGTGAATAGTCATCAATGATCACTAAACAATACTGTTTCTTTCCTATACTCATTACATGAGTTGGTCAAAATAGATACATGTGAAGTAGCTTGAATGGAGTATTGTTAGTGTTCACCAGCTTGGTTTTGTGAGATGATTTGTGTTGTTTCCTTTGAGGCACGCTAAACATTGATCAATAAAATTGAATTCTATTTTAGGAAGACCAATGACATGGTTTTCTTTGACTAACTTGTTCATATTTTTAAAGTTAGTGTGCCCCAAGTGTCTATGCTAAAGCTGTGACTCATCAAATGATGCTTTAGACAAAAGACATGTTTCTTCCTTAGGTGATGCAGAACACAGCTTTAAGACATATGTATTATTCTTCCTCGGAGTCTTTAAGACAACCCATTCTTCAGGGATCTGAAATCCAGGTTTCAGAATGTAGCAGTGAGTGTTTGTAAAGTGAGTGGAATATTTTTTGTCGCAGATCTGAGACAAGCTTAACAGATTGAAATTTAGTTGTTCACAGTAGTTCACTCTGTCAAAGCTCAACATCCCGTTTGTCACAGATCCATCTCCTGTAATTCTACCACCTTCTAAATCTCCACCGAATGCCACAGTAGTTCCTTGTATGTGCTTGAAGTCATGAAGGAGGGAACGATCTCTAGTCATGTGTCGGGAGCATCCACTATCTACGTACCATAGGCTATTAGTCCTGTGTGGATGAACCTGCAAGCAAAAAGAAGTAATTAGAATAAGGAACCTAAGCCATAATGGTCTTGGGTTTCCTATTCCTATTCTTGATAGTGACCTTCTAGTATTTTCCTCTAAATTGTGATCTGGATGGAGGTGTTTTGGGAAATTTTTTATAATAAATTGATTGAGTCATCTCATCAACATCTATAGAGGATTCAGATGAATAATAAAATCATTGGTCTCTATTTCTTTGTAAATGTTTAGCTCGTTTTTCATTATCAAAAGTAGGTTTTTGCTTAGGAAGGTCAAGTTTGTGTTTCATTGTGAGATGATTTCTTTGACCCTTCCTTAATTCCTTCAAATTATTTCTTTCACTTTTTAATCTTGGTGTACTAGATTGAGTATTATGAAGATAAGGTCTGACATAGTGCATCATAGTAGATGTTTTTGAGATGGGCTTATGTTGGGGAATTCTCAAATAGTATTATGAAGTATCAATCAGATGTATTGTGATTCTTCATGTCACAGATTGAACAATACTTGTTGAAATAGTAGTTTTTGGTGGAGTGACTGTTCATATCACACATAGAGCAATATTGACTAAGGAAGCATTTATTTGTCTTGTGATTGAACATTTCTCAAATGTCACAATACATTTGTTTGTTTCTTGATTTAGATTTTTCCTTGTGTGACTCAATTGATATTTTCTTTTGATGAGTCACTTTCTTTTCTTTAGGTGATGAATAAGAAGCAACCCTTTTAGTAGTTTGCTTCACAACATTACTTCTTTCTCAAACTGGTCGACATGTTCCTTGTTACAGATATCAAACCCAACTCCCTGCCTTAATCTTGAAGACTGAGGGTCTGATGAAGTTTTATGTGTTGAACTCAGTGTTACAGTTTGTTTCTTTTGTAGTGAAACCTTTTCTCATTTGTTTGAATATTATCGAGATACAATCCCATTATCAGAACTACTCTTAGTAGTAGGTTCACTGTCTTGACATATTTCTTTTTGCCTTTTAAGACACATGGTATGAATTTTATAAAAGGTACAATTGCTTTTACAGGTTTGATGGTTTCATGACTCTCACTGTCTTGTTTGAGCACTCTTTGATTTTGATTGGGTGACCTAACTTTATTTTATCCTCATTGTTTTCAACATAAACGTCAGGTTTGTTTTGAGGATTTCTCACCTATTTCACTATAGATTTAGGTTCCATAGTTTTAGGTTCAATTGCTTCAGAGAGTGAGACAAATTCAGGCATGACAGTGTAGTTATCATTGTATGGCAGAGGACATGAATTATACCCAATCCCTATCATGTCCTTTGGATCCTTTTGGGAATCCAGCATCTCTTGCAGCTTGACTGAAGAAATTTGAAACTTTTCAAGTTTCACTTCAGTCATAGATTGTTGAGCCTTAGATTGAGCTAACTTTTCAGTAAGTAGCTCATTCTCAGCTGCAAGAGTGTACTTCTCACCATGCAGTTTTTCTATGTCTGAGATGAGAGATTTAAAGTTTTTTATTTCTCTCTTCATCATCTCTAACTTTACCTTTTCTTCTTTGATTTTATTAGCCAGTTTGTGATTATGCTCCCTATACCTTTGCAATTCATAAATATATTTTTACTACAAAGGTTAGATTTTACCTCCGTAGGCATTGAGATGGTCCATCATTGATGTGAGCCATTAGAGCATGATTTTGAAATTGAGGCTTGACTTCCTCTGCATACACACTCCAGTCACATACTCCATCTTGCTTTATTACTAGAGCACTGGCCGAAGACTGACTGCTTCCATGAGCTTGATTTGTCAGTTGGGGTGGATTCTGATATGATTGGTGTTGATGATACCGTTGCTATTGGCTGCTTGAGTGAAAGCTAGAGTTAGGCTGTGAGGATGATTGGCTTGAAGAGTTCCTTTGATAGTTGTTTCTCTTGGCGGCATTGCATTTTCTTGAGAAGTGACCAGCCATGCCACAGTAAAAGCATTTCACCTTGGATTTATCATATCCAAGTTTTCTATTCTCATTCAGGCTCAGCTTTCTTCATTTTCTAAAGAATTTCTTAGTTCTTATTGCAATCATGGCCATTTGCCATTGTAGATCCATTACTTCCACATCATCTGGATCCATTTCCTCCAAATCTTCTTGAATGAGATGAGCAGAAGTGAGTCTTCATCCCAAGTAGGCTTCAAAGCTTGCAATAAATGCATTGTAAGTTGCCTTCTATTCTTCTGATCTTGAGTGTTCAGGATTGGTTTCAGGAGCAGTATTGGCTCTGGGTGTTTGACGAGCAGCAGTGACTCTAGGAGGTTGAGATGAGGTTGAAGGATGATTGATTGGTGGAGTTGCAATGAACCCAGTATTGTCCATTTGATCTCTAGATGAGATAAAATCATCCTCCTAAGTGATGAATGCATTTTCCACAGAATGAGATTCTGATGGAAATTTGTAAGCCTCAGTCACTCTAGATCCACCAAGATTTCTGCTTCTTTCATTAAGTTCTAAAGCTTTAATTTTTCCTATCAAGATGTCTAGAGTAGTACTCTCAAGATCAAGAGTATTTTTCAGCATGGTTACATTCTTTTTCCAGCTTTCAGGGAGACTGTGAAGCATCTTTTTGTTTAATTCTTTAATTTTGTAAGTGACTTCCATGATTTCCAAGTCATTTACTAACTATACAAATCTATGCAGTTTTTTAGAGATTGATTCTCCCTTCATGTGGTGGAATGTTTCATACAGATTAACAAGCTTATCTTTGTTGATTTCTACCACTTCAGTGCTTCCTTCACACATGGTTTTGAGTGTATCCCACATAACTTTTGCAGTTCCATTCTTCTCTAATCTTTTCAGCACATCCATCTTGAGTGCTTGAGTCAAAATTGAGTAGGCTTTGAAGGATATCTTCATTTTCATGTAGTCTTCTTCATCTAAGGTCAGATCTTCGATGGGTATTCTAGCAGTTCTGTATATTGCAGCTTGAGTTGCAGACAAAGTAACAAGGATGTGTGGCCCCTTGCATATTGATATCCAAAAATCAGGATTTACACCTGTGATGTAATTCCTAAACATGATTTTCCACTGTTTAAACTCAGATTTATGTTTAAGCATTGGAGGTTTAGGTGTATGACCAAGTTCTGAGTAGCTGTTAGAATCCATTTTAACTATGTGTTTAACTAGTATATTATAGATTTAGATGATTTTAGGATTGATTAGTCCAACTTAGTCCAAACAGTTCCAATGGAATTCTGAAACATATCTGTGATGGTATTTAAGTTTCTTGCTGTTTTGAGTACTTTGATAAGTATGTGTTGACAAGAGTAATTTCTGTTGTTTACTAAGTAGAAAATATGATATACTCTACTAGCAACTCGATTACCAGATCAATCGAATTCTATTCAGTTCTTTCACAGATCTGAAAGAGAATCGAGAGCCAAAGCTCTGATACCAATTGACTGTGGTTGAGTAAGAGTGAGATTCTTACTGTGAATCGAATATGGTAATCAAGTCAGTGATTGAGTGGCGGAAACAAAGAACCAAAGAACATTCAATGCAAGAAAATTACTCTTAAATGCTTTTGTATTGATATGTGAAATGTTAATGAATTACAGAGAATAATTACAACAAAAGTTCTCTATCTATCAGCCATCACCTAATGTATGAGGTATCTATTCTATTTATAGGCAGACAAGATGCCTTATACAAAATGGCTAAACTACCCTTGACATATTACATCAGAACGAGTCTAAGTCTTCATCAGCATCTTTGCTTTTTCATCCGTATTGACAAATGCGGATGAGTTGACTTGATTAGCATTTCTTCACTTGATCAGCATTTCTTCACTTGATCAATCGCATAGTATATTGGTCATCCGCATTGGTCAATGCAGATAAGAAAAGTCTTGTCCTCATTCACTTTTAGTCTTTCGCATTATTCAATGCGGAAGAGTAAATACTTGTCCGCATTCATTCTTGGTCTTCTGCATTTATCAATGCGGAAGAACAAATACTTGTCCGCATTTGTTTTATGTCTTCCGTATTTGACAAATGCGGGAGACAATACATTGTTCTTCTTAGCAGATTCTTCATCCGCATTTCATCTTGGACTTAAGGGATTTCAGCAGAGCAATTATCAAATTACCCATTGAGTTGGCATGTATGATCCTTTTAAGGGCCCAACAAAACTGATGCACGTGAAAGAGATTCATAAAGTATCATTACCTGGTGTGTTTAGGTTATTACACACATATGCACTCTATAAGCTAATACATCCCTGTACTCTGTCATGAGTGTTTCACTATTAAATAAGGTTTTATTTCATCACTGCATGTATATTCTCTTCCAAGTTGAGCCTACCAACATATCTGGTAAGTCATGACAGTCTTGCAATTTTTGAAATTAAGCACAATGAATGATATAATGACCGTAATTATATCATTTCCCTATATTCTTTTCTTCATCAAAATTGATTTCTTTATTGGTTTTCTCATAATTTTAATGTTTTTGATGTTTTTCATGGTTTTACTCAAGGTTAATCATACCAATTGACTAAAAAAGGAATTCAAACCTACTGGGTTCAAATGCCTTGGCAAATAAATTAGCTAATTGATTTTTCAGTTGGTACTTGAATCAATTTGATTAATCCCTTTTCAGCATAATCACTCAAAAAGAGATATCTAATTTCAATACGTTTAGTTTTAGTATGCTGAACTGGATTATTAGTTATGGAAACCGTTGTTGTGTTGTCAATGTAAATTGGCGTGTGCAAGAAGTTAAAACCATAATCAAGCATCTGGTTTTGAATCCAGAGTACTTAAGATTAACAAGTTGATGCTGCAATATACTTAGCTTGTGATGTGGACACCGATACATTTGTCTGCTTCTTGCATTGCCAAGATACTAGTGTGGGACCAAGAAATTGACAACTGCCAGAGGTGGATTTTCTGTTGATGTTGCATCCTCCATAATCACTGCCTGTGAAGGCATAGAGATTAAATTCTCCTTCCTTTGGATACCATAACCCATGAGCTGGTTTGCCCTTCAGATATCTGAATATCATATTCATTGCATTCACATGTGATTCTTTTGGATGAGCTTGATATCTGGCACACACATAAACACCAAACATAATGTCAGGCCTATTGGCTATTAGATACATAAGTAAACCAATCATTGATCGATCCATTGGTTTGTCTTCAGGATCAGGTCCAATCATTACTTTAGTATCCACAGGAGTTCTAATAGACTGACAATCAGCAAAGTGGAATTTCTTCAACATGGTTTCCACATAATTAGATTGATTGAAGAAGATTTCATCTACTGTCTGTTGGACTTGCACCCTAGAAAGACGGTGAATTCCCCAATAGCACTCATTTGAAATTTTGAGTGCATAAGGTCTTCAAATTCTTTGCAGAGTTGCTTGTTGGTAGAGCCAAATATAATGTCATCCACATAGATCTGGACTACTAGCATATCTGGATTGATAAAGAACATATAGAGCTTTGTCAAGCCTGTAAACTCTGTGAAGGAAATCTAGATCTTCAAAGCCAGGTGGTTGACTCACATAGACCTCCTCAGCAATCTTTCCATACAGGAAGGCACACTTTACATCCATTTGATAAATAGTAAATTTCATGGATGCAGCATATGCCACTAGTCTTGCTTTGTTTCTGATGACGATCCCTCTATCATAAGTCTTGTTCCTGTATAGCCATCTGGAACCGATAGGGTATTGTCCTTCGGGAAGATCTACAAGTTGCCATACTTCTTGCTTCTTGAATTGGAGCAATTCTTCCTGCATTGCTTTAATCCAGCTATTGTCTTGACGTGCCTCTTTGAGGTTCTTCGGTACTGTTTGACACACAAAGCATGAGAACAAACAGATGTTTGCAATACTGGATTTTATTCTTATCACCCTCTCATTAAGATGACCAATAATGGTTTCAGCTGGATAATTCTTGTGTATTCTTGTGGTTGGAATGGAGTCACTAGAAATTGTTACATCAATATTGGAGACATTCAGTTCATTATGGTCAGAGGCACATTCATCTGGTACTGTTATTGAATTATGAAGATTATTAGACTCTATTTCAGTTCCTGCTATAGCTTCAGCAGCACTGTGATTGCTTACATCATTTCATGTCCTTTGTGTTTCAACTGGAGGAGTAGCCTGTATTTGATTTCTAATCTCATTTGACAAATCATCTGAGTGAGATGGTACTAGGCTTGGACCTCCTTCAGAAGAAACACTAAGGTTTTGGGATGGTTGTCTGATGGGATCAGCTTGAAGAGGAACATCTTCATTCATGCATTCATCAAATGTAGGAGGAATCAATGGAAAATTATCTCTTCTTTCTACACCTGACGAAGTATCACTTAAATGTATATTTTCTACATTAGACAAGTGAAATTGATCAAATGATTTTGTAAATGTGTCAATATCAAACAACCAGTCGGGACCATTTTTGGATTTGGGAAACACATGTTCCTTGAATTGAACATTTGTTGATTCATCAATAATGTTTAATCTAGGATTAAACACTCTGTAAGCCTTTGAAACAGAAGAATAACGTACAAAGAATCCTTCACCAGACATGGATGAAAACTTTCCCAGATAGTCTCAGGTGTTTAATATTAAGACAGGACTACCAAATGATTTAAGAAATCCAATGAATGGTTTTCTATGAAAGAGCAGTTCATAAGGAGTCATGTTGTTTTCTTTGACAAGTAGAGTTTGATTCTATACAAAGCACAATGTATTTTGACCTTAACATGGAGTTGATTTTCAATTTTAGTGATAAATTCTTGTATGATTTGGGATGCCTCATTTTTATGAAGTAAGAAGAAGACCCATGTGAATCGTGAAAGTAATCAATGATCACTAAACAATACATTTTCTTTCCAATACTCATTGAATGAGTTGATTCAAACAGATCCATGTGAAGTAACTTCAATGGAGTATTGTTAGTGTTCGCCAGCTTGGTTTTGTGAGACGATTTGTGTTGTTTTCCTTTGAGGCACGCTGAACAGTGATCAATAAAATGGAATTCTTTTTGAGGAAGACCAATGACATTGTTTCCTTTTACCAACTTGTTCATGTTTTTAAAGCTTGTGTATCCCATGTGAATCGTGAAAGTAATCAATGATCACTAAACAATACTATTCTATTTATAGACATACAAGATGCCTTTACAAAATGACTAAACTACCCCTGATCTATTACATCAAAAACTAGTCTAAGTCTTGATCCGCATCTCTGCTTGTTCATCCGCATTGACAAATGCGGATGAGTTAATCTTGATCAGCATTTCTACTTGATCATCAGCATTAGTAAGTTGGTCATCCGCATTTGTTAATGTGGATGAACAAATGCTTGTGCGCATTTGGTTTGTCATCCACATTTGTCAATGCGGATGATCAAAGTCTTGTCCGCATCTTCTTTTATTCTTCCGCATTAGTCAATGCGGAAGAGTAACTTGTTCTTCAGCATAAGTATTATGTCTTCCGCATTAGTTCATGTGGAAGAGTAAACCCTTGTCCGCATGAGAGTTTTGTCTTCCGCATTAACTAATACGAAAGATAACACTTGTTATTTTTCTTGCAGATCTTCATCCGCATCTCATCTTGGGCTTATGGGATTCCAGCTGAGCAATCAACAAGTCACCTATTAAGTTGGCATGTATGATCCTTTCAGGGTGCAACAATACTCCCCCTAAGGATTATAAAGCCTGGTTTTCCTCAATGTTTAGAAGGTGATTGATGTTGTGAAGATTTAGTTGGGTCTTCAGGAGGTAGTATGAATGCAGCTTTGGTGGGATCCAGGATGGCCTTGTCATGTTTACAAAATCAGTTGCTTCTGACATCCTGTCTCTACTCAGCATATGTATTTTCATTCTGCTCATGTTGTAGATGGCTTCCATTGGTAACTTTTTCATTGAAATAGGTTCCCATATGGAAATTGTGGAAAGACCATCTCTATGACTCAATAAACTCCCTCCTACATCCACTTCAAGCTTAACAATATTTCCAAGTTGCAGTGGTGTTTTCTTCTTCTTTCTTTTGTCTCTTTTAATCATTATTCTATTATAGGCCAGTTTAACAACTTGATGCATTTCAGAATGAATTGCATATCTTGTTCACCTAATTTGTTGTTTAATTCCCTCAAGTGCCTGGTATAAATGTAGTGGAAGTATGATTCATTAAGTAATCTTACTTCATATCCATTGAATAGTCTGATGTCAGCTCCTTCTTTTCCTCCCCACTTCCTTTCTATCACCATCTCATAGGTTTTCTCATCATAGTACACATTTGAGATGGGAGTGGAAGAATGAGTACCAGATACTACTTTCATCTTTAATGACTCAGTTGGCTTTACCTTCAACTCAGGGAATACAATTTCTTCTGCTTCCACCTTTTTCTTCTTATCCAGGGGATCGACAAAAGTTTTATCTTTTCTTAAGCAAATTGTCTTTAATGAATTGAAGTTGTTTGTTCTTCTGAACATGTGAAGTATGTTCTCAAATTCATATCCCCTGAACATAGGTGCATGATTCATCAGTTCAAGTTGAGCTAGCTCCTTCAAATCATGAATCTCAAGGGCATTTACTAGAGCTGAGTAATTTGTAAAGAATTGTACTAGCCCTGAGATTCTCTTCACCATGAACATGTTCCATATGCTGTCATACTTCCAGGCTATTATCTTTTGATATACCTTACCCATGGGAGTAGACACCCCTCTGATTAGTTTTGCAGTAGTCAGTCCTTCTTATAGCTTCAACTAAGATGGTTCTGCAAACCATTCAGGGTAATTGTGGAGCACTAGGGCAAGTAGTTCTTGATCTTTTTGATTCAGTAGCATGTCTTCAGCTGACACTCTGCTTATGGGTTTGGTCCTTGTGAATTCTTCTTCTAGTTTCTTCAGTTTTTCTTTCTTTTCATTGATTAATTGAAGAGTTGCAGCCCTTAAAGAATTTGTCTTCATGTTGGCAATCCTTCTTTTTGTGAATCCCTGACTTGAGAGATATTCCTTAATTTCCTTATGAGACATGTTATAAGGATCAGGAAATAATGATTCATGGGATGAGGTTGATTTTTTCATTTGAGACAGTTTTTGTAGGGGACCCCTTCTTGGCAGTGGAATTTCATATCTTGTAGATTTCTTCAAGGATGAGTCTTTATGTTTTGGAGTATCCTTTGTCATTGTCTTCTCATATTTAATGTCTATTGTTGGATCAAGCAACAATTTCACTTTCTCTTCCTCCTCTTTCATTCTCTCATAAGTCATCCCAAATACTTCATCAGGATCATAGCCTTAATTGATTAAAAACATGGCTTTAATCATCATGTCATCAATTTGAGCTTTGGTTACCATGTCTTCCACTGACTGTTCTTCTTTAATAGGACTGTCTATGAGAACATCCTTCTTAACTTCATATTCATCAGCAATTTCTCCTTCCTCTAAATCAATTGTCTAGCCAACTCTTTCAACTGAGGTTCTGCCTGCTCATGTTCTTCCAAAAATTCAGCAATTGCTGCTAAACTTCTTAGGTCATCTTTTTTTTTCTTTGTTGGTTCTTCTTTAGTTATTGGTCTCTTACCTTTAGCTTTTTCAGCGAGATACTTTCTCTTTCGTGAGTAAGTTTGAAGTTGAGGGCTAGAGGTTTTAGTTTGTTCTTCTGGCTCAGGGACCTGTTCAGGTGTACTTGGCTCTTGATCCTTCATTTTCCTTTTCTCATTTTCTTTCTGTTCAGTTTTAGTTTCTTCTTTCCTTTCTTTTTCATATCCCTTTTTGAGTTCTTCCTTTGGTGCTTTCGTTAATGAAATAGCATGGACAATTTCCAGAGTTAATTCCTTTTCCAAAGTCACTGGTGATTTGGGAATAAAGACAATAGGCTTTGCCTCAGTTCTTTGATTGTTTATGAATTCCCAGAAATCATCATCAATGCTGAATTGTTCAGATGCAAAACTATCCAAAGCACTGAAGAGTTCTTCAAATTCACCTTTTTTAGAGTCTGAATAACCAGTGTTTCTAGAATACACTACCATGTCTAGGCTCTAGTATTTGATCTCAGTTTGACCTTCATCATCTACTTGTTCTTCATTTTGATCTATCACTTGGTTGTCATCATCATCAACCTTTTCTTGTTTTTCTATCTTATCATCATCCTTCACTTCAGTTCTTTTGATCATCATTTCAAGCTCGGGTATTCTTTTGTTCTTGCTCTCAAATTCCTTTTCAAGTTTTGAGATGATATCAGCTTATTCTTCTATGATGTTTTCTTGTTCCTCCATTGCTATAGTTTGTATTTCAAGAGTGTCTACATGTCCACTCACTTCTTCTCTTGAGTGTTTCAGTGCAGCTTTTAGATTCTCAATCTCTTTGTCTTGTTCTTTTCGTTCAGCTACATATTTCTCTTTAAGTTCTTTTAATTCACAATCTTTCTCATCCAATTCCAGGATTCTGTCATTGATGATTCCTGCTCTCCTGTTTAAAGTTCTTTCCATCCTTTCCACTTTGAGTAACAACTCAGATATTAATTCATCTTTTTCGTCAGGCCTGTTGATGTTGGATTCAACATAGCTCTTTGAAGGAGCAGCCTTAGAACATTCTTTTGTAGCTTTGGTTTGATCATGATGATCCTCCTTATCAGAAGATGATTTGGATGTTTTGGATGCACTTGTTGATCCTTCTGTTTCAGCAGGGTGATCAACGGATGATGGTAAAGGTTGGTAAGGAGAAATAGGTGATTGGTGTGGTGATATAGGAGATTGATGATGTGGTGATATAGGTGCAGGTTGAGTGGTCATTGGTGGTGTTGGTTGTGGAGTTGATGATGGTTGAGGTAATGTTTGAAAAGATGGTTGTGTAGAAGGTTGTGGTATTTGTTGTGGTGATGGCATTGGTGATGGTATTGGGAATTGTATTGGAGATATTATTGGGGATTGTATTGGAGATGGTGTTGGGGATTGTATTGGAGATGGTATTGGGGATTGTATTGGTGAGGCTTGTGGAGTTAGTTGAGCTAATGGTTGTGGAGGTTGTTGTGCTGACCTGCTTGATGTATTTGTTGAAGCATCCAAGGAAGAAGGGGTGAAGGGGCACCATTGTAAAAGTTCCTTGGGTCCTTCTTCTTGATGTACTTATAGGATCTTGCATGATAATGAGGAATGTTAAGCACAGATCCATCATTAACAATGTCATGAAATGATTCATTGGTTAGACATTGAATGAATTTGGGGTACATTAGAAACTTGTATCTCAACCCTTCTTGAATGTTGGAGAATAGGGCATTGAATGATGTGTCTTGTCACATGTAAAACACTTAGTTTAACCTTTTAAACTATAGAAAATGCAATGGAATAAGAGGTTTAAAACATGGTTTATAATCTGAAAATTTTTTCCATATTAAACTACAAACAAAACTCAAGAATGAGGATCACAATAATATGTGAAATAGTGTGCTATCAAACAAAACAAAACAACCACAGGGAGTTCATAGAATCAACCGTTCTATAACAAGATGATGTAGATGAAAATAGGGAGATGATGATTTTCTTGAATGTGTTTAGGCTTCAAAGGAGAAGGCCTCAAGAAGTGATACCCACAAGCTCTTCAAACACCTTGCTTGTTAGGATGCAACACCAAAGATAGCTCTTCCAAAACCGAAATTTTCAGTCTCTTTTTCAGCTTCCAAAATCCGAAATTGGCCCTGGTTTTGGAGGTTCTTTTGCTTGTAATTTTTAAGGAGAAGTGTGAATGAATGAATGGAGTGTAAAAGAGGAGAACCACACTCAAAAACCAAAGCAAAAGGCTGGTCCCAATGGCCCTTTTTGGGCGGCCGAAGGGTGTGTTAAAAATGGGTTTTCCCCCTATTTTGTTTTTCACAATTTACTCTCTTAACCCTTAACTTTATAAAACTAAAACCTCTTTTAATTTCATAACAATAACACACTTTTATTTGTTATTATTTAACCAACTTAAATAATGAAACAAATAATATCTCATGAACAAACTATCCATATAGTATTGTTGTATTACAAAGCAATGTTTTAGAAAAACCATTTTCTAAATTGGTGTCAATGTTTATATGTATGATCTCATCAACAAATAAACATTTATTGGTGTTTGTTTAGCTTGTTATTGGGTATGACCCGACTTGGATAATAACGTACTAACCACATCGATCTTGTATGTGTCTTCTTCATACAAGATCCAACATTGAATACATATGCAGACATGTTAAACCATCTATTGGTGCAGAGAGCACAGATTGTAGAAGATGTGAGGACTAGAATGTCATTCCATCCTGTTTTCCTTTTAGACAGACAATGTTGAAACAAATGAATTAGGAACCTCCAAGGCAGGTCCACTAACCCTTTGACTATCTGTTTTGCATCATAACTCCCTTCATAACCAATTTCAGAGAAAAATGTGGTTATTTCCTCATCATCTAAGACAAGAGGATCATCTGCATTATCATTAAATTGCAGACATCTTCTAACTAACTCTTCTGTGATTCTCAGAGTGAGTTCACTTGTGATTCTCCCGATTAGAGTTTTCAGTCCATCCTCTTCAACCACTTCAGCTGATTCCCAAAATGACCTGATGGGATTCTCGTAGATTGTTGGTCTTACTGTCATGGCATATGCTACCCTTGTGGTAGATAAAAATCTTATTATATCTCTAAGACCTTCAGCTTTAGGCACATCAGGGTTTAGATAACCGCTGACATTATGGAGCTTGCTCCCAGTAAGGTTTGCCATGTAATCTGCACAAGAGATATGCGTGTTAGTTAATAATTTCGACTTTAACTTTGCTTTGATTTGTTAATGTGACATTGATTTGTTTCACAATTTTCTTTTTCACTTTGCTCTGTTTTTCTCAGTAAACATGATTATCATGGTTTTCAATATCAGTTGAATTCCTATCAATTTATATGTTTATTGAGATAGAAAATGTGTATTACATCACATTAATGAGTTTGGTTTTGGTGTTCTTTAATAATTTTCTGGTTCATTGTTCGATTTAGGGTAACAGTCTGAGACTTAGGTTTTGGTTTCAAAATCTGTTGAAGTTATACCTTATCTTCAAAATGACTGTGGTTCTGAATCGATGACAAGAATGTTTAAAGATGAAACACAACAAAATCTTTGAATGTTTGTGATGATGATGATGATTGATGGTGGTGTACTGTAGGTTTGCGCTCGTCTCACTATAAGTTCTCTCAATTTTGAAAAGTATTAAATGTCTTGTTTGAATTCCTCTAAATAGTCAAATAATACAATTTGAGAAATTTTATAAGTTTACAGGCAAATACAGTCACCACTGTAGCAAATGCTGATGGTTAATTTGTTTAATTTTGATCATCCGCATTTGTTGACTGTAGCAAATGCGGAAGACAAACTTTTGACATTGAGAGTCCGCATTTGACTACTTTTGATCATCCGCATTTTTGATTGTAGCTAATGCGGAAGTTCTAATTTTTGACTTACTGTCCGCATTACTCTACTGTTACAAATGCGGAAGTTTTGTTTCTTAATTTTATTCTTTCCGCATTTGTATACTGTTGCAAATGCGGAAGTTAAACTTGAAATTTTGGCCGTTCGCATTTGATTTGTAGTAAATGCAGAAGAACATTGTAACAAATGCGGTTGAATTGCTTGTTTTACCATATCCATATATGTACAGTAGCAAATGCCATAGAACAAAGTCCATTTGTGCAACTACAAATGCGGTTGACAAGTCACACAACACTGTAGCAAATGCGATAGAGACCTGTTCATACGCATTTGTTGACTGTATCAAATGCGGTAGAGTAAAGTTCACATACACTTCACACACTAATGCTGTAGAGTAAGTTATTGTCCGCATTAGTTGCACTTCAAAAATTATTGTTACGTGCATTAGTTACATGCATGGGTTACCTTCACCCGCATTACCTAATGTACTTACCTGCATTACCTTTTGAACTTAATCAAAAGTTAATGTGATTGAATTGATTATTCATCTTGTGAAGAGGTGTCCTTGATTGATTTTTCTTATGAAGTTGGCCGTTGAAGTTGTCAATTCTTGCTTGGATTGACTTGTATGTCACAATTAATACAAGTTTCCCAATTTTGACATATCTTGAACTTATCATCCTTCTAAAAATCTGCATAAGCTGAGATATAATGGTATGACTTATTGCAACAACACCAACTAAAATTCTTTTTGTTTTGTTTTTCAAAATTGAGTTAATAAACAAAAATTTGGACTTACTCAAAAATTTTAAATTACTCCCCCTAAAGTTTATGTCCACATTTGGAGAGAAACTTTAAGGATTTAAAATTTTTGAATATTATTTTGATTAATATTAATAATGAAGTGAAAAATCTCTTTGTAAGGATCATATCAATCTTACATTACACATGTGCATCCTTTATGATTAAATGGACATGATTATGAACTTGAAGATTGAAGGTATGTTTGTCCTCTTAAACTCATACCACGTTGATATTTTGATGCAAATGACTTTTATCATGTTTTGGTTAATTTATTATTTAGTGTGTACCTCACACACGTAAGCATGAAATGATCAACCCTCCTTATACAATGCATGGTAGAACTTTTTCACAACTTTTCTTACCGGGTTACTTAAGTCATGAAATCTCATTTTCACTGATCCTCATTGGGATTCTTTTAATTTGATCCTTTTTAATGTTGATCCACATTGGGATTTTTTTCACTTCAATTTGGAAGGTGATCCATGATAGGATTCTTTTGTGCATTCACTTGGAATGTATTACGTTGTTGATTCATCCAATTTTGGATGTGTTCCACATTAGGAATCTTTTAGATCATGGCATTTGCACTATGTGCATATTTCATCAGGTCTTTGCTGAGCAAAACAAAGATGAAACATGATGTGGTGAAAGAGGTTCATAAAGTATCACTACCTGGTGTGTTTAGGCTACTACACACATATGCATTCAGATAAGCCAATACATACCTATACTTTGTGATGAGTGTTTCACAATTGAATATGTGTTTAATTCATCACCGCATGTATCTTTTCTTCCAAGTTGAGCCTACCAACATATGTGGTAAGTAATTTCAGTCTTCTACATTTTGAAATTAAGCACAACGAATGATATAACGACTGTAATTATATCATTTCCCATGAATTCTTTTCTTCATAAAACTTGATTTCTCTTGGTGGTTTTAAATTGTTTTTTGATGTTTTTTGTAGTTTTTACTCAAAGTTAATCATGCCAATTGACTGAAACAGAAATTCAAACCTACCAGGTTCAAATGACTTGGTAATCAAATCAGCTAATTGATTTTCTGTTGGTACTTGAATCAATTTGATTAAACCTTTCTCAGTACAGCCTCTCAAAAATGATATCTCATTTCAATGTGCATTGTTTTTGAGTGCTGAACTGGATTGTTAGTTATAAAGATAGCAACTATGTTGTCAATAGAAATGGTGTATGCAAAAAGTTAAAACCATAATCAAGCATCTGGTTTTGAATCAAGAGAACTTGAGAGCAACATGCTAAAGCAGCAATATACTCAGCTTCTGCAATGGACACAGACACATTTGTCTGCTTCTTGCATTGCCAGGATACTAGTCTGGGACAAGGAAATTGACGACCGCCTGAAGTGGATTTTTTGTTGAAGTTGTATCCTCTGTAATTCTCCTTCCTTTGGATACCATAATCCAAGAGCTGGTTTGCTTTTCAGATATCTGAATATCCTCTTGACTGCGTTCACAGATAATTCATTTGGATTAGGTTGATATATATCACACACACAAACACCAAACATAATGTTAGGCCTACTAGCTGGTAGATACATACATGAACCTGTCATTGATCGATAGTGAGTTTGATCTACTGATTTGCCTTCAGGGTTAGGCCCAATCTTCACTTTAGTATCTACAGGAGTTCTAATAGACTGATAGTTAGCAAAGTGGAATTTCCTCAGCTTGGATTCTACATATTTTGATTTATTGATGAAGATTCCATCTGCTATTTGTAGGACTTGCACCCCTAGAAAGAATGTGAGTTCCCCCATAGCACTCATTTGGAACTTTGAATGCATAAGATCTTCAAATTCTTCGAAGAGTTGCTTGTTTGTCGAACCAAATATAATGTCATCCACGTAGATCTGGACTAACAACATGTCTTTTCCTCTTATTCTTTTGAAGAGTGTCTGATCAATCTTCCTCTTTCATACCCATGTTCAAGAAGAAAGGATGATAGAGTTTCATACCACTTTTTTGGAGCTTGATGAAGACCATACAGAGCTTTGTCAAGCTTGTACACTCTATGAAGGAAATCTGAATCTTCAAAGCCAGGTGGTTGACTTACATAGACTTCTTCAGCAATTTTTCCATACAAGAAGGCACCCTTACATCCATTTGATAAACAGTAAATTTCATGGATGCAGAATATGCAAGAAAGATTCTGATTGCTTCTAGTCCGGCAATAGGTGCAAACACTTCGTCATACTCAATTCCTTCATCCTGAGTATGTCCCTGTGCCACTAGTCTTGCTTTATTTCTGATGACTATCCCTCTATCATCAGTCTTGTTCCTGTACAGCCATCTGGTACCGATAGGGTATTGTCCTTGGGGAAGATCTAGGAGCTGCCATACTTCTTGTTTCTTGAATTGGAGCAATTCTTCCCGCATTGCTTCAATCCAACTATTGTATTGAACGCCTCTATGATGTTTTAGGGTACTGTTTGACATAGAAAGTAGGAGAACAAACAGATGTTTGCAATACTGGACTTGCTTCTTGTCACCCTCTCATTAAGATCACCAATGATTGTTAGGATCAACGATCTCAGTTTGATTGATTAGAGTAGATTGCAGCGGAATTCGATCAATGAATTAAACAATTTTGCAAGAACACAATTGATATTCAATGGAATAGTGCACGGTTATAGAAAGAGAGAGAATTCTGCAAAAGGAATATTTCATTCAAATGCTTTCGTGGTGGCTCAAAGTCACAGTTGCAATTAGGTCAACAATCCTTATATAAGGAATGTGACTTCTGTTGATGTCACTTGATAGTGACATTTAACAGATTTATACAAACAACTGAAACAATGCAAACTACTGAGAATGTTCTCAACAACTGATCACATCTCAGAGAATGCTAAGTACAAAAACATAAAACTACTGAACTAAAACTACTGAAACTATAAACTACTGAAAAGTAAATTACAAGTACTGAAAGGAAAACCATCACAACTACTGAACTTAATAACTTCAGCTGTTGTGACAACTACTGACCACTCTGGTCTTCAGTCTTTGTCTCTAGTACTTTACTATCAGACTTTGTCTTCAGTTCTTTACTTTCAGACTTTGGCTTCAGTACTTTACTTTCAGACTTTGTCTTCAGTAGAAGTCTTCAGATTTTTGTCTTCAAACTTTGTCTTCAGACCTTGTAATCAGCTGATGTCTTCAGCTGTTGTAATCTTCTTCAGTAGTTGTAATGTCTATGGGACTTAGAGGTTTTTCTGATCAGGCTCATTGGTTCTTTTGGTCCAACAAACTCCCCCTAAACCAATGCAGCCAAAACCTCTAAGTTTATTGATGATCCCACTTATTCTTTGGTAGAAACACCCTCTTGATCAGCTTTAGAGGTAATCATGGAATATTTAATTGGCTAAGTATGGAAGGGAACTCTGTCTTAGGGAAACTGGACACAGAGCCTTGTCCCAACCATGAAACCTAATTCCCATTGATGAGTCTGTAAGACTCTCTTGCATAGGCCTCAAGGAGAACAACTTGTTCCTCCTTGGTGAGTTCTTCTCCTTCTCCCTCAAAGAACTTAGGCCCATAATATTGAGATAGATATCTAATTGTCTTCCCATTCTTCAACTCAACAGTTGTGATCTCTCTGTATGCGAATTCATCTGGGTGAGAGCCTTCAAGCAGCAACTGGAGTTCACTCTTTTGAAGATCTTCATGTTTCTTGTATAACAACCCCTTCTTGATCATTTTGTTCTCAAGTATAGATTGAGGGGTTGTCTTTGAGTTATGTGCTCTCTTGAATTCTTCAATAATTTCCCAGGGTGAGACTACCATAGCCAAACTAATTGTAGCATTCAAAGTCTTTTTCACTTGGCCATGATATCTACTTGGTAGTTTTACTTATGAATTCTGGAACTTACCTTGGGGTCTGGCCAAATCCTCACTCTTTCTCTTTGATGTTGGAATGTATGCCTAAGAGTGTATAGCCTCAGAGCTTGTTTCTTCATTTCTTGAATGGATGAGGACTGAGGGAAGTCCTTGTCAACCATTTTGAGAAATTGCTCATCATGCTGCTTCTGCTGTTCTGCTTCTTCAATCTTTACATTCACCATTTGCATTTGCAGGTCAGGTATAATCATCTGCTGACTTCTGAGCTCACGTGTTTTAAGTTTGAGAACAACAGAAATTGGCAGACTATCTTCATTATCATCCTCTTCTTCTTCTTCTTCTACCCTCAACACCCTTCTCCTCCTTCTAGGTGCCTCACTGGGTGTGATTTGAGGTGGTTTTTGAGGTAATGGAGTTGGTTTTGTGGGTTGAGTTATGAGTGGTTTTGGTTTAGGGATAGGGTTGGCAAGTTTTGGAGTTGGTTGTTTATGAGTTGGAGTTAGGGAAGGCTGATCTAACATTTTTGTGGTAAGTTTGGCTTTGGAGAGCTTGGCCATATCTATTCTCTTCCCAACACCTGCCTCATCCAATGCTTCTATAATCGACCCCTTATTGAATGCTTCAGAAGAACAGATTCTGGTGGTTATTGCCAGAATACGTCCTCCGGTCCATGATTTGATCTCAATCATATCTTCCCAAGTATTTTGCATAAATCTGATCATTATCTCCAACCTTTCCCTACCCATAATATACTAGCCCATCTTTCTGTATTTCCTTAATTCCAGCCTTCTGACTCATATCTAAAGTGGCTGTATCAAAGCCCTGTCTAAAGAGTTGGTCTATTATTCTGTCCATTATATCTGCTATGAGCTTCATCAGCTTCTTTAACCAAATCTTCTACGATTTCTCTTCAACAGGCTCTTGTTGTTTCTGCACTTTTCTCTTCTTTTATAAGTGATCAGTTGTTTCTCTTTCTCGAGCTCCTTTTCTTTTCTTGTTGGTTCTTATCAACCACTCTCTTTCTCTTTCTTTCTTTTACTGCCTTAGACTCCCCCTTTTTGGGGTGCACGGTTCAGGGGCTTGAATGGCAGAAAGTGACTTTTGCACAACATCATCAACAAGCGTTTGTAGATTTGAGGAGATCCTCTCTCAATGGCTTATGTACAATCTCAGTGTGATGGGAGTGATTGAGAGGTAAGGAGATTTGAAAGGTTGCAACCATCTGCTCAGAGGGGTTCTGTCCCTGAGAGTTGGTGTTAAAAATAGGGGACTGGTGGCTTAGTTAGTTGTTGCTGATTGGTTTGGTAATCTTCAACGAAGGTGCCATCTGGGGGTTTATTTGGCCGATGGACTGTAGCCTGAGACATGTTGGCTAGCAGTTCTTTGAGTCTGCTCACCTCAGTCTCCCAGGATGGTGTTTGGGCTAAGACACAAAGAAACTCCCAGGTCATCATAGTGTGTGCTGAACACTTGACCTCCTGATTGAATCAGGATGTACAGGCCCTGAGTGTAGATCAGTATAGGCCATGTGCCCCCTGGTTTCTCTTATGGTACTGAGACTTCTTCCTCCGGACGTTGTCCTTCATTTGGCCGTTGCCTCTGGTCAGGTCGTATATATGGTACTAACTTCATCCTTGTTGGCCCAAAGAACCAATGAGCCAAGATCAGAAAACCTCTAAGTCCCACACGGTATCACAACAACTGCTGAAAGCCTCATCAGTAGTTTGACAAGTGCTGAAGACTTCAACAGCTGAAGATCAAGTGCTGAAGACCTTAACAGCTGAAGAACCAAAGTGCTGAAGTACAACAGCTGAAGAACACAAGTGCTGAAGCTGAAAGACCAAAGTACTGAAGTACAACAGCTGAAGAGTTCACAAGTGCTGAAGATCAACAACTGATGTACAAAGTCTGAAGACAAAGACTGAAGACATCAGCTGATGATATCTACTGAAGTCATCAGCTGATGAAACACCTGAAGGTCAAAGTCTGAAGATCAAGTACTGAAGCCTCAGTAGTTTGTCACAACTGCTGAAGAGTACTTCTTCAGTAGTTGTGATATCAGTAGTTTTATTTTCTATGTTTCAGTAGTTTTGTAAAACGACTGAAGAGCTTGTTCTTCAGTCGTTGTAGTTTCAGTAGTTTTATATTTTGTACTTAACTTGCTGATATGTTCTCAGTAGTTGTGAACATTTCAGTAGTTTGTTAAGAATTAGTTATTTTGTATTGGATCTGCCAGTTGTCACTTTCCGTGATAACAGCAGTGATTGTTGCACTCTATATAAGGAGTGACAACCTATTGTAATTTAGAGGGAAATGAGTAATTGAATGGAATGAATGATTGATTTGATTAGAAATATTCTACATCTATAAACATTCCTAGAAATCAGAAATACATATTCTCTCCCTATAACCGTATGCGATCTTAATGCTTACAAATATCGATTGCTTGCTACAATTTGTCAATTCGTGTTTGTATTCCGCTGCTTATATTCTGATACATCAAACTTGTGATCACTGATCCTGTCAAATGGTATCAGAGCAGGTTAATCATTGATCGATCTAATATTGATCATTGAAACTGCTATTCAAGATCCAAGTTTGATTGAATTAGCTTTTGTTTTTGCAAGAAACGGTTATAGAGATTGAATTTTCTGTATTTCTGCTCATTCATCCTGAGATCTTTTTCTTGGTTCTCATTGAGTTTGTTGTGGTTTGTCTAAAACTTTTTAAAACTTGAACTAAACTGTTTTTGAACTGAAAATGACCACTCCCTCCAATGATCCTCACAATACTGGTTCCTCAACCAAGCCTCCTATGCTGGTTAGGAATGAGTATAACATATGGCAAAGACGTATGCTCCATCACCTGTCTGTTAACAGCGCAGGGTGTTGGACATCAGTGGTACATGGTCCACACAAGCCTATGGTGAATAACCCGGAAACCAATCAAATGGTTCCGAAGAGGAGGAGCAATACTCAGATGAGGATAAGAAGTTGCTTGAGATTGATGCAAAAGCCCATGGAATTCTGGCCATGGCATTGCCAATGAAATCTATTCTGGGCTAATGCATCATGAAACTGCCCATGACCTCTGGATTGCTTTGAAAGAACAATTTGGAGGAACAGATGAGGTCTTGGCAAATAATAGAGAAATTCTTGCCCAACAATATGAGACATTCTCTCATAGAAAGGGTGAGACACTGACTCAACAATATGAGCGGTTTTCTTGTTTTCTCTGAACTAAAAATGGTCAAACTTGAATACACCAATATTCAGATGAAAACAGATTTCTCAGATCACTGCCTGAGAGATGGACACATATACTATTGTCCTACGCTCCAGTGCAAGTTTGGACAAACTATCTCTCACCCAACTCCATGGGAAATTGCTCACTTTTGAGAGAGAGATAGAACAGAAGAGAAAGCTGTCTTCATCTGGAAAGCTCACTGAAGACTTTATACAAGGCAACACTGCCTTGGTGGGTCATGAGTCAGAATATGCTCATCTGAATGCCAGTATGATGAGCATATTAATTTCTCTTCGAGCACTTCTAATTCTGCATTTGTAAGTGTTGATGGTCAGTTCACTGGTGTAATAATGACAATCTATGTTTCATTATGGATGATCTCAAGGGGATTGCTGATGATGACTTAGAAGAGATGGATATTTTGAGCCAAATGGCCTTGATAAATATCAGATCTCAGAAGTTCTACAAAAGAACTGGAAGAAAATTCCAGGACTCTCTGGCAAAACCAAAGTTGGTTTTGACAAGAGCAAGTTGAGGTGTCACAAATGCCAACGGCTTGGACACTTTGCAAGAGAGTGTAGATCAACTGGATCTAACTCTACTGCACCCTTTGTGACTTTTCCTGGCAATAGTCAACAACACAGAGGGCAACATCCTGTCACATCTAGTCATCATCCTCAACAACAATCTCCGGCATATTTTGTTCCTCAGGGTCAAATGCCATATCAGTACCCTTGTTATTACATGCCACAGTCAAATCAAGTTCAAGTTCCTATGACACCACAACCTCATGCATTACCAGAACCTCAGCCTTCCCTATCTCATCAACAACCTCAATCTCAACAACACAGCTTCTTCACCCAGGAGTTGTTGACTGGAGCAGTTTACCAGATGACTTGTCTGGTCATGATCAACTGTTCTCAGGTGCTGGTCACATGGTGTGACAGTCCCTTTGGGAATCTAGCTCTTATGGCTTTGGAGTCTGCTGATACTTCATCTTCCAATGCCTCTACACCTCAGGTATCACAGGTATCCTCTGAGGCAAAAGCCAAATTATGTTCTGAACATGCATAGCAGCATTTGCTTCCATTAGAGAAGCAAATGTAGCTTAAATTAATAAGAACATTGAGCTAGAACAAATAATTTCCAAAAAAACAAAGCTGAGTTTGAGTTTGTGCTCAAAGATAAAAATGATGAGGTTTATAAACTGAATTGCAAATAATTGATGATAAGGCTAGAGAAGATGTACTTCTAGAGAAGTACAAAGATCTCAAAGAAACCCTTGCAGTTACCCAGGTCGAGTGTGATAGATGGGTACAATCATGCAAAGGTTTTGAAATGCTTCTTAGTAAGCAATCTGCTTCAAATGTGAAGTTTGGAATTGGCTACAATCACACTGCTCCACCTACAGATTTTACCCCAAGAGCAGAGGTAGAATCTGATGGTGAGAGTGATAACCAATCCATCACATCATGTGATCTACCTTCTGATACAGCACAATCAAAGTAGCAGTCATCATCAAGTCCTCTTTGAACCTATCAGCTGATGTTGATGGTCCAAATGCTGACATTCACATGATCAATAAGTTGATCAACTCAGGAGTTAATCCTGAAGGTCCTGAAAGGACTGGAGAGCAGGATTTAACACCTGAAGTTCAAACTTCAACTGCTGTCAGCACTGAAGAGAAGAAAACTGGCAGTAGAAAGAGTTTGAAGACTACTAAAGAGGTTGTCAAGAAAGCAACCAATGCTTCCAAAGCATTGAAGAACAAGTCTTCTGTTGCTTCACCATCTTTAGTTGATGATCAACCTAAGATGAAGAAAACCATGTGAAGTATGTGGTTTGTTCAATCATCTTACAGATGATTGTTGGTACAAAAGAGGTTCCAAACTCAAACAAAAAGAAGAAATAATGAGAAAATGGAATGAAAACTGAGTTTGAGACCACATTTGTATCAGCAACATCAAATCCTGTAACCCTTAAGTCCTTAAAGCAATCCAAAAAGGAAGGAGTTAAACAGGTGACAGCTGAGGGTGCTCAAAAGAAGAAGGTGCAACATAGGACTTATCTAACTCCACTAGCAATGTGTCTGATGAGCTGAAAGCTTTATCACAAAATCAGACACAGCTGGTGATGATGGTACAACATCTGTTGGGTAGAGTTAACCAACTAGATTCTCCTATGTTGAAACCACAGAAAAGGAGGTCTAAGCCAAAGGACTCCTCTTCTACACCATCTTCTTCTTCTCAGGCTGTTGTTACAAATAACATGTTAGTTTACCATCTATTGATGAGACCAGGCCCAAAACCAAAAAGGTTTGGGTCTCTAAAACTAACTGATTGTTTATTATTGCAGGGTTCTTCAACATGCCAAAGTAGCATCTGGTATGTAGACAGTGGGGGATCTATGCACATGACTGGGAACATCTCTCTTCTTCATGACTACTCTCAAGGAAAGAAGGGATTTGTCTCTTTTGGCAATGATGCTAGGGGTTACATCATCGGGCTTGGGTCTCCAATGGAGAAATCAAATTTGATGATGTTAATCATGTGGAAAATCTCAAGTACAACCTCTTGAGTGTCAGTCAAATGTGTGATAAAGGCCATGTTGCCCTTTTCACAAGTCAAAACTGTAGGATTCTGTCATCCAAAGTTTTGCACTTGATTGACAAGGTGTTGGATGATCACACTCTCCTGAAAGCCAACAGGACAGGAGAGTGTATGCCTTAGATCTCTCTAAGAAGATAGATCTCAAAGGCAATCCTTGCCTATTTTCCAAAGCCTCTTTTCAAGAATCTAAACTGTGGCACAGGAGGCTTGGTCATGTTAATCTCAAAAACATGAATCAGCTTAGCCACAATAGTTTAGTCAGAGGCTTACCAATAAAGGAGTTCCACTGTGATGAAACCTGCACTGCTTGTTTAAAAGGAAAACAGCACAAGGTCTCATTCCCTCCTATTGAAGTGTCCAAGTCCACTGCCTGCTTGCAATTACTGCATATGGATCTATTTGGTCCTGTGAGAGTAATGAGCATGGCAAAGAAGAAATACTGTCTGGTAATTGTGGATGATTACTCCAGATTTGTATGGACTTTCTTTCTACATTCAAAGGATGAGGCTGCTCAGAAGATTATCCACTTTGTGCTGTACATTGAGAAGCAGTATTCCCTTCCAGTCAAGTGTATTAGGAGTGATAATGGAACTGAGTTCAGAAATCATACACTTGATGACTTCTATCTTTCAAAGGGAATCAAAAGGCAGTTCAGCATTCCAAGGACTCCAGAACAAAATGGAGTAGTGGAGAGAAAGAACAGGACCTCATTGAAGCTGCAAGGTCCATGCTGGCTGACTCAGGTTTGCCATTGACCTTTTGGGCCGAAGCTGTCAACACAGCTTGTTATGTGCAAAATAGAGTTTTAGTAAATCAGAGGTTGATGAAGACTCCATATGAAGTTCTCCATCATTTGGCTCCTCTGATTTCATTTTTCAAAGCATTTGGGTGTCCCTGTTTTATTCTCAACACAAAGGATCAACTCCACAAATTTGATCCTAAGGTGGATGCAGGATACTTTGTTGGTTATTCATCTACTGCAAGGCATACAGAGTCTTCAACTGCAGAACAAAGATGGTTGAAGAAACTCTACATGTTAAGTTTAATGAATCTCCAAAGGACAAGATTCCACAAAGTCCTGTGGAGTTATTTGATTGGACATACTGCAATATGTTCCTTATCAAACTCCTGCTGTTGCTCCTGTCAACAGTTCACCACCTGGTGGTACTGCTGATGATGATGATGATTGCAGTACTCACCTCTTCAGGTTTAGTGATCAGCTGCCTGACTCAACTAGACCTGATGTTCCTGTAGCGCCAGTAGCACCATCCACAACAAATGCTGATGAGATTTCTTCGAATTCAACTTCCTTTGAATTACCATCCACTGATTGGTTTCAAGGAAATGATTCACCATCACCATCTGTTGCTGCTGAACCGGCTACAAACACTTGCACAGATCTCATTGTGTATCAAGATCTGAAGAATCACCCTATGTCTCAAATCATTGGTGATATCACTGCTGGAGTATCAACAAGAAGTCAATTGTCAAATTTCTGCTTCTATGCTCTCTTCATCAGTCAGCAAGAGCCAAAGAATTATCACATTGCTTTAAAGGACAATGGATGGGTTGATGCCATGCAGCTTGAGCTTCTTCAGTTCAAGAAACAGCAAGTGTGGGAACTGGTTCCTCTACCTCCAGGTAAGTGTGCAATAGGCACTAAATGGGTGTTTAGGAACAAAACTGATGAAAAGGGCTTATTGTTAAGAACAAGGCCAGACTGGTTGTTCAGGGGTTTGCACAAGAAGAAGGTATTGATTATGATGAAACCTTTGCCCCTGTAGCCAGACTGGAAGCAATTCGATTGTTTTTAGCTTATGCTGCTTATCAAAACCTTAAAGTCTTTCAAATGGATGTCAAAAGTGCATTTTTGTATGGAAAAGTTAAAGAAGAGTTTATGTATGTCAACCTCCAGGCTTTGAGGACAATAAACATCCTAATTGGGTGTATAAGCTTGATAAAGCTCTTTATGGGTTAAAACAAGCTCCCAGAGCCTGGTATGAGACATTATCAAACTTTCTTCTGGAAAACAATTTCACTAGAGGCTCCATAGACAAGACTTTATTCATTAAGAAAGCTGGGCAGCATAATCTACTTGTTCAAATTTATGTAGATGATATCATTTTTCATCCTCTGATCCAAAGTTGTGTGATGCCTTTACAAGTTGATGCAACAGAAGTTTGAAATGAGTGCCATGGGAGAATTACAGTTCTTTCTGGGGTTGCAAATCAAACAAAAGGCTGATGGAATTTTTATTCATCAGTCCAAATATACAAAAGATCTTTTGCAAAAGTTTGATTTACAAAACTGTAAGCCCTGTTCTACTCCCATGAGCAGCACACACAACTGGACTCAGATCAGAAGGGTAAAGTGGTTGATGAACACTTTACAGATGTATGATTGGGTCCTTGATGTATTTAACAGCTTCTAGACCAGATATTATTTTGCTACATGTGTTTGTGCTAGATTTCAGGCTGCACCTAAAGAGTCTCATCTGATTGCAGTCAAGAGGATCTTTAGATATCTGCAAGGCACTCCATCTCTAGGTTTATGGTATTCTACCGGACATTCTGGTAAATTAGTTGCTTTTTCTGACAGTGACTATGCAGGGTGTAAGTTGACCAGGAAATCAACTTCTGGTGGATGTCAATTCCTAGGCAACTGCTTGATTTCTTGGCAGAGCAAGAAACAGACCTCAGTTGCTACATCCACTGCTGAAGCAGAGTACATTGCTGCTGCAAGCTGTACATCTCAGGTACTCTGGCTTCAAAACCAACTTTTGGATTATGGCATTACAGAGACTAAGACTCCATTGTTAATGGATAGTGCTTCAGCTCTTTGCATTGTCAAAAATCCAGTCCAGCACTCTAGGACCAAACATATAGATCAGACATCATTTTAAAGGGATTGTTTTGAAAAAGGTCTGATTGATCCTAAGTTTGTGCCTAGTGCTGATGAGCTTGCAGACATTTTTACTAAGCCTTTGGATAGTTCAACTTTCCAAAACCTGGTGTTAAGGCTTGGTATGCTGCAGCTAGAATAGGTGACAACTACTGATGATCTCAGTAATTCATACTGATGATCATGAGTACCTATGTCACATATAAGTACTGATGAGCTCTTTTAACCTCAGTAGTTTTTTATAACTACTGAAGGCTAAATGTCTCACAAGTACTGAAGTACTTCATCTGTTCTAAACTACTGTTAGTTACAACTACTGATGCAGTCATAACTACTGCAATCAGTAAAAACAGATAAGTACTGATGTCCTATGAAACAACTGAAATCAGCCAAAAAGACTGATGAATGTGTTGAGGACAGTTTGAAACAGCTGAAAAGCTAAGAATTGACGAAAACAGCTGAAGAGAACTTTCTCTTCAGTCGTTTGTACAACTGCTGTTTCATTTTAAACAACTGAAGCAAAACCACGTCTTCAGTAGTTTTATAACTACTGATGACTAATACCAAGTCTTCAGTTGTTTACAACAGCTGATGACAAAACCACTGTCTTCAGTAGTTTCATAACTACTGATGACAAACACCAAGTCCTCAGTTGTTTCAATCATCTGAAGTCAAAACCACGGTCTTCAGTAGTTTTCTAAACTACTGATGCCTAACACCACGACTTCAGCTGTTTCAACGTCTGAAAGGATAATACCATGTCAACGGTCGTTTAAAACTACTGATGACTAACACCACATCCTTCAGTCGTTTCCTCACCCGTACCCTATAAATACCCCTAACCTTAGAGCTCTCATCTTCTTCAAACCTAACGTTCCTCTCCAAAACTTTCTTCCTCCATGGCGTCTATGCAAATTAAACCGCGACACAACTGTGTTGCCTACCTCACAAAATCGCCGATCTGGACTAAGTTCGATACTGCTATCGATCTTATGGTTCAGTCCCAATACAACAAGGCATTCCTTCTGAACCCCGTCTTACATGCCGAATCCTTGAACCAATTTTGGATGAACGTTACTGTTACAACTGAGGAGAGCAACACACCATCCCTCCGTCAGTCGTCAACAACAAAGAAGTAGTCATTACTCCTGCAACAATCCGTAAAATTCTTCAACTGAATGATGCTACTTCTCTGCTGGATATCCGAAGGGCACCATAGATCTATCATTTGCTCAGCATGGATATCAAGGTGATCTCAGTGCCACCACCATCATGAAGAAACACTTTAATGACGCTGAGCGCCTGATTTTTCACATGGTCAATGTATGTTTGGCCCCTAAGACGTCGTCTTGGGATCAAATGTCCACCAAATGGCAGCAGGTAATGTATTCTATCCTTGAGCAACAACCACTAAACTTTTCAGAATTAATATTTTCAGAGCTCAAAGATATGGCTCAAAAACTAACTGCCAACCGTTGGATACTCTATCCACGGTTCATAATGGCCATTATTATAGACCAGCTTAATGCTGAGGGACTTGTTGGCTTGGGAGTCCCTGCTACGGCTGTTCTGCCAGAAGTATACTCCCGGCACAACTCTGACCGACACTCAAACTGGCTGCCAAGCTGCGAAAACCCACGCAGCTGGAACCCACAGCCACCACCTCCAAATCCAATGTCCCCACCAAACCCACCAAAAGAAACCCAAAATGGCTACTCAGGGAATTGAGTCCCCTGAGGATGCCCCTGCAACACAAACGCAGGATATATCCACTAGTCCAAACCCCCTAGTGGATACAATGACTCTTCCAGCCACAGCCGCTCAGGCTTCCTCTCAACAGGAGCCTGCAGCAACCCAAGGGGCACCTACTTATCTGGGATCTTACTCACTTGAGGAGATTGCCATTGAAGAGCACCATCCACCCCAGGTGCACACTGCTTCTAACCCTTACCCCAAACAACCGCCCCTCACAGCCCAACTTTAATAGTTGCACAAGTGCTGACTCAATTGCACTCCTCACCCCCTCCCCAGAAACCACTTACTACTGGGAATACCTCTACAATTGAGGGGGAGGAACACAGTGCACCTGAGAACCCACAGCACAGGGGTTTCCCAATTCTATCTCCTGGTGTAGACAAGGAGCTTAGAATATCTAGTGAGGCTGCCACCTCCTCTGACTCAGCACATGACCAGAGTGAGGCTGGTAACATTGCTAAGACCTCCCTAGAGGCAACAGCTGATGATGGACATTGTCCTGAGGCTGGAAGTCCCCAGTACCAAGCACAAGGGGCACATGCACCAACTGGTCTACACCCAGTGCATGTAAATCCTGCTCTAAGCAGGAGGTCAGCTGATTCAGCTTCGGCTGATGATGACCTGCTTCTTCTATGATGTTCTTGCCCAGAACACAATCCTGGAAGAGAAAGTCAGTAGGCTGCAAAACCTACTTGACCAACTCTCTCAAGGAGAAAGACCATCTGCCTCTCCACCCACAGATGGCACCTTCCCTTGAAGGTTTCCCAAACACAGAGCCACCCCAAAATCAACCACCTGCCTCTGCTTCAGGCCCTACTTCTCAGGAACAGAACCCTCCTGAGCAAATAGGTGCTGTACTCCAAATTCCCTCCCTCTCATCACACCCATAATCACTGATATAGTGATCAAAGCCCTTGATGAGAGGCTTTCCTTAACATTACAGCCCTTGGTTGATGCTGCTGTCCAAAAGACTCTTTCTGCGGTACAACCCCCTTCCTCCAATGCAACCAAAAAGGGGGAGAGTACTGCAGTGAAAGAAAGGAAGAGGAAAAGATCTGAGGAAAAGGAAGAGAAGCAAGCCCGAGGAGGAAAAAGAAAAGCAACCTCTGCTCACTTACAAGCGAAAGAGAAGTGCTGATGATCACACTGCTGAAGACAAATCCTTGGAGGAGCTGGTCAAAGAAGCTGACACCCACCAGCCGCTCCATGGATAAAATAATTGAACAACTCTTCAGGCAGGGGTTTGACACAGCCACACTGGATAGTGAGATCAGAAGGTTAGAAGTACAAGAGATACAAACCCGATGGGCAGGTATGATGCTCTTGAGAAAGAGAGGTTGGAAATAATGATCCGCTTTATTGCAAAATACTTGGGAAGATCATTAATGGAGATCCGCGCATGGACCAGGGACAGCATTCTGGCTATAGCCACCAGAATCTGTCTGTCTGAGCAATTCAACAGGATTATTGTGGAAGCCCTTGATGAGGCTGGAGCTGGTAAAAGGTTAGAGATGGCTAAACTCACAAAGGCGAAGCTAACTACAAGGATGCTAGATCAACCTTCCCTTCCACCCACTCAAACAGATCCTATCCCTCAAATCTCCCAACCAACCTCTAAGCCAAAATCCAAACATCCTCATTCTTCAAAACCATTCCTTCACCAACCCAACCATCATCCAGTGATGTACCCCGAAGGAGGAGAAGGGTGCTGAGGATGGAAGAAGAAGAAGAAGAAGAGGATGAAGATGATAGTCTGCCACTCTCTGCTGTTCTGAAGCTACCAAAACCCCGAAGTCAACCATGATCACACCTGACTCTCAAAGGGAAATGGTCAGAGTCAAGATAGAAGAAAGAACAGCAGAAACAGCACGATGAGCAACTGTTGAAGATGGTTGACAAGGAATTTCCTCAGTCATCATCTATTCAAGCCATGAAAGGGCATGCTCAAAGGCTGTACACTCTCAGGCACACCTTTCAGTATCAGAAGGAGAGAGTGAGAGTATGGCCAGACCCCAGGGTGAGTTCTAGAATCCATAAAAGAACTATCCCACACAGATACAACGGCCAGTACGAAAAACAATAGAGTCTACCATCATGTTGGCCGTTGTAGTCTCACCTTGGGAAATCATTGATGAATTCAAGAAAGCTCACCAAGCAAAGAAGACCCTCAAGCCTTACTAGAAAACAAGATGATTAAGAAGGGGTTGTTATATAAAAAGCTTGAAGACATCCAAAAGAATGAGCTCCAGTTACTCCTTGAAGGCAACCATCCTGATGAATTTGTTATAGGGAGGTAACTACGTGGGAGCTGAAAAATGGCAGGACATGAAGTACTTATCAGAGTACTATGGTCCAGAGTTCTTCTTCGAAGGAGGAGCAGAAGAACTCTCTCAGGAGGAACAAGTTGTTCTCCTTGAGGCCTATGTTCGTGAGTCATACAGACTCATTATGGGGAAGTAAATCTCATGAATGGATAACAACTCTGTGTCCAGTTCCCCAAAACAGAGTTCCCATTCATACTCTGCCAAACAAATATTTGAGATTTCTTCCCAGGCCGGAGCTTACATGGGTCATCTTCTCTACTGATCAAGAAGGAAAAAGACCAACATTTTGCCATCAATAAGTGGGAGTATAAATAAGTTAGAGGTTTTGGCTGCATTGGTTCAGGGGAGTTTGTTGGACCAAAAGAACCAATGAGCCAAGATCAGAAAACCTCTAAGTCCCACACGGTATCACAACAACTGCTGAAAGCCTCATCAGTAGTTTGACAAGTGCTGAAGACTTCAACAGCTGAAGATCAAGTGCTGAAGACCTTACAGCTGAAGAACCAAAGTGCTGAAGTACAACAGCTGAAGAACACAAGTGCTGAAGCTGAAAGACCAAAGTACTGAAGTACAACAGCTGAAGAGTTCACAAGTGCTGAAGATCAACAACTGATGTACAAAGTCTGAAGACAAAGACTGAAGACATCAGCTGATGATATCTACTGAAGTCATCAGCTGATGAAACACCTGAAGGTCAAAGTCTGAAGATCAAGTACTGAAGCCTCTCAGTAGTTTGTCACAACTGCTGAAGAGTACTTCTTCAGTAGTTGTGATATCAGTAGTTTTATTTTCTATGTTTCAGTAGTTTTGTAAAACGACTGAAGAGCTTGTTCTTCAGTCGTTGTAGTTTCAGTAGTTTTATATTTTGTACTTAACATGCTGATATGTTCTCAGTAGTTGTGAACATTTCAGTAGTTTGTTAAGAATTAGTTATTTTGTATTGATCTGCCAGTTGTCACTTTCCGTGACAACAGCAGTGATTGTTGCACTCTATATAAGGAGTGACAACCTATTGTAATTTTAAGGGAATGAGTAATTGAATGGAATGAATGATTGATTGATTAGAAATATTCTACATCTATAAACATTCCTAGAAATCAGAAATACATATTCTCTCCCTATAACCGTATGCGGTCTTAATGCTTACAATATCGATTGCTTGCTACAATTTGTCTAATTCTTGTTTGTATTCCGCTGCTTTATATTCTGATACATCAAACTTGTGATCACTGATCCTTCATCCTGTTCATTTTCTGAATCAGTAGAAGTGGCAGCCTGACCAGAAGTTCTACCTCCTTTTCTTCCACTTGAAGATTGAACATTATCACCTGTGTTGTGGGTTATCAGCACATTTTGGTCCTCCCCTTTCAATTTTGGGTATGCCCAGTGTGAATGGTTTTCTGGGGAGGGGTGAGGAACGCAGCTGACTAAGCACTTTACCAACGATAAAGTTGGCTTTGAGTGGCGTTTGCAGTGGGAGATGGTCAGAAGCAGATTGCACCCGGTGGAATCGTGCTCTTCAATGGTAACCTTCTCAACTGAGATAGGTTCCAGTATGCGGGTTCCCCTAGTGTGGTTGCAAAGGATCCTCTAGAGAGGATATATGTGCGTTTCAGTAGGTTGAGTCACTAAACATAACTGGGGGGTTAGAGCCACTACATGTTTCCTGTATTGGTGGTACGGGGCATCCTCAGGGGACTCATCTCCCTGAGTAGCCTTTTTTGGCTTTTGGGTTTGGTTTTGGTGGGGACTTTGGATCTGGAGGTGGAGGCTGTGGGTTCCCTCTGCTTGGGTTTGAGCAGGTGGGCAGCTCCTTTGAGAGTGGGGTTAGAGTTATGTCTAGAGTATACCTCAGCTAAGACGGCTGGAGCAGGGACTCCAAGCCCACAAGGCCATCAGAATTTAATTGATTTAAAATTATGGCCATCAGAAACTAGGATATAATAGCCATCTGTTTGACACTGGGTTCTGAGCCAGATCCTTAAGTTCCATAAACACTATCTCAGAAAAATTTAAATTTTGTCGTTCAAAGATAGAGTACAATACCTGTTGCATCGTGAGGACATCTGATCCCATGAAGATGTCTTTGGAGCAAGGCAGACATTTACCATGTGGAAGATAAGTCTTTCAGCATCATGGAAGTGCTTTTTGAGAATGGTTGTAGCACTTAAGTCTCCTTCATCCCGTTGTTGATGAAAGACATATCGATGGTGCCTTTCGGTATTCGACACATAGGTGGCATCATGCAAGTTAGGGTTTTGCGAATGATGTCAGGGGTGATTACCACCTGTTTCTGGTTAACCAACGACTGGAGAGTGATTTGGCTATCATTGTCACCGGTTGTACAGAGACGTTGGACCAGAATTGGTTAAGGATTCAGGGTATATGGTAGGATTCAAAAGAAAAGTGGTTCGGTATTGGGAATCCACCATAAGATCGATGGCATTATCAAATTTGTTCCAGAAGACCGATTTCTAGAGGTAGGCAACATAGTTATGTCTAGGTTTAAGTTTCATGGTCGCCATTATTGAGAGAGAGAAAGAGTAGAAAACGGCTAATGAAACGTTCGACTATAAGTGCAGGTATTTATAGGGTAAGAAAAGGCTATAATGAAAACGACTGAAAGTTTTGGTGTTGTCATCAGTTGTTTGAAAACAACTGAAGACTTGGTTTTAACCATCAGACATTTGAAAACAACTGAAGACTTGGTTTTAGTCATGAGTAGTTTGAAACTACTGAAAACCTTGGTTTTATCTTCAGGTGTAGGAAACAACTGAAGACTTGGTGTTAGTCATCAGTAGTTGTGAAACTACTGAAGATATGGTTTTGTCATCAGCTGTTTAAGGTGAAACAGCAGTTTGGGAATGACTGAAGAGAAAATTTTCATCAGTAGTTTTCGTCAATTCTTAGCCTTTCAGCTGTTTCATACTATCCTCAACACTTACTCATTAGAATTTTTAGCTGTTTTCAGTTGTTTCATAGGACATCGATACTTATCTGTTTTTACTGACATCAGTAGTTATAACTACATCAGTTTCTTTTAACAGAAGTACAATACTTTTTAAGGTAATTATTCTTTAGTAGTAATTAAATCAACTGAGAATAAAACTTATCAGTACTTATTTGTGACATGTTTACTAATGATCATCAGTATTGTTTACTGAAATCATCAGTAGTTGTCACTTATTCTAGCTGCAGCATACCAAGCCTTACACAAGGTTTTGGAAAGTTGAACTATCCAATCTTAGTAAATATACTGCAAGCTCATCAGCACTTGGCACAAATTTGAATCAATCAGACCTTTTTCAAAACAATCCCTAATAAAATGGTGTCTGATCTCTATATGTTTGGTCCTAGAATGCTGGACTGGATTCTTGACAATACACAGAGCTGAAGCACTATCCATTAACAATGGATCTTAGTCTCTGTAATGCCATAATCCAATAATTGGTTCTGAAGCCAGAGTACTTGAGATGTACAACTTGCAGCAGCAATGTACTCTGCTTCAGCAGTGGATATAGCAACAGATGTTTGTTTCTTACTCTGCCAAGAAATCAAACAGTTGCCTAGGAATTGACATCCACCAGAAGTTGACTTTCTGGTTAACTTACACCCTTCATAGTCACTATCAGAAAAAGCAACTAATTTGCAAGAGTGTCCAGTGAATACCAAAGACCTAGAGATTATGTACCTTGCAGATATCTAAAGATTCTCTTCTCTACAATCAAATGAGACTCTTTAGGAGCAGCCTGAAATCTAGCACAAACACACATTGCAAACATAATATTTGGTCTAGAAGCTGTTAAGTACATCAAGGACCCAATCATACATCTGTAAAGTGTTTCATCAATAGCTTTTCCTTTCTGATCTGCATCCAGTTGTGTGGTGTTGCACATGGGAGTAGAACAGGGCTTACAGTTTTGTAAATCAAACTTATTCAAAAGATTTTTTGTATATTTTGTCTCATGAATGAAGGTTCCATCAGCCTTTTGTTTGATTTGCAAGCCTAGAAAGAACTGTAATTCTCCCATTGCACTCATTTTAAACTTTTGTTTCATTAAACTTGTAAACTCATCACACAACTAGGGATCAGGGGCACACAAATTATATCATGAACATAAATTTGAACAAGTAGCTTATGCTCATCCACTTTCTTAATAAACAAAGTTTTATCTATGAGCCTCTAGTGAAATATTTTGAAGAAGAATTTGAAAGTGTATCATACCAGGCTCTAGGATCTTGTTTCAACCCATAAAGAGCCTTATCAAGTTTATACACCAATCAGGATGTTTATTGTCCTCAACACTGGTGGTTGACATACATAAACCTCTTCTTTTATTTTTCCATATAAAAAGCACTTTTGACATCCATTTGAAAAACTTTATGATTGTGGAATGCAGCATAGGCAAAGAACAATCTAATTGCCTCCAGTCTGGCTATAGGGGCAAAGGTTTCATCATAATCAATACCTTCTTCTTGTGAAAACCCTTGTACAACCAGTCTAGTTGTTCTTGACAATAAGCCCATTTTCATCAGTTTTATTCCTAAACACCCATTTAGTGCCTATTGCACACTTACCTGGGGGTAGAGGAACCAGTTCCCACACTTGCTGCTTTTGAACTGAAGTGGCTCAAGCTGCATGGCTTCAACCCATCCATTGTCTCTTAAAGCAACATGATAGTTCTTTGGCTCTAGCTGACTGATGAAGAGAGCATAGAAGCAGAAGTTGGACAATTGACTTCTAGTTGAGACACCAGCATTGATATCACCAATGATTTGAGACATGGGGTGATTCTTTAGCTCTTGAGATCAGCGCAAGTGTTTGTAGCAGTTCAGCAGCAACAGATGTTGATCCAGACTCTTGAAACCAAGTATGAGATGGCAATTCAAATGATGTAGAGGAGTCAGAAATCTCATCAGCATTTGTTGTGGATGGAGCTACTGAAGCTACAGGAACATCAATTTTCCCATGGAGTTGGGTGAGAGATAGGCTATCCAGATTTGGACTGGAGCGTAGGACAATGGTATATGTGTCCCATCTCTCAGGCAGTGATCTGAGGAATCTGTTGTTCATCTAGCTATTAGTGTATTCATGTTTGACCATTTTCAGCTCAAAGATTAAACAGGAAAAACGCTCAAACTGTTGAGTCAGTCTCACCTTCCTATGAGAGAATGTCTCATATGTTGGGCAAGGATTTCTCTATTGTTTGCTAAGACCTCGTCTGTTCCACCAAATTGTTCTTTCAATGCATTCCAGAGGTCATGACCAGTTTCATGATGCATAAGCCCAGAAAAGATTTCATTTGGCAATGCCATGGCCAGAATTCCATGAGCTTTAGCATCAATCTCAAACAGTTTTCGATCCTCATCTGAGTATTGTTCCTTCTTCTTCGGAACCATTTGGTTGGTTTCCGGATTTTTCACCATAGGCTTGTGTGGACCATGTACCACAGATGTCCAACAACCAGAACTGTTAACAGACAGGTGATGAAGCATTCTTTGTTGCCATATGATATGCTCAGTCCTAACCAGCATCGGAGGCTTGGTTGAGGAGCCAGTATTGTGAGGGTCATTAGAAGGAGTAGTCATTTTGAGATTCAATCAAATTCAATTAAGTTTTAACCAATTTAGTGCAAAACACAACAAACTCAATACGAATCAAGAGAAATCTCAAAGCAAATAACCGAAAGCAACAGAAATTCAACCTCTATAACCAATTCTTGCAAATATGCTAATTCGATCAAACTTAGATATCGAAATAGCAGTTTCAATTATCAACTGTTAGATCGATCAATGATTAACCTGCTCTGATACCATTTGTTAGGATCAGCGATCTAAGTTTGATTGATTAGAGTAGATTGCAGCGGAATTCGATCAACGAAATAAACAATTTTGCAAGAACACAATTGATATTCAATGGAATAGTGCACGGTTATAAAAAGAGAGAGAATTCTGAAAAAGGAACATTTCATTCAAATGCTTTCGTGGTGGCTCAAAGTCACAGTTACAATTAGGTCAACAATCCTTATATAAGGAATGTGACGTCTGCTGATGTCACTTGATAGTGACATTTAACAGATTTATACAAACAACTGAAACAATGCAAACTACTCAGAATGTTCTCAACAACTCATCACATCTCAGAGAATGCTAAGTACAAAAACATAAAACTACTAAACTAAAACTACTGAAACTATAAACTATTGAAAAGTAAATTACAAGTACTGAAAGGAAAACCATCACAACTACTGAAGTTAATAACGTCAGCTGTTATGACAACTACTGATCACTCTAGTCTTCAGTCTTTGTCTTCAGTACTTTACTTTCAGACTTTGTCTTTAGTACTTTACTTTCAAACTTTGTCTTTAGTACTTTACTTTCAGACTTTTTCTTTAGTAGAAGTCTTCAGATTTTTGTCTTCAGGCTTTGTCTTCAGACCTTGTAATCAGCTGATGTCTTCAGTTGTTGTAATCTTCTTCAGCAGTTTTAATGTCTGTGGGACTTAGAGGTTTTTCTGATCAGGCTCATTGGTTCTTTTGGTCCAACAATAATGGTTTCAAATGGATGATTCTTATGTATTCTTGTGGTTGGAATGGTGTCACCAGCAATAGTTACATCAAGATTGGAGACATTCAGTTCATTATTGTTAAAGGCACTATCATCTTGTATTGTTGTTGAATTATGAAGATTGTCAACTTCTGTTTAAGTAACTGCTACATCTTCAGCAGCACGGAGGTTGCTTGCATCATTTGAAGTACCTTGAGTTTCTTCTGGATGAGAGGCCTGTTTTTGATTTCTGATCTCATGTGACAAGTCATCTGAGTGAGATGGTACCAGGCTGGGACCTTCTTCAGAAGAAACACTAAGGTTTTATGACAGATGTCTGATGGGATCAGCATGAAGAAGAACTTCTTCATTCATATGTTCATCAGATGTAGGTGGAATCAATGGATAATTATCTATTATTTCTATAGTTGATGAAGTGTTACTTGAATGTATATTTCCTGCATCAGACAAGTGAAATTGATCAAATGATTTAGTAAATATGTCAATATCAAAACCAATTAGGACCATTTGTAGATTTGGGAAACGAATGTTCTTTGAATTGAACATTTGTAGATTCATCAATAATGTTCAGTCTAGGATTGAACACTCTATAAGCCTTTGAGACAGAAGAAGAACCTACAATAAATCCTTCATCAGACTTAGATGAAAATTTTCCCAAATGATCACGGGTGTTTAATATTGAGACTGGACAACCAAATGATTTAAGGAATCCAATAAATGGTTTCCTATGAAATATCAGTTCATAAGGTGTCATGTTACTTTCTTTAACAATCAGAGTTGATTTTGCACAAAGCATGATGTGTTAGCTGCTTCTGCCCAGAAGGTGATTGGCAGTTTAGCATGGGCTAGCATCGTTCTTGCTGCTTCAATCAGTGTTCTATTTCGTCATTCAGCTACCTCATTTTGTTGAGGAGTTCTAGATGCACTGAATTGATGAGCAATGCCTTTGGTTGCACAAAAAGAACTCATATTTTCATTTTTGAACTCTGTACCATTATCACTTCTTATTATTTTGACTTTGAGATCAAGTTGATTTTCAATTTTAGTGATAAATTCTTGAATGATTTGGGATGCTTCATTTTTATGAAGTAGGAAGAACACCCATGTGAATCGAGAAAAGTCATCAATGATCACTAAACAATATTGTGTCTATCACATACTCATTACATGAGTTGGTCTAAAAACATCCATGTGTTAGGATTAGTGATTTAAGTTTGATTAATTAGAGTAGATTGTAGCGAAATTCGACCATTGATTAGACAATTTAGCAAGAACTTGAATGATATTCAATGGATAGTACACGGTTATAGAGAGAGAGAGAGAATTCTGCAAAAGGAATATTTCATTCAAATACTTTCGTGGTGGTTGAAAGTCACACGTTACAATTAGGTCAACATTCCTTATGTAAGGAATGTGACATCTGCTGATGTCACTTGATAGCGAAATCTAACAGAATTACACAAACAACTGAAACTATGCAAACTACTGAGAATGTTCTCAACAACTGATCACATCTCAGTGAATGCTAAGTACAAGAACATAAAACTACTGAACTAAAACTACTGAAACTATAAACTACTGAAAGGTAAATTACAAGTACTGAAAAGGAAAACCATCACACCTACTGAAGTTAATAACTTCAGCTGTTGTGACAAATACTGATCACTCTGGTCTTCAGTCTTTGTCTTCAGTCTTTGTCTTCAGTCTTTGTCTTCAGTTGAAATCTTCAGATCTTGTCTTGAGACTTTGTCTTCAGACCTTGTAATCAGCTGATGTCTTCAGCTGTTGTGATCTTCTTCAGTAGTTGTAATATCCGTGGGACTTGGAGGTTTTTCTGATCAGGCTCATTGGTTCTTCAGCCACCACGAAAGCGTTGAATGAAATATTCCTTTTGCAGAATTCTCTCTCTCTCTATAACCGTGTACTATTCCATTGAATATCAATTGAGTTCTTGCTAAATTGTCTAATTCATTGTTTGAATTCCGCTGCAATCTACTCTAATTAATCAAACTTAAATCACTGATCCTAACAAATGGTATCAGAGCTGGTTAATCATTGATCGATCTAGCAATTGATCATTGAAACTGCTATTTCGATATCTAAGTTTGATCAAATTAGCATATTTGCAAGAATTGGTTATAGATATTGATTTTCTGCTGCTTTCGGTTATTTGCTTTGAGATTTCTCTTGGTTCGTATTGAGTTTGTTGTGTTTTGCACTAAATCGGTTAAAACTTAATTGAATTTGATTGAATCTAAGAATGACTACTCCTTCTAATGACCCTCACAATACTGGCTCCTCAACCAAGCCTCCGATGCTGGTTAGGACTGAGTATAACATATGGCAACAAAGAATGCTCCATCACCTGTCTGTTAACAGTTCAGGTTGTTGGACATGTGTGGTACATGGTCCACACAAGCCTATGGTGAACAATCCGGAAACTAACCAAATGGTTTCGATGAAGAAGGAACAATACTCAGATGAGGATCGAAAACTGTTTGAGATTGATGCTAAAGCCCATGGCCTTCTAGCCATGGCACTGCCTAATGAAATCTATTCTGGGCTTATGCATCATGAAACTGCTCATGACCTCTGGAATGCATTGAAAGAACAATTTGGTGGAACAGATGAGGTGTTAGCAAACAACAGAGAAATCCTTGCCCAACATATGAGACATTCTCTCATAGGAAGGGTGAGACACTGACTCAATAGTTTGAGCGTTTTTCCTGTTTGATCTTTGAGCTGAAAATGGTCAAATATGAATACACCAATAGCCAGATGAACAACAGATTCCTCAGATCACTGCCTGAGAGATGGGAAACATATACCATTGTCCTACGCTCAAGTGCAAATCTGGATAGCCTATCTCTCACCCAACTCCATGGGAAACTGCTTACATTTGAAAGAGAGATAGAGCAGAAAAGGAAACTGACATCATTAGGAAATCTCACTGATGACTTTGTACCAGGGAACACTACCTTGGTTGGTCATGAGTCAGAATATTCTGCATCAGAAATCCATTATGATGAGCATATAGATTTCTCTTCAAACAGTTCTGATCATGCATTTGTTAGTGTTGATAGTCAGTCAGGCTATAATAGTGACAATTTGTGCTTCATTATAGATGATTTGAAAGGTATTGCTAATGATGACTTAGAAGAGATGGATATTCTAAGCCAATGGCCTTGATTAATATCAGATCTCAAAAGTTCTACAAGAGAACTAGTAGGAAATTTCTAGGACTCTCTGGCAAAACCAAAGTTGGTTTTGACAAGAGTAAGTTGAGGTGTCACAAATGCCACAGGCTTGGGCACTTTGCAAGAGAGTGTAGATCAACTGGATCTAACTTCTCTGCACCCTTTGTGACTTTTCCAAGCAATAGTTCACAAAACAGAGGGCAACATCCTGCTAGTTCTGGTCATCACTCACAACCTCTATCTCCTGAATATTTTGTCCCTCAGGGTCCAATGCCATATCCATATCCTTGCTATTACATGCCACAGCCAAATCAAGTTCAAGTTCCTATTGCACAACAACCTCAAGCCTTACCTGAGCCTCAACCATCTCAACCATCTCAATCACACCTCATCACAGCTTCTTCACCCCTAGTGCTGTTGACTGGAGCAGTTTACCAGATGATCTTTCTGGTAATGAGAAATTATTTGCTAGTGATGGTCAACATGGTGGTGAACATCCTTTTCGGAATCTTGCTCTCATGGCCCTGGAGTCTACTGAGGGTTCATGCTCCAATGCATCTTTATCACAGGTAACCCAGGTATCCTTTGAGGCTAAGGCCAAGCTATGTTCTGAATCTTGCATAGCTGCATTTATCTCTATTAGAGAGGCAAATGTAGCTTTAATAAATCAAAATTTTGAGCTTGAGCAAACCCTTTCCAAAAGAAAAGCTACGTATGAGTCTGTCCTTAAAGATAAAGATGATGAGATTTATAAGCTTAAATGCCAATTAATGATGAAAAGGCTAAGGTTGAGGTCATTCTTAAGAACCACAGAGATCTCAAAGAAACACTTGCAGCTGCCCAAGTTGAGTATGACCGCTAGGTATCATCCTGCAAGGGATTTGAAATGCTTCTCAGCAAGCAAACAGCTTCGAATGTGAAGTTTGGAATAGGTTACAATCACATTGCACCACCTACAGATTTTACTCCAAAATCAATAGTAAAACCTGAAGGTGAAACTAATTTCCAAACCACATCATCATGTGTATCATCCTCAAGAGATCACCCAAAATCAGAAGATGAAATCAGTGTTGATACCTCAGTAAATCAATTGCCTGATGGGTTAACTACAAATAAGCACATGAAGCTAAGTACTTCAGATGATGTCCCTCAAAGTACCTCAAGTACTGAAGGGCAAGTCACATCATCTAAAAGCATTTCAAATCAACTGAAATAAATGGATTAACAACTGGTGAGGAATCTATCATACGGTCTTTGAGGACGGATAGAGAACAACTGAAGAACAAGTCTTCAGTTGTTATAGATCCTTCTATACTTAACACAAGTACTGAAAGGAGGAAAGTACTAAAGATCACACCTTCAGTAGTTTCCACTTCAACAGTTGATCAATCCAAGATGAAGAATAAGCCATGTGAAGTAACGTCAATGGAGTATTGTTAGTGTTCACCAGCTTGGTTTTGTGAGATGATTTGTGATGTTTTCCTTTGAGGCACGCCGAGCATTGATCAATAAAATTGAATTCTTTTTTAGGAAGACCAATTACATGGTTTCCTTTGACTAACTTGTTTATATATTTAAGTTAGTATGCCCCAAACGTCTATGCCAAAGCCGTGACTCATCAAATGATGCTTTAGACAAAAGACATGTTTCTTCCTTAGGTGATGCAGAACACAGGTTTAAGAAATATGTATTATTCTTCCTCGGAGTCATTAAGACAACCCATTCTTCAGGAAGTTGAAATCCAGGTTTTAGAATGTAGCAATGAGTGTTTGTAAAGTGAGTGGAATATTTTTTGTCGTGGATCTGAGGCACGCTTAGCAGATTGAAATTCAGTTGTTCACAGTAATTCACTCTGTCAAAGTTCAGAATCCTATTTGTCATTGATCATCTCCTGTAATCCTACAACCTTCTGAATCTCCACCAAATGCCACAGTAGTTCCTTGTATGTACTTGAAATCATGAAGGAGGGAACGATCTCCAGTCATGTGTCGGGAGCATCCGCTGTCTACATACCATAAGCTATTAGACCTGTGTGAATGAACCTACAATCAAAAAAGAACTAATTAGAATAACGAACCCAAGCCATGATGGTCTTGGGTTTCCCGTTTCTATTCATAATAGTCACCTCCCGGTATTTCCCTCCGAGTAGTGATTTAGATGGAGGTGATTTGGGAGACTTTTGGTAATGAATTGGTCGAGTCATCTCATCAACATCTACTGAGGATTCAGATGAATAATGAAATCGTTGGTCTATATTTCTTTGTAAACGTTTAGCCCGAGTTTCATTATCAAAAGTTGGTTTTTGCTTAGGAAGGTCAAGTTTGTGTTTCACTGTGAGATGATTTCTTTGACCCTTCCTTAAATCCTTCAAGTTATTTCTGTCATTTGTTGATCTAGGTGTCCTAGATTGAGTATTATGAAGATGTGGTTTGACAGAATGCATCACAGTAGATGTTTTTGAGATGGGCTTGTGTTGTGGAATTCTCAAACCCTTCTGATTGAAGTAACAATTAGATGTATTATGATTGTTCATGTCACAGATTGAACAATACTTGTTGAAATAGCAATTTTTGGTGGAGTGATTGTTCACATCACAGATAGAACAATATTGATTGAAGAAGCATTTATTTGTCTTGTGATTGAACATGTCACAAATATCACAATACACTTGTTTGTTTCTTGAACAAAATTTTTCTTTGGGTGACTCAACTGATACCTTCTTTTGATGAATCACTTTCTTTTCTTTAGGTGATTAATCAGAATCAACCCTTTTAGTAGATTGTTTCACAATACTACTTTTCTTCAATTGTCTAGGCTGTTTCTGTTTCTTCAACCTACTTCGTACCTCTTTCTCAAACTTGTCAACATGTTCTTTGTTTCACTACTAATTTAGGTTCCACAATTTTAGGTTTAATTGATTCAGAGAGCGATACAGAGTCAGGCATGACAGTGTAATTGTCATTTGTATCGTGGAGGACAAGAATTGTACCCAATCCCTGACATGTCCTTTGGATCCTTTTGTGAATCAAGCACTTCTTGTAGCTTGACTGAAGACATTTGAAACTTTTCAAGTTTCACTTTAGTCATAGATTGTTGAGCTTTAGCTTGAGCTAACTTTTTAGTAAGTAGATCATTTTCAGCTGCAAGATTGTATTTCTCACATGCAATTTTTCTATGTCAGAAATGAGAGATTTATTTTGATTTCAAAACTTTTTAGTTCTCTCTTCAACATTTCTGACTTCACCTTTTCTTCTTTAATTTTATCTTCCAGTTTATGATTGTGTTCTCTATACTCTTGTAATTCATTTATGCATTTCTCACTACAAAGGTTAGTTTTTACCTCAGTAGGCATTGGAGATGGTCCATCATTGATGTGAGCCATTAGAGCATGATTCCAGAATTGAGGCTTGACTTCCTCAGCATACACACTCCAGTCACATATCCCATCTTGTTTGATCACAAGGGCACTGGAAGAAGGCTGACTGCTTGCATGGGCTTGATTTGTCAATTGTGGTTGATTCTCATATGTTTGATGATGGTGAGAATGATGGTACTACTGTTGTTGATTATTTGAGTGATAGCTTGAATTGGGCTGTGATGATGATTGAACAGGAGAGTTCCTTGAATGGTTGTTTCTTTTAGCAGCATTGCACTATCTTGAGAAATGGCCAGTCATGCCACAGTTGAAGCATTTTACCTTGGATTTGTCATATCCAAGTTTTGTGTTCTCATTCAGGCTCAATTTTCTTCCTTTTCTGAAGAATTTCTTTGCTCTCATGGCAATCGTTGCCATTTGCCATTGTAGATGCATCTCCTCAACATTATCAGGATCTAATTCTTCTGAATATTCTTGTATTAAGTGGGCAGAAGTGAGTCTTCCCCCAAGATATGCTTCAAAACTTGCAACAAAGGCATTGTAAGTTGCCTTTTGCTCTTTTGATTTTGAGTCTTCTGGAGAGATTGGAGAGTAGTGGAGACTTTTGGTGCTTGAGATGAAGTTGAGGGGTGGTTGAATGGTGGAGATGCAATGAACCTAGTATTGTTCATTTGATCTCTTGATGAGATGAAGTCATCTTCCTCTATGATGAAAGCATTTTCAACAGAATGTGATTCTAAAGGAAATTTGTAGGCTTCAATCACTCTTGGCCCCTTAGATTTCTGCTTCGTTCATCAAGTTCCAAAGCTTCAATCTTTGCTATCATAATGTCTAGAGTTGTACCCTCAAGATCAAGAGTATTTTTCAGTATTGTGACATTTTGCTCCCATTCAGGTAGACTATGTAGCATTTTATTTTTAAGTTCTTTAATGTTGTATGAAATGCCTATAATTTCCAAGTCATTGACCAACTGTACAAATCTGTACAGTTGTTTTGATATGAATTCTCCTTTGGTTTGATGGACGGTTTCATACTCATTGACCAGCTTGTCTTTGTTAATTTCAGCAACTTCACTGCTACCTTCACACATAATTTTGAGAGCGTCCCAAATAGCTTTAGCAGTTCCATATTTTTCCAATCTTTTCAGTACATCCATTTTTAGTGCTTGAGTGAAAATGGAGTATGCTATGAGATCAATTTTGATTTTCTTATAGTCATCTTCATCGAGAGTTAAGTCTTCAATTGGTATTCTAGCAGTCTTGTACAGTGCAGCTTGACCTGTTGATAGAGTATCTGGAATATGTGGACCCTTACATATTGAGATCCAAATGTCAGGATCTACACCTGTGATATAATTTCTAAACCATATTCTCCATTGTTTAAACTCTGATTTGTGTTTAAGCATGGGAGGTTTAGGTGTATGACCTAATTCAGAGTAACTGTTAGAATCCATGTTGATTTGTGTAAGTATAGATTTAGTTGATTTTAAGATTGATTATGTTATTGAGTCCAACTTGTTCAAGCAGTTCTGTTGAGGTTCAAAATGAGTGTTCTTGCTGTTTGACAGGAGTAGTTTTGTTGTTTGCTAAGTAGAGATGATAATATCTACTACTTGCAACTTGATTATCAGATCAATCAAGTTCTATTCAGTCTGTGTGCAGATCTGAAAAGAGAATCAAGAGCCAAAGCTCTGATACCAATTGATTGGGTTTGAGTAAGAGTGATATTCTTACTGAGAATCGAATATGATAATCAAGTCAATGATTGAGTGGCGGAAACAAACAATCAAAGAACATTCAAGCAAGAAAATTACTCATAATATTGTTTGTATTGATATATGAAAGTTGATAAGTTACAGAGAATAATTACAATAAAAATTCTCTATCTATCAGTTGTCACCTTAGTACGAGGTTAACTATTCTATTTATAGGCAGACAAGATGCCTTTACAAAATGACTAAACTACCATTGATCTATTACATCAAAACTAGTCTATGTCTTGATCCGCATCCCTGCTTGTTCATCTGCATTGACAAATGTGGATGAGATAATCTTGATCAACATTTCTACTTGATCATCAACATTAGTAAGTTGGTCATCCGCATTGATTAATGCGGATGAACAAATACTTGTGCGCATTTGGTTGGTCATCCGCATTTGTCAATGCGGATGATCAAAGTCTTGTCCGCATCTTCTTTTGTTCTTCCGCATTAGTCAATACGGAAGAGTAACTTGTTCTTTAGCATAAGAGTAAACACTTGTCTGCATCAGAGTTTTGTCTTCCGCATTAACTAATGCGGAAGATAACACTTGTTATTTTTGTTGCAGATCTTCATCCGCATTTCATCTTGGACTTAGGGGATTCCAGCTGAGCAATCATCAAGTCACCTATTAAGTTGGCATGTATGATCCTTTCAGGGTGCAACAGGTTTTTGTTTTGGAAGGTCAATTTTTGTGGTTCATTGTGAGATATTTTCTTTAACCCTTCCCTAATTCCTTCAACTTATTCCTATCATTTGTTGATCTAAATGTCATAGATTGAGTATTGTGTAAATGAGGTTTGACAGAATATGTCACAGTGGATGTTTTTGAGATGGGCTTGTGTTGGGAATTCTCAAACACTTTTGATTGAAGTAACAATCAGATGTATTATGATTGTTCATATCACAGATAGAGCAATATTGATTAATAAGCATCCATATGTCTTGTGATTGAACATTTCACAAATGTCATAATACATTTGATTTTTTCTTGAATCAGATTTTGCCTTGTGTGACTTAGCTGTATTTTCTTTTGATGAATCACTTTCTTTTCTTTAGGGGATGATTCAGAATCAACCATTTTGTAAATTGCTTCATAACTCTACCTTTGTTTAATTTTACGAGTTGTTTCTGTTTCTTCAACCCCTTTCTCACCTCTTTCTCAAACTGGTCAACATGTTCCTTGTTATACATATCCAACCTAACTCACTGCCTTAATCTTGAAGACTAAGGGTGTGATAATGTTTTATGTGTTGAACTTAGTGGTCCTGTTTGTTTCTTTTGCAGTGAAACCTTTTTTGATTTGCTTGAATTTTTTGGAGATATGATCTCATTATCAGAATTGTTCTCAGCAGTGGGTTTCACTGACTTCACATATTTCTTTTTACCTTGTAAAACAAAGGGTATGAATTTTATAAAAGGGACAATTGCTTTTATAGGGCTTGAGGGTTTCATGACACTCACTGTCTTGTCTTAACACTCTTAGATTTTAAATGGGGACCTAACTTGATTTATCCTCATTGGTTTCAATATAAATATCAGGTTTGTTTTGAGGATTGGTCACTTGTTTTACTATAGATTTAAGTTCCATAGTTTTAGTTTCAATTTCTTCAGTGAGTGAGACAAATTCAGGCATGACAGTGTAGTGTCATTGTATGGTGGAGGACATGAATTATACCCAATCCCCGACATGTCCTTTGGATCCTTTTAAGAATCAAGCATCTCTTGCAGCTTTATTGAAGACATTTGAAACTTTTCAAGTTTCACTTCAGTCAGTGAATGTTCAGCCTTAGATTGAGCTAACTTTTCAGTAAGGAGCTCATTCTTAGCTGCAAGAGTGTACTTTTCACCATGTAGTTTTTCTATGTTAGAGATAAGAGATTTGATTTTGATTTCAAAGCCTTTAATTTCTCTCTTCATCATCTCTGACTTTACCATTTCTTCATTAATTTTATCTGCCAGTTTATGGTTATGCTCCCTATAACCTTGCAATTCATTAATATATTTTTCACTACAAAGGTTAGATTTTACCTTAGTACGCATTGGAGATGGACCATCATTGATGTGAGCCATAAGAGCATGATTCTAAAATTAAGGCTTGACTTCCTCTGCATACACGCTCTAGTCGCATACCCCATCTTGCTTTCACGAGAGCATTGGCAGAAGACTGACTGCTTCCATGAGCTTGATTTGTCAGTTGGGGTGGATTTTGATATGATTGGTGTTGATGAGAATGATGATACTGCTAATGTTGGTTGCTGGAGTGAAAGCTTGAGTTAGGCTGTGAGGATGACTGGCCTTGAGAGTTCCTTTGATAGTTGTTTCTCTTGGGGGCATTGCATTCTCTGGAGAAGTGGCCAGCAATGCCACAGTTAAAGCATTTCACCTTGGATTTATCGTATCCAAGTTTTGTATATTCATTCAGGCTCAGCTTTCTGCCTTTTCTAAAGAATTTCTTGGCTCTCATGGCAATCATGGCCATTTGCCATTGTAGATCCATTTCCTCCACATCATCAGGATCCATTTCCTCCATATCTTCCTGAATTAGATGAGCAGAAGTGAGTCTTCCTCCTAAGTATGCTTCAAAGCTTGCAACAAAGGCATTGTAAGTTGCCTTTTTTCTTCTGATCTAGTGTATTCAGGAGTGGTTTGAGTAGCAGCAGTGACTCTAGATGTTTGAGATGATGTTGATTAATGATTGATTGGTGGAGTTGCAATGAACCTAGTGTTGTTCAGTTGATCTCTTGATGAGATGAAATCATCCTCCTCAGTGATGAAGGCATTTTCCACAGAATGAGATTCTCATGGAAATTTATAAGCCTTAATCACTCTTGGTCCACCAAGATTTCTGCTTCTTTCATCAAGTTCTAATGCTTCTATTTTGGCTATCATGATATCCAAAGTAGTACTCTCAATATCAAGAGTATTTTTCAGCATTGTTACATTCTGTTTCCAGTTTTCAGGGAGGCTGTGAAGCATTTTCTTGTTTAATTCTTTGATCTTGTAAGTGACTCCCATGATTTCCAAATCATTTACCAACTGTACAAAGTGCACTTGTTTGGATATGGACTCTCCCTTGGTGTGGTGGAATGTTTCATACTGATAAACAAGCTTATCCTTGTTAATTTCTGCTACCTCACCGCTTCCTTCACACATAATTTACATGCATCCCACATAGTTTTCCAGTACCATACTTTTCCAATCTTTTCAGCACATCCATCTTGAGTACTTGAGTTAGAATGGAGTAAGCTTTGAGGTCAAACTTGATTTTCTTATAGTCTTCACCATCAAGAGTTAGATCTTCAATAGGTATTCTTGTAGTTTTGTAAATTGCAGTTTGATCTGCAGACAAAGTGACAGGGATATGTGGCGCCTTGCATATTGAGATCCAGAAATCAGGATCTACACCTTTGATGTAATTCCTAAACCTGATTTTCCACTGTTTAAACTCAGATTTGTGATTAAGCATAGGAGGTTTAGGTGTATGACCAAGTTCTGAGTAACTGTTAGAATCCATTTTATGAATATAGATTAATGTTATTTTTTAAGATTGATTAGTCGATCTTGTCCAAATAGTTCTAACGGATTTCAGAATCAGATTTGTGATTGTAGTGAGGTTCTTGCTGTTCGGAATATATTGGTGAGAATGTGGTGACAGTAGTATTTTCTGATGTTTACTAAGTAGAGATGATGTATACTCTATTAGCAACTCAATTACCAGATCAATCGAATTCTATTCAGTTCTTGCGCAGATCTAAAAGAGAACCGAGAGCCAAAGCTCTGATACCAACTGACTGGGTAAGTAAGATTGAGATTCTTACTCCGAATCGAATATGGTAATCAAGTCAATGATTGAATGGCGGAAACAAACAATCAAAGAACATTCAATGCAAGAATTATACTCATAAATGCTTTTGTATTATATATATGAAAGTTGATTGATTTCACAGAATAAATGACAACAAAAATTCTCTATGTCTATCAACTGTCACCTCATGTATGAGGTTATCTATTCTATTTATAGGCAGATAAGATGCCTTTTCTTAAATGACTAAACTACCCTTGACCTATTACATCAAAACTAGTCTAAGTCTTGATCCGCATCTTTGCTTGTTCATCCGCATTGGCAAATGCGGATGAGTTGATTTGATCAGCATTTCTTCACTTGATCATCCGCATTAGCATGTTGGTCATCCACAATGGTTAATGCGGATGAACAAATACTTATGCGCATTTGTTCGGTCATCCGCATTTGTCAATTGCTTGTCCGCATTAATACTTGGTCTTCCGCATTTGTCAATGGGGAAGAACAAATACTTGTCCGTATTTGTTTTATGTCTTCCGCATTGACAAATGCGGAAGACTATACTTGGTATCTTGAGCAGAATCTTCATCCCCATTTCTTCTTGGACTTGTGGGATTCCAGCAAAGAAATCATTAACTCACCCAGTGAATTGGCATGTGTGATCCTTTTAGGGTGCAACAAATACAATCACGAATAACGATATCAATGGTGATAGGTTCTCCATCGATGACTTCAACGATGAGAGGTCTTTCTAGTTCCGTATGTGGCTTCGCAAGAATAGACTCAAACTCTAACGAGACAAAACTTTTATTGGCTCCTCAATCAAAAGGAACGTAAGCATAAGAATTATTTATAAGGAACATAACTATTCAATTTTAAATATATTTAACAGTACAGGTAAAGCATCAAAAGACTTAGATCATAAAAGTTAAGGTAGGGTTTAACATACCGTTCACCACGTCGTTGTTTGCTTGTGCTTGGGTTGCATTGATATTGAAAGCATGTCCTCGAGCTTGTCGAACATTTCCTACAAGACGAGGGCATTGTGGGCGGAGTGACCAGGTTCTCCATAATTGTAGCAAACACAATTTGCAACCATCATGGCATTGTTTGGAGCACGATGAAAAGTCGCCACCCAGTGTCCATATTTACCGCACAAGGTATAGATGTTGCACGGAGTGTTCCCTGGATGATGGTATCTACATACATTGAACATATGTTGTGGACTAACATAGGCCCTAGCCGTAGGTGCTTGTGCCATTGCTGCAGCCACAGGTACAAGTTGTCTTTGAGGTGGTTTGGGTGCACCCACAGCAAAGTTGTGCGGCAGTGTGAATTTGTTGTTGTTGTTGTTGTTGTAAGACGATCCAGTGTTAGTCTCCTTAGCAGCTTCAGCGACCGTTCTCTCAACTTTCTTAGCACCCTTGAAAGACATGGTGCCCGCTCGTATATAATTCATTATAAGTTGCGCGGTGATAGTAATGGCTTCCTCCAAAGTTGTGGGTCGACTACCCACCACAACATCTTGAATTTGCGGTGGTACGCCCTTGATGAACTTCTCGATGTTACAAGGAACAGTGTCGACCATATGGGGAACAAAATGCTCAAATCGTGATGCTAGTTGACTAGGCCAAGTGATCACCACCGTACTGTTTAAGGTTCCAGAAGTCTTCCTCCAGCTTTTGCAGTTCACATCTCAGGCAAAACTTCATGATAGCAATATTCTTGAACTCGTCCCAAGTTAGAGCTAACACAGCATTAGCACCACGGTTCCTTTTGTCGCTATTCCTCCATGCGAGTGCCCTTTGTTGGAGCATGCTAGTGGCATAGCAAACTTTGAGTGCCTCAAGACACTTATAGTTATTAAATGTGTTTTCCATGCTTTCGAACCAATCGAGAAGTCCAGTTGCTCCTTCCTTTCCACTAAAGCTAGTGGGTTTGCATGAAATAAAGAGTTTGAACATGCAGGCTTGGTTATTGCACCCTTGGTTCACGTTATTTTCTCCTTGACCATTTCCATTTTTGCTAGAGTTGGTGATCAAGGTGCTATTTAATTCAGCAACCATGGTTGATACGACGACAACCATTTGACGAGCAATCATGGCGACCAGTTTTCGGTCGGAACCTCCATGCTTTCTATGGTGACAAGACATGCTGGATACGAAATAAGTTAGTCATAAGAATTTGGAGATAAAAGGACAGTAAATCAAACAAGGATTATTCAAGATTTGTAAAAAACACATGGAATTATTCCATTTGGTAATGCATTACCATTTGGAAACATTGACACGCCAAGGTAAATTGACCCATTTTCCTTAGAAACTCGTGTATGTTAACCATAGTTTATCACTCATCTCAGAATCCCCAGGTAAGCATAACTAGTCCCGTAGGATTTATGCTAAATGCTTCCCTTTGCCCAAAGGCTTTTTGCTACGAAATCCAGAATGCAGGTGTCTATGTGTCACACAATATCACTTAGGTTCATAAAATCAAAACCATGATGAGATTTTCATTGATTATACATAAATTCTAAAGAACTAAACCATCGATATAAAGCGTACGATCCATGTGTCGTCGAGAATAAGTTTATAAAGTTTCATTCTTCGGGGGGAGTTAAAGAATAATAATAAGTTGAGGGGGGACAATCAAAAAGTGTAATCAATTACAAGGTAAACCTAACTAAAGGCATCATATTGCACATAAAAAGGAATTCCTAATTAGATAGCATCATGTAGCATACAACAAAATATATTTACAAGAATATAAATCTAAGAGGTTCATGCATAAACAATAGTCTAGGTCACCATTTCCAATAACCTAAATCCTTATAGTTATGGGCTGTCACACCCCAACCTTTGCAGAATCATCGAGATGTGAGGGTTAAGATTGTTCACAGCCACAAAACATTATCCTTTAAATCAAAAAATTATTATCATAAGTTTCAAATTATGCAAATTACAACCAAAAGTCTCAAACAAGAAATAACATAACATAAGATAAATCCAAGACATTTTGTTCATTTATCTAGGTCCAAATCCTAGATGAGAGAAACTTCAAGAGATGACATCAAACTTGAGCTTTTCCTGAAACGTGTTAAAAATACAAGGTCAACTATGAAAGTTGGTGAGTGTCCAAGGGTTTCATGTACATAAATATATCTAAAGATTTACAAGTAGCAATCCATGTTAATGGTTATGAATTATGCATGTTTATAGGACACATCTACAATCAAACCATGACCAAGATTAGGATTAAAAGTATATAACGTTTAGTTAAGTGTACTTGGTTCCTATGATGAAGAAGTCATATATCATCAGGAGTAGGCAACACATCAGCTTTAGCACCAAATAGGCTTGTTAGGCCCATAGATCTATGATGTCATCAAGCTAGCAATAGTTATTGATTGTTAACATATAATTCATCTCATATAAATCTCACAATAACACAAATAACCATGACACAAATAAGTATGAATTACATTTGCGTTACAAGTATAAAACATTTACAATTGTAAGTTGATAAGTTTAACTTTTCACCCCAAAAATGTGTGAAATAATATAAAAAAGAGGCATGAAATATCACATGACGAATAAGTTTATATAAGATGATTAGTAAGAATAATAGTCGATGTTGCATCAAAATCCTTCACAAGGTACCTAAACATATGTTGATACATATGTCCCTAGTTTAGGTGCTTAATGTAAAAGTCTGTCATGGCTTACATATGTGTAATGAAACAATGTAATAATATATGATTTGTGGTTTGATATTTACTTATATTTGATTCATATATCAACTTATTATATAAGTTAGAAGTTGTTATATGATGATTCATACTAATGGACCATACCTATGGACCATACGCATGAATACATCATGCTAATGAACCAGTCGCACGACTGAACCAAACGACTGGATCAGTCGTATGAGTGAGACATGAGATTGACTCAGTCGCACGACTGAACCTTCAGTCGTGCGTATGAATCAGTCGCACGACTGAACCATGCTAATGGTTCAGTCACACGAATGAAGACTGCAAACCTATAAATACCACCTAATTTATGGAAAAACAAAACAGTTGAAGAATTTTGACACATACTCATAACCTAGCCGTCAAGAGCATCCAGAAAGCCTATTCCAAGATCATAGTTCGCATCTGATCGTTTTCTACTTGTTCTTAACATTTCTTTAATCGTTAGATTGATCGAGATTGCATTCTCACTGATTGGATCACCAATCAAATAGGATTCACGCATTATAAGTTAGTACTTTGTACGTACACGGTCCCTAAGAAGTGGTATGAGAGCCTTGGCTCTTGATTTTGCATGTGATTCGATTAGTTTCGGTGTAAAAATCATGTTTTTCATTCAAAGGAGTCACCTTTTGAGAAAAACAGTGTTTTCAACGTATCTAGGTCTCTAAGTTTACCTTTTTCGGCTTACGATAGATTAGGGTGTTTGAAAAATCGTGTTTTGTGTCAAAGTGTCAAAAACCTTCGATTTTGCAAAAACAGCAGCCTTCGGTCGCACGATTGGCTCAATCACACAACTAAACTTAATCGCACATCCCATTTGCACAATTGGCTCAATCGTACAACTAAACTCAATTGCACATCCCATTCACACGATTGAACTGCGTCACTCACTCATTCATACGACTGAACAACCCCATTCGCTTGTCTCCAATCGCACACTCCATACGTACGACTGAATCCAACCGCACGATTGAATTCATTCGGACCTTTGGTTCGCACGACTGAGTCATCCGTATTGACTCATCCGCATTTTTCCAATCGCATGATTGACTTATCCGCATTTTTTCAATCGCACGATTGACTCATTTTCATCTGTCCATTCGCACAACTGAACCAGTCGTGTTCTAAAGTTCAAAGTTTATAAAGATGGAAGATCAGTTCTCTGCTTTTACTGCTGGAAGGGAATCTTGCATCCAGAACCTTTTGCTTCTGGAAAATGAAATTGGGAATCATAATAAACCACCAAAAATTATAACGTTAGATGACTACTATGAATCCAAGGATCGCAATCAGGAATTATCAACGTTAGTTGATGTCAATTCAACGTTTGCGGAATCAACGTTGGATTGGTTTAATTGTGCATATTAGATGATTATCAATATCAAAAGATATTCAAGAACACGATTGATGAAACACAACTAGTGATCTATTTAAATCAATTGTAACTCATTAAACCACGTCAATGATTACAAATAACAAATGAACGATATTGAAAATTGTGTTGATGTGACGGCTGATAGGGTTTGATTGTGTGATGTTTTGTCGTATTGTTGTTACTGTTGAAGTCGTCAATTGATTCGAATCCTAGGATCAATTTATATAGAAAATGATGTTTCTATTAAGGAAACATCGGATCTCTTGGGATTTGAATTGTTTCTGTTAAGGAATCTCCGGATTTCATGGGATTCACATAACTGACATGTTTACTAGTTGATTTGTTGACTTGTAACACTTGTATTGTTTTAATACAAGTGTTTGGACTCCACAAGAATATTGCTTTCAGTAGATGGTTGTTCTTCCGCTGTAGACTTGTTGTTCAGCACGAACTTGCTCTTCCGCCGAAGTCTTGTTCATCCATATGAGACTTGTTCCTTAGCCCTGGTTGTTCATCCGCAGAAGATCTTCGGATGGAATTTTACTTGTAAGGAAAATATATACGGAAGAACAAAATGTTCATTCGTAGATGCTTCTTACACTTAGTCAATTTCAGAAATTGACCAAGTATAATGTTTGTACCTGCACACATACATAAATCGACACACATATATATGGGTTAACATATATATTTAATGCATACACAATAATGAATTACAACCATTCATTACATATATTAATTCAAGTACTAAGCCTATACAAAATGGACTAGATCTACTGATCCTAGACCTAACAATACTCCCCCTTAGGCTTAGCTACTTGTAATTATTTCTTCAAAACTAAATGCTTCTTCAATCTTGAAAACATCTTCTTTTTGAGATATGATACTGCATCCTTTTGATCATCGTATTTGTACTTGATCTCCATTCTTCACATCCTTTGGAGTGTCTCAAAATTCAGCCCCAATACATCCTCTTTCGTGGTGAACAATTTCTAGCTTATCCTCTTCTGAGATTCTAAGTTCTGATATATCTTCAATGTTGGCTCCCTTCAGCATCCCAACATTATACCTTCGTCTTTTGTATGCTTTGGCATCCAGCTTATCCACACCTTGAATCCTATGCACATATAGACACAAGTCATTCTAAGCCTTTTCATAACTTAGCTTTGGAAAGAATTTGTCATGAAGATATATATAGCTTGGGTGAAAAAGTTTGATCTCCACTGGGTCAAAAATCAAAATCTACTCAGCCTTCTTTCTTTCAGCATTTCTCAATAACACCATCTCTTTTGTTTTCTAAACATAACCCCATTCGGTTATGGGGATGTATATTATTTCTTTGAATTTTTTGATAGATGCTGCATTTTCAGGACGATATCCCACCCTTTTTAACACTACCTCATCAACAAGTGAATAGGGCTTTGTTGTTCTTTTGATTCTTTGAACTCTCTTTCTATGATCATCGTCGTTTCTCTTAGCTTCCTTGAGTACATCATCTATGAATTTTGTCTTCAATTTTCCCACCAACACAGAGAAATCTCTTCCCCTTGATTGAATTGGATAGTTAGACATTATTAGACTTTGTAGATCCTTGATGTCTCTCTCATGAAGCCTCAGCAATGCTTGTGTATCATGGAAATACTGAATTCTTTCGGAGGTTCACTTGATAATTTCACAATCCCAGTCTGGATCATATTTCCAAGCCATACTCATGTTCTCTTCAATAGAACCGAGAGTTGTGATATGATCATATAGCTCTATCAAAGTTGATTACTATTCAGTGATTTCTCTAACAGTTGTCCCTAATGGCCACACTTTGCCAGGAATGACTGCTCTTGGTTCTCTGATCGGTTTCTCTTTGCCTTTGTGCTGATCTTTAGATTCAACAATTACAGGATCGGCACAGAGTTTGGTTTGATGCTCATAGGATGGATTTGGAGCTTCAGTTCTGAACCTTACTCCAGTGTCAAGCTCAACTTACATAACATGTTCCATCATTTTTCTCAGTTCAACAACATTTCTTCCTTTAGCTCACGAACCTTGTAATTGTCTCCCTGTAGCCAACATACCATATTGTACTTGTTGAGTTTTGTTGTGTCATAGTGGCCTAGATCTTTCTTGATTTTCTAGATAGCTTGGTATGTTGTGAATGCCTCATAATCACAATTAGGAATCATAAATCTAGCCACCTCAATTTCCTTCAAAACGTTCTTCATCTCAGCCATGTTCATCCTTTCAACCATGTCATATGGAAATCCATGGTTGATCAGGGTCATAAAGATAGTAGATTCATGCCTTTGTTCTATTATTTCTTTTGTTGTCAGAAGATAATCAGTCTTTATGTCTTCTTGTTCTTTTTAGGCATCTCTTTAGTCGCTCTTTCCATTCAGCATCACTCTCATCTTCAACTTGAAGAACTTGCTTAGATGTTGAAACATTCATTAAAGGAGAGTGTTCTTGAGATGTATGCCTTGACCTTTTTGGAGACTTCAATATTGATTGTTTGTTTCTTTGTGGAACCCAAATACTTCCTTTTCCATGAGTATTGAACAAGATGCTTAGAAGATTTAGCAGGTTTATTCAGTTGGTTTGATTCAAGAGCACATATATTTATCTTCAGCTGATCAATCTCTTCTTCTTTTATTCTCAATAGATCTGATTGATCAAAGAGAGAGTCATTCATTTGATCAATTTTCACCTTTAGTTTCTCATTTTCATTTCTCTCTTTCTCTGCTAATTCTTTAAGCTCAAAATCTTGTTGAAGAAGGGCATCAATCACTTCATTATTACATAGGGCGTCTTCTCTTAAGCTTTTGATCCTTGATTCTAGCTACATCAGCACTTCATCCTTTCCTGCTATTATCCCTTTCAGCTCCTTAATCCTTTGCTTTCTGAAGTTAGACTTCACTACAAGTTTGTTGTACTCAACCACCAGATAGCTTTTGCTTAATGGGATGTCATTATCGCTCAGATCATCTTCATTGTAAGCAATACTTCCTCATATTTTTATACTTCTCTCTTTTCTTCATGTTTGTCAGCAATCACATCTTTATGTTCTTCAATATGAGCCGCCACACTTGTTTAGCTTGAGCATTCATTTTTTGATTGATGAAGAGGTTGTGCTTCTATGTTCATGATGTGCAATAAGGCTCTGTTTGATTAGAGGCAACTGGTTCTTCACATTTGGAGAGTGACAATGGGATGGTGCTTGCTTGAGAGATCAAATCAGTCTCACCAGAGTGAAAAAAGTTTATGGACTTAGTGACTGAATAGGGTTCAGTATGTACACTCTCAGATAATTGATGAGAAAGTGGAGAGATGGGCCGAGTGTTTTGACTGGCTGAGTGAGATTGTTGAGAGTGAACAGATAGAATGGGTGAAATGGGTTCAGTATTCTGACTTGTAGGAGAACGGAGTTATGGAGATTATTGTTGTTGGTGAATGGGTGAAAGTTCCTGAGAGTGTGTAGCTTGTACAGAATTGGTTGAAGATTCCTCCTTTTGGTCTTCGCACAAAAGCTCTTGGGGAATATTGGCATTAGCATCTATTACATGAGCAAACATGGGCATGTCTTCACCTTCATACTTACTCGATATTTTATTCAGCACAGATCTCCCTAGGTGTGCTTGAACATACACATCACCATCTATATCAGTCCCAGGTAGATCAGCATTGATGGTCAGTTGCAAAAACCTTGGAAATATGCATCTTGTCAGCCTTCTGTACTTTGATATGATCACATAAGCAGTTGAAGATGTACTTTGAGTAACTGTAGGTTCTTCCCTCAAAGACACCAATAATGCTTGAAGAGATATGCCTTGAGAATCTGTCAAGAACAAATTCCTATTTGAGATACACTTAAGATAAGTGTGATAGAGAAATTGTATGGCTTGCACAATATTCCTTTCTAGATTACTCCCTTCTTGAAGTCACCATCATACCCCATCAAAAGAAGAACTTTCTCTATGTATTCATTTTCAAACACATCAGGATGACCAGTTTCTACATCTCCTAACTCGAGGACCCTTCTTATTGTCTGCTCAGCCACTCTCCGTCTTCGATTCTTTACATCAGCCATAATAACTTGACCATCTTCTTCTATTTGGGTGGAGTTCCAGAAATCATTGATGTGTGATTGATGAATCACAGGCTCTACTCATAAGGCATAGAACAGTCTAGATCTTCTTAGGTATCGGATAATGTCTAAACACCTTCTGAAACAGGGTCGTCTGGGTTTAAGAAATAACACACATTGTGCTCTCTCAGAAGTCGATTATCCATCTGTTCATGAGAAGAAATTTTTGTTAGAATCACATTATTGATATGAGAATACAAACAGTTGTGAGATTAAACAAGAATTGAACGGTTCATTATGAACATTACGACATGTTTTACCTTGAACACAATGATTTGAGAGAAGAAATGTATGGTTGTTTGAAGTTTTGATTTGGTAATTTTTGAAAGTTATAAAAGGGGGAAAATTTTGTTGAGAGCGAGTTTTTCAAGGTCTAAAAAAGTGAACTGAAAAAGTGAATGAGTTTTGAAGTCAAAGAACATCATTTATACTTTATCAGACATATTAATTTTATTTATTTAATGAAGTGGAACCCTAAAAAATAAGTGGGGCCCGCAACAATTTTTTGTTCTAAGTTCTTCCGTGTTCTAAGTTCTTTCGCAAATCATCTACGGATTCCATAAATCATCTGCGGATGTCTTAACAACTTCTACTAATGAAGTATACCTTAAATTTTTATAGGTTACCAAACTATGAAATTAAATTATATTTGTTGATCTTTGCTCATCCGTAGTTTAGTGCTTATGTTCAAATTTCTTCAAATTATTAATGAAATAGACAAAGCTACTGATTGATAAACTTATCTTCCAGAATTCCACTCTCCCTAAATTTGTGACTAATGATGACAGCATCCATTTATCATAATTTCAAAGAAGAATATCACGAGAGTTATTTAATAGTATGATGATGCACAAACATATGTACACATATAATGGGATCATACTATAATACTAAGCCTCTTCCTAATGAGTTATTTAGTTGAATTGATACCTGAACACAGTTTTGATTGCAGGTATATTATCCACTTAAATTCATATAAGAGCTAATGTGGCAACTAGGCATGTTGTTTATCATGTTTTCATATTGATTAGGAAATAATTATTATGGGCTTCAAATTCAATTCACAAAGATTTTGTCCTCCCTTTGCAAGTCAAATCATCATTTTTTCACACTTAATAACAATGTACTTTAAGTTATAAGTTCTCTCTTGAGATGCATTTGACATCTCATTAATGCATTGATATAAGAGCTCTAGATAAACGTACAATTGATCATATTGGATTCTTTTGAGAGCTTAGATATGATCATCATCAGGTCACGAGGTCTTTAATCACGTAAAACAGAGGTGCCTTTAAACCAGATCTTTGTTTACACAAATCAGAGGGATGATGAGGATCATGATCTTTTCACCTTTGATAACTGATATACAATGTGGTTATCATACACCCAGGTCTTTGTTTACACAAAACAAAGAGTGTACGTTTTGCAAAGATAGATATTATAAAGTGTCGGTACATAGTGTGCTTAGATGAGTGATTTGATCACATCATAATAAGACTCACTTTGCATCATCAAAATGAAGTTTCTCATAAACAATCACTTTGCATTATGTTTGGCATGCACTAAGTGTAGTTTTCACTCAAGATGAACCTACTCACATATCAAGAAACTAGCTCAGATTTAGTGATATTTAAGAATTCAGGAATAAACAAAGATATAATGTACTATTATTTCCCATGCATATGTCATGCTAAAGCATCATTACATGCTTTTCTTTGTTTGTTCAAGTTGATTAATCTAAGTTAATCATGCCAAGAGACTCAATTAGAAAATTAAATCTAACTGAATCAAAGGCTTTAGTGAATAAATAAGCAAGCTGATTTGTTGTATCCACTTTGACTAACTTAATCAACCCTTTTCTGAGCAATCTCTCAGAAAATAATATCTTATCTCAAGGTATTTTGTTTACTATGTTGCACAGGATTAGCAGTTATAAGCATAGCAGTAGAATTGTCTATGTAAATTGAAGTTTGAAGGAAGTTGTAACCATATTCAAACAGTTCGTTTTGCAACCAAAGAACTTGTGAGCAACGAGCTGAAACAGCTATGCCCTTAGCCTGAGTTATGGATACACATATATTGGTTTGTTTCTTGCACTGCCAGGATACTAGTCATGGTCCGATAAATTGACATCCACCGAGTGTGGATTTTCTGTTAATGTTACATCCACCATAATCACGGTTTGAGTATGAGTAGAGTGTAAAGTCCATCCTTGGATACCAAAGACCATTCCTGGCTTTTCTTTGAGATATATGAAGATTATTTTCATAGAATTCAGATGAGATTCTTTTGGATCAGATGGGTACCTAGCACACACACACAACAAACATAATGTCAGGTCTACTGGCAGTTAAATACATAAGAGATCCTATCATTGATGTATATAATCATTGATCAATAGATTTTCCTGTAGGATCAGGTACAATCTTTCAATTGTTGAGGCTAGAGTTTTGCATGAAGATGTATCAGAAAAATTATACTTCTTCGAAATTTGATGTATGTATTTTTCTCGATCTATGAAAACCCCATCTATCTTTTGATGAACTTGAAGACCAAGAAAGAAAGTTGATTCTCCCATTGACCTCATCTGAAATTCTGATTTCACCATTTCTTCAAAACTTACACATAATCTCTTATTAGTTGATCCAAATATAATGTCATCAACATATATTTGAACAACCAAGAGATCTTGATGTTCTTGTTTAAGAAATAGAGTCTGATCAATGGTTCCTATTTTGTAGCCATGCTTGATAAACAAAGTTGATAGTGTTTCATACCACTTTCTTGGTGCTTGGTGAAGTCCATACAAGGCTTTGTCTAGCTTGTATACCCTATGTGGATAATGAAGATCTTCAAAACCAGGGGATTGTGACACATAGACTTCCTCATCAATTTTTCAATATAGGAATGCACACTTTACATCTATTTGATACACAGTGAACTTCTTATGTGATGCATAAGGTAGGAACACTCTTATGGCTTCAGTTCTTGCAACTGGTGCAAAAGCTTCATCATAGTCTATTCCTTATTCTTGTGTGTATCCTTGTGCAATCAACCTTGCCCTATTTCTTACAATAATCCCTCTATCATCAAGTTTGTTTTTGTGTAGCCACCTCGTACCAATAGGATGTTGGCTATAGGACGGTGAAGGGGGTCACTTACAACACAATACAACAAAGAGGAAATCAAGCGGTAAATTGGATTAACCACAAGTGAGACACTAAGAACACAAGTGATATAAGAGACAGAACATTAGAACAATGGTATATGGTTTTCAACAATGCACTATATTTCTTTCTCTATGTTCTATTACAAGTGTTACAAAGCATATTAGAAAGATACAAGAACATGAGATACTTACACTACATCCTACAGCCGGCTATACTTTGAAAGCCAGCTGGATACAATTGATTAGAACAAGCAAAATCAATTGTAGAGTCAAAAGGCAGATTGCCTTTTGACTAGTGACTATGACATGCCATAGTTCACATCCTTATCTATTACAAAAATGATAAAATACATAAAGTAGAAAGTTACAGACTCAAGACCTCAATGTATAGTTACCAAAAGCATGACCTTTCCACCAACTCATGTAAGTTGGTGACATTACAGAGATACAGTGGAATAGTGTCCAGCTTTATGGAAAACTACATGAGATAAAGCATGGGTCAAAAGTATTCGGAAGAAATCTGTCTTCATGAGTTGTAGCTTTGGAAGAATTTGTCTCTGAGGCTTTGGAAGACTTTGTCTCTGAGGCTTCGGAAGACTTCATCTTTGGCTTTGAAAGATACTGGTCTTGGCTTCGGAAGATTTCACACTTAGAAATCTTTTTCAGTTGCATGTGTGAAACTTCCTAAGCATTCTTCTTCAATGCACTTATGCAGCATGCAGGATAGACTTTGGATCTTTGAGTTGCATGAGCCTCTTCATTAATCCCTACAAACTCCCCCTAGGTTGATGCTACCAAAACACTTAATAGACTTCAGAGATCAACAGTCCTTATTAGGATGATCACCATTCCTTTCTTCATAAGGTGCTCAGGATCCTTCAGACTGTCAAAATTTCTTCTCATATCACAGAGATCATGCAAAGGCAACTAAACATATTTTGCCATGTGTAAATGTATTTAGTGCCTTGATCTCTAAGGACATGCCATCTTTCTGGATTTGTGGTGTATGTCCAAGACAAGATGGATCTTCCTGATGCTAGAGGAGCCGTTTGAATTGGAGTTGATGTAGCATCCTTTGGCTGCACATCCTTAGGATGTTCTAACTCATCCTGAGGTTTAGAAGAGGGTGCAGTCTTCTTCTTCTTTGGCTTTGGTTTAGAAGCCATCCTCTTCATTCTTTTTACATATTTATACTGAGAAGACTGGCCTACAGTACCAGATTGATCTTCATTGTCTTTCTCAGTTGAGACTTCCGCTCTCTCAGGCTTAGACGGAGAGGGAGGTTGACCCTACTGTCAATCAGAAGACGAAGCTTGCTGAGTTTTAGTAGGAGGTCCAGGTTGTGTTGTCTCTAGTTGTTCAATCTTAACCTCCACTTCAAGTGGGGCTTGACTTGGAGTGGAGTGTAAGTCAATGAGCTCTCCACTTTTGATCTTCTGCTTGATCACCCTTATATGCTCATCCATAGTGGATAGAGACATAGGGCCAAGTCTCCTTCCAGAGAATCCATATAGCTTCAAGAAGCTTATCATCCTTTGCCTATCAATAGACTTCTTTATGCTCTTTTAGATGATGGCTCTTGATTTTGCAGCTTCTTCCCTTAGCTTTTTCTTAGTTGTCTTTTTGTCCTTGACTATCTCAAGTTCAAGTTGTTTTAAGTACTCAAACTCAACATAGTCATAGGACAAGGAAAGAAGGGCTTCGGCCTGATAGAGGCCTGTGGCACTCAAGTAGTTGATCATCTTGATTCTATCTTCTTCTTTAGCTACTTGAGGTTCTTGTTGAACCACATCCTCTTGTGCAGGACTTTCTTGAACTGGGGAGAGAGTAGGTACATGTTTGTACAATATTTTCTTTCTTTTCTCTTCTTTAATTTGTACAATAAGCTCTGCATCTTCTGCCTCCTTCTTCTCCCTTGACCTTTCCAGGTCAACCAGTTCATTCAACTCATCTAAGGGGAGAGAAATGACACTATCTATGTCATAGTTCCTTGACTCCAGATAATTTATCCTCACTACCCTTAACTTATCATTCTGAGTATCTAGTCTGGGGGTAGCCCCGATAGCAGACTCCATGAGTCTTGAAGACTCAGTAGAGAAACTTTCTCCCCTCAGCCTCTTTTTCCTCTCTCTCTCTCTCCTCCTCCTTAATCTTCTCAGATGTCATCTTTCTTTTCCCTTTGTCACTCACAGACCATTGTGACATAGGGTGGAGAGAGCTTTTGCCTTCATTGCTTGATGCACCTTTAGAGCTCTAGCTAGAGAGAGGTTGATAAGCACCTTCACCAGCAGGTGTCTTAAAAGGAATGTGAATCTCTGTAGGAGTTGATGATGATAAGATAAGGCTCTCAAGTTTTGCCATTGGGCCTTGAGTCAACATTTCCCCTATCAAAATATTCTTAGGGTCTGCCTCAACATCCAGTTGACCGATGGCATTGCCTGATTGCCTATGTCTCCTTCTGAAGCTGAACTCTGCAGTGATCCTATCTTGGATTCTTTGAGCCTGCCTGTCAGCTTGTCTTGATTTGCTTGGATTGACAAGTGGCATGTTGACTAGATCCAAACCTTCATAGTAGTTCAAAGTCTGAAAATTTAAGACTTCTTGCTACCCTTGAACTCTTATGATGATTAGGGTTTTCCTGTTGCTGTCATACATTCACCCAAGGATGTGATTGGAAGATAGTGAAGATGACATAGCCCTTGGTATCCCATCCTCAAACAGACTTTCTCCCCTTTTTCGGTAGCATCACCCACTTGCATAGGTGAGCTGGAAGATAGATCAATCACATCCATAGGTTCTTGTGTTCCTAGTTGAGCTCTTCTTAAGGGTCTCCCAGCTAGTTTTTCCTTAATATATAATATCTCAAGTTACTGATCATTGATCCTGTTGTGTAAGGTAGTCACCTGAGATTCAAGGTAACTAACCTTTGAGATTAAATAAATGCATGTTTTAGACAACCTGTGCACCTTTAGTCTTAGATTCCCCTCATCTTCATCAAAAGAATCATTGGGGGATAAGACGATTGGACCAAAGTCCTTGTTGGACCAAAAGAACCAATGAGCCAGATCAGAAAAACCTTTAAGTCCCACAAGACATCACAACAACTGCTGAAGACTTGATCAGTTGTTTGACAAAGTCTGAAGATCAGCAGCTGAAGACTAAAGTACTGAAGACTTCAACAGCTGAAGAACAAAGTTGAAGATCAACAGCTGAAGACTAAAGTACTGAAGACTTCAATAGCTGAAGACAAAGTCTGAAGATCAACAGCTGAAGAGTAAGGTACTGAAGACTTCAACAGCTAAAGAACAAAGTCTGAAGATCAACAGTTGAAGACTAAAGTACTGAAGTTCAACAGCTGAAGTACAAAGACTGAAGACATCAGCTGATGACAACAACTGAAGTTCACGAACTCTAAGTACTGAAGGCTTCAGAGTTTGTCACAACAGCTGAAGAAGCATTCTTCAGTTGTTGTGATGGTCTCCTTTCAGTAGTTTTCTTTTCTATTTCAGTATTGTAAAATGACTGAAGAGCATGTTCTTCAGTCGTTGTTTCAGTAGTTTCTTTTCAGTAGTTGTAGTGATAGTTAACACTTGGTATATTTGTAAGAAGATGTCAGCTGTTTGACAGCTTTAGTAGTTGTGTTAACTTTCAGTAGTTAAATAACGGTTAGATGTCACTGTCAAGTGACATCAGCTGACGTCAGCTTTCCTTATAAAAGGAAAGATGACCTAATTGTAACGGTGCGTTAAAGCCAGCCGAAGCATATATTGAATGAATATATTCCTTTTGGCAGAAATTCGCTCTCTATAACAAACATTGTTTCATTGATAAATTTCATGTGTTCTTGTTTAAATTTATTAATTCGTGGACTCATTCCACTGCAAATCCAATCTAATTGATCAAACTAGATGCTGAGGTTCTAACAAATGGTATCAGAGCAGGTTAATCATTGATCGATTTAACAATTGATCATTGAAACTGTTCTTTTGCTATCTACGTTTGATCGAATTAGCAAATTTGCAAGAATCGGTTATAGAGATTGAGTTTATGTTGCTTCTGGCCATTTTGTTTGAGGTTCTAAGTGGTTTTGAGCTAGATTTAATTTGTTTACCTTAAATTTGTCTGAATTCTGAATATGACTACTCCTTCTAATGACCCTCACAATACTAGTTCTTCAACCAAGCCTCTGATGCTGGTTAGGACTGAGTATAACATATGGCAGCGAGGAATGCTCCATCACCTGTCTTTAAACAATTCAGGTTGTTGGACATCTGTGGTACATGGTCCACATAAGCCTATGGTGAACAATCTGGAAACCAACCAAATGGTTCCGAAGAAGAAGTAACAATACTCTGATGAAGATCGAAAACTGTTTGAGATTGATGCTAAAGCTCATGGAATTCTGGCCATGGCACTGCCTAATGAAATCTATTCTGGGCTTATGCATCATGAAACTGCTCATGACCTCTAAAAGGCACTGAAAGAACAATTTGGTGGTACTGATGAGGTATTAGGAAACAATAGGGAAATACTTGCCCAACAATATGAGACGTTTGCTCATAGGAAGGGTGAGACTCTGACTCAAAACTTTGAGCGTTTTTCATGTTTGATCTCTGAGCTGAAAATGGTCAAACATGAATACACTAATAGCCAGATGAACCACAGATTCCTCAGATCACTGCCTGAGAGATGGGACACATATACAATTGACCTACGCTCTAATGCAAATCTGGATAGCCTATCTCTCACCCAACTTCATGGGGAACTGCTTACATTTGAAAGAGAGATAGAGCAGAAAAGGAAACTGGCATCATGAGGAAAGCTCACTGAAGACTTTGTACCAGGGAACACTGCCTTGGTCGGTCATGAGTCTGAATATGCTGCATCAGAAAGCAATTATGATGAGCACATAAATTCTCTTCAAACAGTTCTGATCATGCATTTGTGAGTATTGATAGTCAGTCAGGCTGTAATAGTGATAATTTGTGCTTCATTATGGATGATTTGAAAGGTATAGCTCATGATGACTTAGAAGAGATGGATATTCTGCGCAAATGGCCTTGATTAATATCAGATCTCAGAAGTTCTACAAGAGAACTGGTAGGAAATTCCCTGGACTCTTTGGCAAAACCAAAGTTGGTTTTGACAAGAGTAAGTTGAGGTGTCACAAATGCCACAGGCTTGGGCACTTTGCAAGAGAGTGTAGATCATCTGGTTCTAACTCCTCTGCACCCTTTGTAACTGTTCCAAGTAATATTCAACAAAACAGAGGGCAACATCCTGCTAGTTCTTGTCATCAATGACAACCTCTATCTCCTGCATATTTTGTCCCTCAGGGTCCAATGTCATATCCATATCCCTGCTATTACATGCCACAAACCAGTAAAGTTCAAGTACCATTGTTCAACAACCACCTGATCTTCCTGAGCCTCAACCTTCCTAATCTCATCAACAATCTCAACCTCAACAACACAGCTTTTTCACCCCAGGAGTTGTTGACTGGAGCAGTTTACCAGATGATATGTCTGGTCATGAACAACTGTTTTCTGGTGCTGGTCAACATGGTGGTGACAATCCTTTTGGAAACCTTGCTCTTATGGCCCTACAGTCTGCTGATACCTCATCCTCTAATGCCTCCACACCACAGGTATCACAGGGATCCTCTGAGGGCAAAGCCAAGTTATGTTCTGAAACATGCATAGCCGCATTTGCTTCTATTAGAGAAGCAAATGTAGCTTTAATTAACTAGAACGTTGAGCTAGAACAAATTATATCCAAAAGAAAAGCTGAATTTGAGTCTGTGCTTAATGATAAGAATGATGAGAGTTAAAAACTTAAATGCCAAATCACTGATGATAAGGCTAGGGAAGAGGTACTTCTAGAGAAGTATAGAGACCTCAAAGAAACACTTGCAGCTACCCAGGTAGAGTGTGATCGATGGGTACATTCCTTCAAGGGTTTTGAAATGCTTCTCAAGAAGCAGTCTGCTTCCAATGTGAAGTTTGGCATTGGTTATAATCACACTGTTCCTCCTACGAATTTTACTCCCAGAGCAGAGGTAGAATCTGATGGAGAAAGCAATAACCAATTCTTTTCATCATGTGATCTACTATCTGATACAGCACCATCAGAGGTTGGAGTCAGCATTAATTCCTCTCAAAACCTATCAGCTGATGTTGATGGTTCAAATGCTCACACTCACATGATCAAAAGGTTGATCACTCCAGGTGGTATTTCACAAAGTACTGAAAGTACCAAAGAGCAAGTCATAACACCTGGAGAATAAACCCAAACTACTGCATGTACTAAAAGGAGAAAAATGCCAGTAGAAAGGGTGGGAAAACTACTGAAGAAGATATCAAGAAAGCATGTACTGCAAGGAAGAAAACTGCTAGTACTGATCGCAAACTGCTGAAGAATAAGTCTTTAGTAGTTTCATCTTCTTCAGCAGATGATCAACTTAAGATGAAGAAAATGCCATGTGAAATATGTGGCTTATTCAATCATCTTACTAATGATTGCTGGTATAAAAAGGGCTCCAAACTCAAACACAATGAGAACCTTAAAAAGAAAATGGATAAAATGAAAACTGAGTTTGAAACCAAGTTTGTACGAGCAACATCAAAACCTGTAACCCCAAAATCCAAAATGAAATCCAAAAAGGAAGGGGTTAATCAGGCAACAGCTGAGGTTGCTCAAAGGGAGATGGTACAACATAGGAATCCATCAATCTCACACACTAATATGTTTGATGAGCTGAAGGCTTTATCATAGAATCAGACACAACTTGTTATGATGGTTCAACATCTATTGGGGAGAGTCAACCAATTAGATGCTCGTGTGCTGAAACCACAGAGAAGAAAATCCATGCCAAAACATTCTTCTTCTTCACCATCTCCATCCCGTCACGCTATTCATCATAGAAAATCTGTTAGTTTACCATCTGTTGATGTGAACAGACCCAAAACCAAAAAGGTTTGGGTCTCAAAAACTAACTAATTTATTATGATTGCAGGGTTCTTCAGCATGCCAAAGTAGCATTTGGTATGTAGACAGTGGAGGATCTATGCATATGACAGGGAACAACTCTCTTTTTCATGATTACTCTCAAGGAAAGAAGGGGTTTGTTTCTTTTGGCAATGATGCTAAGGGTTACATCATTGGCAAAGGCTTGTCTCCAATAGGGAAATAAGGTTTGATGATGTTAACCATGTGGAGAATCTCAAGTACAATCTCTTGAGTGTCAGTCAAATGTGTGATAAAGGCCATGTTGCTCTTTTCACGAGTCAGAACTACAGGATTCTGTCATCCAAAGTTCTGAGTTTGATTCATAAGGTATTGGATGATCACACTCTCTTGAGGGCCAACAGGACAGGAAGAGTGTATGCCTTAGATTTTTCCAAGAAAATAGATCTCAAAGGCCATCCTTGCCTATTTTCCAAGGCTTCTCCTCAAGAATCTATTCTATGGCATAGAAGGATGGGTCATGTGAATCTTAAAAACATGAATCGGCTGATACATCATGGTTTAGTAAGGGGATTGCCTATGAAGGAGTTCAGATGTGAAGACAACTGCACTGCTTGTTTGAAAGGAAAACAACACAAAGTCTCATTCCCTCCTATTGAAGAACCTAAGTCCATTGCCTGCTTGCAATTATTACACATGGATATCTTTGGTCCTGTGAGAGTAATGAGTATGGCAAAGAAGAAATATTGTCTAGTAATTGTGGATGATTACTCCAGATTTGTATGGACTTTCTTCTTGCATTCAAAGGATGAGGCTGCTCAGACGATTATAAACTTTGTGTTGTATGTTGAGAAGCAGTATTCCCTATCTATCAAGTGTATCAGAAGTGATAATGGAACAGAATTCAGAAACCATACACTTGATGATTTTTATCTCTCAAAGGGAATCAAGAGACAATTTATCATTCCAAGGACTCCAGAACAAAATGGAGTAGTAGAGAGAAAGAACAAGACCCTAATTGAAGCTGCAAGGTCCATGTTGGCTGACTCTGGTTTGCCACTAACCTTTTGGGCTGAAGCTGTTAACACAACTTGCTATGTGTAGAATAGAGCCTTAGTAAATCAGAGGCTGATGAAGACTCCATATGAAGTTCTACATCATTTGGCTCCTCTAATTTCATTTTTCAGAGCCTTTGGGTGTCCTTGTTTCATTCTCAACACAAAGGATCAACTCCACAAATTTGATCCTAAGGTGGATGCAGGGTATTTTGTTGGTTATTCATCTACTTGCAAGGCATATAGAGTCTTCAACTGCAGAACAAAGATAGTTGAAGAGACTCTGCATGTGAAGTTTAATGAATCTCCAAAGGACAAGATTCCACAAATCCCTATGGAGTTATTTGATTTGGACATACTGCAATATGTTCTTTATCAGGCTTCAGCTGTTGCTCCTGTCAACAGTTCTCCACCTGGTGGTATTGATAATGATGATAATATCAATACTCACCTATTCAAGTTTAGTGATCAACTGCCTGAGTTCACTAAACTTGATGTTCCTGTAGCTTCAGCAGTTCCATCCACAACAAATGCTGATGAGATCTCTGATTCCTCTACGTCTTTTGATTTGCCATCTCATTCTTGGTTTCAAGAGTCTGCATCACCATCTGCTGCTACTGAAGGTCCTACAAACACTTGCACAGATCTCATTGTTTATCAAGAGCTGAAGAATCACCCAATGTCTCAAATCATTGGTGATATCAATGTTGGAGTTTTACCAAGAAGTCAATTGTCCAATTTCTGCTTCTATGCTCTCTTCATTAGTCAGCAAGAGCCAAAGAACTATCACATTGCTTTAAGGGACAATGGATGGGTTGAAGCCATGCAGCTTGAGCTACTTCAGTTCAACAAGCAGCAAGTGTGGGAACTAGTTCCTCTACCCCCAGGTAAGTGTGCAATAGGCACTAAATGGGTGTTTAGGAATAAAACAAATGAAAATGGGGTTATTGTTAAGAACAAGTCCAGACTGGTTGTTTAGGGGTTTGCACAGGAAGAAGGTATTAATTATGATGAAACCTTTGCTCCTATAGCCAGACTGGAGGCAATTAGATTGTTCTTAGCCTATGCTGTATTCCACAATCTTAAAGTTTTTCAAATGGATGTTAAAAGTTCATTTTTATATGGTAAAATAAAAGAAGAGGTTTATGTGTGTCAACCACCAGGTTTCAAGGATAATAAACATCCAGATTGGGTATACAAGCTTGATAAGGCTCTTTATGGGTTGAAACAAGCTCCTAGAGCCTGGTATGAGACATTATCAAATTTTCTTCTTCAAAATAATTTCACTAGAGGCTCCATAGATAAAACTTTGTTCATTAAGAAGGTGGATCAGCATAAGCTACTTGTTCAAATTTATGGTGATGATATTATTTTTGCATCCTCAGCGCTTCTACCATCCTAAAGAAGCATTTCATGACGTAGAACGCCTTATTTTTCATATGGTGAATGTCTGTCTAGCCCCTAAGACTTCTTCTTGGGATCAAATGTCAACCAGGTGGCAGCAGGTATTCATCTCTATCCTTGAGCAACAAAACTTAATTTTTCTGAAATATATTTCTTGAACTTAAGGACATGGCCTCAAAACCTATTGCTAACCGATTGATATTATATCCACGGTTCATAATGGCCATTATAGAGAACCAGCTGAAAGCTGAAGGACTTGTTGGCCTTGGAGTCCCTGCCATGGCTGTATTGCCTGAGGTATACTCCAGGCATAACTCAAACCAGTCACTCAAACAAGCTGCGAAGCTGTGAAAACCACGCAGCTGGAACCCACAGCCACCACCTCCAAATCCAAAGTCCCCACCAAACCCAAATACAAGAAACCCAAAAAGGCTGCTCAGGGAGATGAGTCCCCTGAGGATGCCCCTGCAACACAAACGCAGTATATATCTACTGGCCATAACCCCCAGTAGATACACGTACTCACCCAACCTCAACTGCTCAGGCTTCCTCTCAACAGGAGCCTGCAGCAACCACTTTTGGGGCTCCTATACATCTGGAACCTTCCTCATTTGAGGAGGTTGCCATTGAAACGCACCACTCTCCCGGTGCATACTGCTTTCACACCATCTCCCACTACAACCGCTCCCCAAAGTCCTACACTGATAGTTGCAAAAGTGCTGAGTCAGTTGCACTCCTCACCCCCTCCCCAAAAACCAATTACAACTGGGAATACCTCAACCATTGTGGGGGAGGATCCAAATGCTTCTGATAAGCCACAGCACAAGGGTTACATTGTTCCATCTCCAAGTGTAGAAACGGAGATTCGAACATCTGGTGAGGCTGCCACTTCTCCTGCTTCAGCATATGATCAGGAAGAAGTTGGTATCATCCATAAGACCTCACCAGAGGCAACTGACAATGAAGGACATAGTCCTGAGGCAGGAAGTCCCTAGTACCATGAACAAGGGTCACATGCTACTACTGATCTACACTCATAGCATGTACATCCTAATTCAATCAGGAGGTCAGGTGATTCAGCACAGACTGATGATGACCTGGGCTTTTTCTATGATGTTCTAGCCCAAAATACCATCCTAGAGAATGAGGTAAGCAGACTCAATGAGCTCATTGCCAAAATGTCTCAGGATCAAAGACTATCTACCCCAATCACCCCACAGATGGCACCTTTAATTGAAGGTTCACCAAACACTGAGCCTACACACATAACTGAGCCACCAGCCTCTGCTTTTGGCACTACCTCTCAAGGACAGAACCCCTCTGAGCAGATGGTTGCTATCTTTCAAAACTCCTTACCTCTCATCACTCCCATCATCACTGATATAGTGCATAAAGCCATTGATGAGAGGATTCCCTCAAATCTACAAACTCTCATTGATGATGCTGTTCATAAATCTCTTTCTGCCTTCCAAACCCCTGATTCCAATACAACCAAAAAGGGGGAGACTGCAAAGTCTAAGGCAGTGAAATAAAATAAAAGAAAGAGAGTTGATGCTCAGAAAGAGCCTGAAAAAGAGAAAGAGCCTGAGAAAGAGAAGGAGGTTGAGAAAGAACTGATCTCAGAACAGCTGATTACATATAAAAGAAAGAAAAGTGCTGAGTCAAGAGCTGATGAAGAAAAATCATTAGAAGACCTTGTTAAAGATGCTGATGAAGCTCATACCAGATCAATGGATAAAATTATAGATCAACTATTTAGACATGGTCATGACACAACCACATTAGACTCTGAGATCAGAAGGCTAGAAATAGAAAAGATACAATCAAGATGGGCCGGTTATAGTTGGAAAGGGAAAGGCTGGAAATCATGATCAGGTTCATAGCTAAGTATCTTGAAAGATCATTGATTGAAATAAAGTCATGGTCCAGGGACAGCATCTTGGCAATAACCACCAAGATCTGTTCGTCTGAAGTATATACCAAAGGGCTGGTCATTGAAGCCTTGAATGGAGCTGGTGCTGGGAGCAGGTCTGAACTGGTAAAACAATCTAAAGCCTCACTTACATCCAAAATGCTAGAACAGCCTATCAAAATTCCCACACCAAAACCACCATAACCACAACCCACTAAACCAATTCCCTTACCCACAAAACCAATAGCCGATGATGTACCCCAGAAGAGGAGAGAAGGGTACTGAGGCTAGAAGAGGAAGAAGAAGATAATGATGAAGATGAAGACAGGCTACCAATCTCAGCTGTTCTACAGTTGCCTAAGGCCATAAGTCACCCTCGAACAATTACTCCTGAATCTCAAAGGCAAATGGTGAAAGTGAAGTTAGAAGAAGAAGAGCCTCACAAACAACATGATGAGGAATTGTTGAGAAGAGTCGACAAAGCATACGCTGCCACATCTTCAATCATCAATATGAAGAAACATGCTCAGAGATTATACACTCTCAGACATACCGTTCAATATCAAAAAGAGAGAGTGAGGATTTGGCCTGATCCCAGGGTGTCTCATAGGATTCAGAAGAAAAATATTCCATAGAGATACATTGGCCAAGTAAAGAAGATTGTAGATGAAGTGATCTCACTGGCCTTTGTAGTATCACCTTGGGAGATCCTAGATGACTTCAAGAAAGCCTATAAAGCTAAATGACCCCACAAAATATGTTGGAGAATAATGTAGTGAAAAAGGGGTTGGTGTATAGGAGGCTTGAGGAAGTTAGAAAGAATGAGCTCCAGTTGTTCTTAGAGGGTATTCACCCAGATGAATTCGCATATAGAATCATAACAACTGTGGAGCTAAAAAATGGGAAGCAGGTCAAATACCTCTCCGAGTACTATGGGCCAGAATCACTCTTTAAAGGAGAAACAGAAGAGCTTACCATGGAGGAACAAATAACCTTTCTTGAGGCCTATACAAGGGAGTCTTACAGACTAATATTTGGGAAGTAGATCTCATGGATGGGGTAACAGCTCTATGTCCAGTTCCCCAAGATAGAGTTCCCATCCATCCTTTGCCAAACAGATCATTGAGACATCTTCCTAGGCCTGTGCTTACAAGGGTCACTTCTGAGCTGATCTTGAAGACAAAAAGACCAATCTTTCTGCCATAATAAGTGGGACATCTTCAATAAGCTTAAAGGTTCTGGCTGCATTGGTTCAGGGGGAGTTTGTTGGACTAAAAGAACCAATGAGCCAGATCAGAAAAACCTTTAAGTCCCACAACACATCACAACAACTGCTAAAGACTTGATCAGCTGTTTGACAAAGTCTGAAGATCAACAGCTGAAGACTAAAGTACTAAAGACTTCAATAGCTGAAGAACAAAGTCTGAAGATCAACAACTGAAGACTAAAGTACTGAAGACTTCAACAGCTGAAGACAAAGTCTGAAGATCAACAGCTGAAGACTAAAGTACTGAAGACTTTAACAGCTGAAGAACAAAGTCTGAAGATCAATAGCTGAAGACTAAAGTACTGAAGTTCAACAGCTGAAGTACAAAGACTGAAGACATCAGCTGAAGACATCAGCTGAAGACATTAGCTGATGACAACAACTGAAGTTCACGAAGTCTAAGTACTGAAGGCTTCAGAGTTTGTCACAACAGCTGAAGAAGCATTCTTCAGTTGTTGTGATGGTTTCCTCTCAGTAGTTTTATTTTCTATTTCAGTATTTGTAAAACGACTGAAGTGATAGTTAACCCTTGGTATTTTTGTTAGACGATGTCAGTTGTTTGATAGCTTCAGTAGTTGTGTTAACTTTCAGTAGTTAAATAACGGTTAGATGTCACTGTCAAGTGACATCAGCTGATGTCAGCTTTCCTTATAAAAGGAAAGATGACCTAATTGTAACGATGCGCGAAAGCCAGCCGAAGCATATATTGAATGAATATATTCCTTTGGCAGAAATTCTCTCTCTATAACAAACATTGTTTCATTGATAAATTTCGTGTGTTCTTGTTTAAATTTGTTAATTTGTGGACTCATTCCGCTGCAAATCCAATCTAATTGATCAAACTAGATGCTGAGATCCTAACAGTCCTCTCTCCCACCACCAGCTTCATGTTCTTGGCTGCTGGATTTCATCTCCTCACTTCAAGTCTCAGTTGAGATGACAGTAGGCTGAGTTGCCATGGTTGAGGTCTTAATGATGTAATCACTTTCAAAAGTGAGAGCCTTTTCCATATGGACATCCTGAACAGGTTCAGAAGTGTCCATCTCAGTAGTAGGAGACTGATGGGGGCTAGAAATAGGAGCCTCAGAAGCACTCATCTCTCTTTGAGTAGGGAAAAGAAGAGTGAATCATGGTACTCATTGAAACCTAGATCTTCATAACGATAGAAATCAAGGTTGGGAATTGGTTGGTTGAGATCTATAGACTGGGGATGGTAACTAAAGGTTGATCACTTGAGTGTTGAGACTCAGAGTGATGGCTTAAGGCAGTTCTGCTAATGAGCTCATCAGGCTGAGGATGAGGAACCTCAGCACTAATCCTTAAAGAGATGGGAGTGGTCTGCTCGTTAGGAGAAGTGGGAGCTCCAGTGTCCACTTCTCCCTATCAGGGTGAGTGTATGGGCACCTCCACAGACTGAATAGTGTGTGCTGGGATTCGTTTGGATTTTGTTTGGTAAGTGAGGGTAATTTGAGGCTGTGTGGGTGGTTGGGATGTAGCAGGTGTGGGTTTAACACTAGCTTGTGCTGCTAGCTTCTCACCTTGAGCAATAAGCTCTATCATTTTTAGGACTAGGGCTGTTTCTACCCCAAAGAAGCCAACAGTGGGCTTTCTCATTGTTTTAAAGATGTCGGGCGTCATCTGTCGTAGCTTATGAATGTTACATGTTTCCCTTAACTGTGAGCGTAGTTCGTAGTTAAGAATGTACTGGACATATCTAGAAAACATGTAATATTCTAAGGAGTCTAAGTTAGCAAGCAAGTTGGTATAATCAAACTGAGAATACCTGAACTTGACCCCTTGAACCATTCCATGGATGATGAAGGAGAGATCCTCAGGAATGTGCTCCCATCCACCATGCTTGTTTGACAAGATGTGGCTGACCACATGGAGCAAGAATCTCCACTGGGATGAGACCTTCCTTTTCCTAAAGGTCTTTATAGAGAAATCTGCCTCATATCCCATCTGCTCAAAGGAATGATTAACAGCTTCATTTGGGAAGAACACCTCACCTTCTTCATCATCCAGCTAAAGATGCTTGTTGATGATGGCCAGAGTGTTGAAGACTGTTCTCCCCTACACTGTGGCAGACAGTGCCTTCTCCCAGTCCATTATGACCTCTTGGAAGGTCTTCAAGAAATCAAGCAGATGATCCTCATAGAGAGGAGGATAAATGGTTAGGGAGGTGAAGTAATTTGAAAAAGCTAAGAATCAACAAACCTCTGAGAAATGAGGATCTTTCCAGAGCTTAACAGAGCAACTGATTATGCTGCCTGTGTAGCTGCATGGTAAAGTTGGGGTCATTTTTGTGAGCGAGATTGGACATTGTGAGGTAGCTTAAAGATGAAGAAAGAAGAAAGAAAGAAATTTCAGAGAGAATTTGGGTTTTAGGTATGGAGGAAGAACAGATGATAGAAAGAGGGGGGACTGTTAGGTTTATATGTGAGAGGGATTTCAGATAAAGTTTAATGAAAGATCATAAACTTTGAAATCTGGATTTCGGTCCCACCTCTGAAAAAGTAGTTTATTTTTGCTCAAAAGGTAGTTTTCTTGGAAATCAAAAATCTACCGAAGGTAAATTATTTTCAAAAGGTTTAACTTAAAAATCTTCCGAAGCTAAAATGACTTTGGAAGAGTTTCCTGAGAGTTTTGAAAATTTTGCTTTGGAAGAGAAACTTAAAACTTTATTGCCTTGTATATAAAACACAAAGCTTCCGAGAGTTAATTTTGCTTCAGAAGAAAATAGTCCTTAAAAATGAATAAGTGTCTGAGAGAAGTATTTAAGCTTCATAAGATAGATTGAAAACTTCTTCCGAAGGTAAATTTCTTAAACAGTTATGTATTTTGAAGGCATGATTTGCTTTTGATGTTAAAAGTATAACTTCCAACGGATCAAAAATTGTCAAAAAACTAAGGAAAGTCTTCAAAATGATAATTTTTTCTAGAGAAAACATGAGCTTGTGAAAGTGATGAACTAGACAACTTAGGACACACATATTTTAAGAAATAAAAAGATTTAGTTTTAAGAAAAACTTACTCAAAGTTGATCATCCCAATAGCTAATATTAGATATTTAAATCTCTATTCATGAAAATCCTTTGTAAACAGATCAGCATATTGTTCATCTGTGTAAACTTTGACTAGTTTAATTAATCCCTTTTCATGGTCGTCTCTTATTAAATGATACCTAATATTGATGTGTTTGGTCCTTGAGTGTTGCACAGGATTCTTTGTGATTGAAATAGCACTGTTGTTTTCTATGTGAATGGGAGTCTCCTTGAAGTTTAACCCATACTCAAGCATCTGATTCTGAATCCATAGCACTTGACAACCGTAGCTTGCAGTAGCAATGTATTTAGCTTCAGTAGTTGATGTAGAGAAACAGAATTGTTTCTTGCATTGCCATGAGACAACCCTTCCACCAAGGAACTGACATCCCCCAGATGTAGACTTTGCAGTCATGTTGCAACCACCATAATCACTATCTGTATAAGCATACAAATTGAACTCAGGATTCTTTGGGTACCATAAACCAAGTGTTGAGGCACCTTCGAGGTATATAAGAATCCTCTTGATAGTGATGAGGTGAGACATCTTAGGGTTGGCTTGATATCTTGCCCAAATGCATGTAGCAAACATAATATCAGGCCTGCTAGTAGTAAGATACATAAGAGACCCAATCATAGCCCTATATAAGTGTTCATCTACACACTCCCCCTCAAGATCAGGTCCAAAGGAGTTATTTCTGGCTATAGGTGTCTTCGCAATCTTACAATCAGTCATGTTGAATCTCTTGAGTATGTCATGAACATACTTTGACTAACTTATGAAGATGCCATCTTCAACTTGCTTCATTTGAATTCCGAGAAAGAAATTGAGTTCCCCCATGGCACTCATTTCAAATCTGTCCTTCATCAACTTCTCAAAGTCCTTGCAAAGCTTTGGATTAGTTAAACCAAAGATGATGTAATCCACATACACTTGAACTAGCGATATGTTTTTCCCTGCCCTTTGATGAAGAGAGTTCCATCTATAGTTCCTCTGCTGTATCCATGTTTACAAAGATACTCCGATGGTGTCTCATACCATTTCCTGGGTGCCTGATACAGCCCATAAAGAGCTTTGTCAAGCTTGCAAACATAATCAGAATGATTAGGATCTACAAAACCAGGTGGTTGTTTGACATATACCTCTTCGTCAATCACTCCATACAAAAAAGCACATTCTACATCAAGCTAAAAGACTTTGATGTTCTTGGATGCAGCAAATGCTAGGAATATCCTAACAGCTTCCAGTCTTGCTACTGGAGCAAAGACATCAATGTAATCAATCCCTTCTTCTTGTATGTACCCTTGAACAACCAGTCTACCTTTGTTCTTGATGATAATTCCTCTATCATCTTTCTTATTCCTAAACACCTATTTGGTTCCAATGGTAGTCTTCCTATGCGGAAGAGGACAAAGGTTCCAAACTTTCTGCCTTTTGAATTGAAGCAGCTCTTATTGCATAGCTTCAACCTAACTTCCATCCTTTAAGCCTCATCAACTTTCTTTGTCTCTGCCTAGGATAAGAAACAAGAGTGAAGACAAACATTTGCTTCATGGGTTTGTGCTTTTGTTCTTACCCCCTGTGACAACATCTCCAATGATGTTTGTGGTGGGGTGAGACTTGTGGATCTAAGCTGAGGGATCACATCAAGTTGCTGAGAAATATCTAAATTAGAGAAATTTAGATCTGGCATAGATGTTTCTCCCACCACATCAGCACACTTTTCAAGAGAAACTTGATCCTAGTAGTGTGTGACATCATTGATGTTCTTATCTATGGTGTGGTTAGTAGCATCAAGAAATTCTTGATCACTGTCACTACCACCATTGTTTTCTTCCATAATTGAGATGTTCATATCTAGTTGTGGAGCCTCTGAGCTAGAATTTGAAGGCACCCCAGATGTATTAGCTAAGTTTGTCATTGTAGTGCTGATAGAAACCTCATTAGCAGAAGTAGTTCCAACTGGAGCTGAAGATGTGTGAGTTGAAAGTCTTCTAAGATCAAATCTTAGATCCGGGTCACATTTAGTTAAATTTTCTATAGATCCTGAAACATTCTCATAAGATTTGTTAAAACAGTTGGTAACTAAATCAAGATCAAATAGCCAATCAGGACTAGACCCGTGTTCATTGAAAGTCATATTGGTTGACTCCTCAGCAATTTAAGTTCTGAGATTGTATACTCTATAAGCCTTAGCTTGAGAAGAGTATCAAATAAATTATCCATCATCTGATTTCTTAGCAAACTTGGCAATTTGATCTTTAGTATTCATGATGGTGCAAGGACATCCAAATGACCTGAGAAAACCAATGAAATGTTTCCTCTTATGCCAAAGTTCATAAGGATCTTGCCATGAGTCTTGACCACTAAAACTTTGTTCTGCACATAACAGGCAGTGTTGACTGCCTCTGCCTAGAAGGTGATGGGCAACTTAGAGTTACACAACATGGTTCTTGTAGCTTCAATCGGTGTCTTGTTTCTTCTCTCAGCAACACCATTCTGCTAAGGAGTCCTCGGAGCACTGTATTGTCTTGTAATACCCTTTTCATCACAGAATGTATCAAGGATTTGGTTCTTAAATTCAGTTCCTTGATCACATCTTATGATCTTGACCTTGTGATCAGATTGATTCTCAATCTTTAAGATGAAATTCTTCAGAATCTCAGGAGTCTTATCCTTAGTTCTAAGGAAGAAGACACAAGTAAGTCTTGTAAAGTCATCTGTGATCACTAAACAATAAGAGGTTCTTCCTAGACTCATTACACTAGTGGGGCCAAAGCGATCCATGTGTAACAAGTGTAGGGATGTAGTGATGGAGTTCCTTTCCTTAGGATTGTGAGATACCTTATGTTGTTTCCCTTTGAGGCATGCAACATAATGGTCATCACTTGTAAACTCTTTCTTTGGTATTCCACTTACGAAATCATTCTTAATTAATTTATTCATGTTCTTAAATTTTACATGGCACATTCTTTTATGCCACAGGAAAGACTCATCACTATTGGCTTTAGATAGAAAGCATAAAACTTCTCTAGAGGGAGATGTTTCTTGCAAATCCATCTTGTACATGTTCCCTTTCTTGGGGGCTCTAAGCAGGATATGCTCACGAGGATTGACCACACCAGGCTTGAGAACAATGCACTCATGCTTAGCATGTAATGACTCTGATCACAAAATTAGGATACACTCAGAAGATTGTACCCAAGCTCTTTGACAAAGTTTACCTTTTCAATGCTGAGCTTACCATTTGTGACCATTCCCCATCCTGATATGTAACCACCTTCATCTCCTGCCAAAGCAACTGGTCCTCCATCAATCCCTTCAAAGTTCTAGAGTAGTGACCTATTGCCTATCATGTGCCTGGAACAGCCACTGTCTATGATCCAGACATTTTTGTTTGTCTTCAGTTGTCCCTGCACAAAGAAAATGATTAGTTACATTTGGAAACCCAAGCCTTACTTGTCTTGGGCTCATTAACAAAAGGTAATGCAATAGTAATAGATCCTATGGTTGTACCGAGAGGATCTTGAGCTGTTGTTGATGGAGAATTCTCAATCACTTGGTCTTTCTTAGACTTCCACACCACCTTTGGAGTGTTGGACTTGACCTTCAAAACATCAGAAGCTTTTAGCACTTTGGAAGTTTTGATGACTGAACCTTCGGAAGATTCTGCAGACACTGCAGCAGACTTCAGTGCTTTGGAAGAATTCCTTTCTTCCGAGACCAACTTCTCTTTCGAGGGTAATTTTCCACTTTCCTTCTACTTAGACTTGGAGCTTTCGAAGGAAACAGGTTTTCCTTCCGAAGCTTGAATCTTCTTGAGAGCCTTTGAAGTCTTTGTCTTGGTCATATGGATAGTATCTTTAGGATTGTAAGGACGATCCTTAGCAATGTGAGTGATACTTTAACACATGACCCATACCATTGTTTTCTTCACAAGAGTCTTTAGCTGAGAACAAGACTGTCTTTGGTCACATCCCTTCTCCACCTTCATCTTTGCAGATGCCGAGACAGTCCTTTTGGGCTGAGAACTGTTATTGGAGTTTGATGGTCCAGGCTGTGTAGTAGTGGTACACAACAGATCAGCCTTCTTCTTGTTACTAAGATGAGTTGAACAAGAACCAGAACTCTTAGCAGAAGAGTTTTGATTGATGTCTTCAGTCCTTACTACTTCAAACCCTACGGATATGAAAACTTGTTTCTGCTTAGAGTCAAAAGTAGCATTGGTCTCTTGAGCCTTCGTTGCCTTTCTTTTGCTCATTCTGATCAAGTTCTTTCTCATGGACTTGGTCATCACAGTCTTCTTCTTCTACTCAAATGGATAGTAACCCTTCTTGGAATCCTTCTCTTCACTCTTCTTAGAGGAATTCTTTATTATCTCTTCTTCATCCTCTTCACTCATATGATCTATGAGAGGAAGCTCATCTTCACAAGTTCCACACCTAGGAGGTCTTACACACAAGATTGTGTGTGGAGGAGCTATCTCATTGGATCCCAGTCCTTACTTGTTTTGATAGCACACCTTCTTATGTAGGGATGAGGATACCATGTTCTTGAAGGTCTCTTCTTCAAGAACACTCTTTTCTGCCCTTGCTTTGCTGATCACAAGCTCAGCTTGACACTCAGTCAGCTTAGTTATGAGATCTTTGATTTGACTCCTAAAATTTGTGTGTTCATGTTTTAGAACTGAAATGGTTTACTCTAGGTCCTCTATCCTTAGTTTATAAACATTTTCAGACTTTCTAAAATCAGATTTTAAAATGTTTAAGCACTCAAGGTCAGATCTCATATCCAAGTTATAGGACCTGTATCTATTGACTTTAGCAGGCATTCAGGAGTACAGAGATGTTCCAATACCTTGGCTTCATCATGATCTGCCATCAATGCTTGGTTTGGAGAACCATCTTCCACCTGAAAGCTCCAGTCAAAGCCTCCTTCTTCAACAGCAATAGTAACCTGCTGCTTTGACTGCTCATTCTAGAGAGCTTTGTCAGTGTAGTTAGATCTGGACTGTGTTTGGCCACCACTTGTTTTAGGTGCCTTACACTCTCTGGCAAAGTGACCCATCAAGTTACCGTTGTAACACTTGACTTTGCCTTTTTCCAGGCCAAACTTTTCGGTGTTGCATTGCTTGGAAACTTTCTTTCAGTCCTCTTGTAGAACTTCTTGGCTCTATGAGTGAGAAGAGCCATCTGCTGGACTATTTCCATGTATTCCAGATCATCTGGATGAATACAATCCAGGTCTTCATGTGTGAAAAGAGAGTTGCCATAGCTTTCATCGAAAGACACAAAAGCTTGAGAAGAGCTTGTCTCTTGGAATGGGTTTCCTTGAGTGTAGTTCTCCTTTGGTGTCTCTGGGAAGGTGATGAAAGGACCCTTAGGTGAGTTGTCAGGATAGCATATGAGATGATATTTGTGTTCTATGCTATCCATCTCAATCACATGTAGGGCTGAACCTATTTGATTGTTGGAGTTGCCAGATGAACCTTGTATGTTCATCTCCATTTGGTACCCACTGAGAATCCTATATAACTCTGTCAGAGTAAGAGTTTTGAGATTTTCAGTCCTCTTGATCACCACAAAGTAGTGTATCCACTGCCTAGGAAGTGAGGACATGAACTTCCTTACAATGTCTCTGTTCTCAAGAGAAACTCCTCCATCCACAAGGGTATCCACAATCTCAACATACCTGATGTATTGCTGAATCATGGTTTCACCTGTTTTGAAGGTGAAGTTTTCAAACTACTTCTTCAGGAGATCCTCTTGTTCTCCTTGGCTTCAGATGAACCGTCATACATCAGTTTCAGTGCATCCCACAGCTGCTTAGTTGTTTTGCACTTCTTGAAACCTTTGTACACAGAGTTTGGAAGGGCAGTTTGAAGGGCAGTCACGCCTTTTCTGTCAATCTCTACTCTCTTCCTATCTTCATCAGAGTAGTTAGCCGCATCCTTGGGGATCATACTAGCACTAGTAGCAGAGGGGGTGCTAGGTATGAGAGGTCCATTTTCAATAGACTCCCACATTCTGAACCAAGAGACTTGATGAACCTTCCATTCTTAAACACTAGGTATCAAACTCATCAAGAGTGATTATTGGGGACTTGTCATGGTTCCAGTTTCCATATCAGTCTTAGAAATGGCTGCCATTTGAAAAGTTGGGTATTTTTGTATGTGAGGGACCTTAAGATGGTGAGTCCTTATATCAAGAGCCTGGAAAGCTCTGATAACAAATGCAGGACCGGTGAAGGGGGTCACTTACAACACAATACAACAAAGAGGAGATTAACCAAACTTAATCAAAGAGTAAACTAGATTAACCACAAGTGAGACACTAAGTACACAAGTAATATAAGAGACAGAACAATAGAACAATGGTATATGGTTTTCAAGAATGCAGTATATTGCTTTCTCTATGTTAAATTACAAGTGTTACAAAGCATATTGGAAAGATACAAGAACATGAGATACTTATTCTACATCCTACAGCGGGCTATACTTTGAAAGCCTGCTGGATACAATTGACTACACACAAACAAAATCAATTGTGAAGTCAAAAGGCAGATTGCCTTTTGACTAGTGGCTAGTGACTATGACATGCCATAGTTCACATCCTTATCTATTACAAAAAGGATAAAGTACATAAAGTAGAAAGTTACAGACTCAAGACCTCAATGTACAGTTACCAAAAGCATGGACCTTTTCACCAACTCCTGTAAGTTGGTGAAATTACAGAGATGTAACGGAAAGGTGTCCAGCTTTATGGAAAAGTACATGAGATAAAGCATGTGTCAAAAGTCTTCGGAAGAAATCTGTCTTCATGAGTTGAAGCTTCGGAAGACTTTGTCTCTGAGGCTTCAGAAGACTTCATTTTTGGCTTCGGAAGATATTGGTATTGGCTTCAAAAGATTTCACACTTAGAATCTTTTTCAGTTGCATGTGTGAAACTTCCTAAGTATTCTTCTTCAATGCACTTGTGTAGAATGGTTTCTCTTTTGTAGCCATGCTTGATCAAGAAAGATGATAGTGTTTCACACCACTTTCTTGGTGCTTGGTGAAGTCCATACAAGGCTTTGTCTAGCTTGTATACCCTATATGGATAATGAGGATCTTCAAAACAAGGGGGTTGTGACACATAGACATCCTCATCAATTTTTCCATATAGGAATGCACACTTGATATCCATTTGATACATAATGAACTTATTACATGATGCATAAGCTAGGAACACTCTTATGGCTTTAGTTCTTGCAACTGGTGCAAAAACTTCATCATAGTCTATTCCTTGTTTTTGTGTGTAACCTTGTGCAATGAACCTTGCCTTATTTCTTACAATGATCCCTCTATCATCAAGTTTTTTTTATGTAGCCACCTCGTACCAATAGGATGTTGGCCTTCGGTTAAATCAACAAGAGACCATACTTTTTTCTTTCTAGATTGTTAAAGCTCTTCTTGCATAGCTTCAATCCAACTATTGTCCTTTAAAGCAATAGTAATGTTTGGAGGAACCACTTGAGAAAGAAAATAACTGAAAAGACAAATGTTAGCAGTACCACTTTGACTTCTTGTAGTTCTCTTGGTAAGATCTCCAATGATGTTGTCGACCGGATGAGTCATATTGATTCTTGTTGATGGAGTTGACTCAACTGGAATAGATGATTCTAGGTTAGTCATATCTATTGGTGTAGACCAAGTAAGAGTTTAGGAAGTAGTCAAAATCTTCAACATGTGGTATTGAATGATATTCATTAGCTGATCATTGGTAGCACCCTCAATGTCTTCTACAGGAGCTGTAGGGGTCTTTATCAAGCTGCGGTCCTTCCGTTCAGCAACTCCGTTCAACTGAGGAGTGTAGGCCGAGGTAAATTGATGCATAATTCCCTTTTCCTTGCAATAGTCTTCCATCCTCTGATTCTTGAACTCGGTTCCGTTGTCTAAGCGCACCTGTCGTACCTTCAGCTTGTATAGGGAGTCCAGTGTGGTTCCCAATTCCTAGAATGATTCAAATGTTCTGATTTGGATTTCAGAAACATTACTCAAGAGAACCTTGAGTAGTCATCAGTAACTACATAGCCATACAAGTCGCGTGCGATGCTTCTTGTACTAATTAGACCAAACAGGTCCATGTGAAGGAGCTCCAGAGGAAGTTCTATAGAATGAACTTTCTTTTCCTTATGAGACTTCTTCGTCTGTTTGCCCTTTTTACATGAAACACAGAAATCCAGGAGTTGGAAGTTTTTGACATTTACTCCTCTCACAAGATCATTCTACATCAAGTGATTCATTTTTCTCGGATTTATGTGTCCCATTCTCCTATGCCAGGAGATGGAGTCCTTCTCAGTAGCTTTGCACAAGAAGCATTTGACTTCACAATCCATTGTGGAGGCCTTTGAGAGATCCAAGACATAAAGATCATTATATCTTGAAGCTGACATTAGGATTTGGTCCTCCGGGATCACGTAGTCCTTCTTTAGAACGTAGCACTTCTTGTTATCAAAGACTACCTTGAATCCCTTATCACAAATTTGAGAGACTGAAAGCAAGTTATTTTGTAATTGTTGGACGTATTTTACCTTATCAAACTTAACTTTCTCATTTCCCACTTCTCCTTGGGTTGTGATGTACCCACCTTTGTTTCCAACAAATGAAACATGCCCTCCTTTAATTTGTCTGACATTTGATAAGAGAGCTATGTTCCCTATCATGTGCCTGGATGCTCCGCTATCTACAATCCACGTGTTAGTCTCAACAATATAGCGAACACCCTGCACATTCAATAAAACATTATTTCATGTTAGGAACCCAAGCCTTCACTGGCTCGGGTTTCCCTGAGGCATCACACATCATAAATTCAACCCATTGACCATTTGAGATTGACGGAAGCTTAGATTTCTGTTTGTTTTCATTTTCAGACGTGGAGGCCGATTTTTCCTTCCATAAACCAGCTCTGTGTATGGCATGTTTGTGATAGATAGAAGACTGGTTGATGGATTGAACTTTGGGTTCACTAGACCTTTTTGGAGGCGTCATAGAGTTCCTCTTAAAAGATCTAGGTGTAGATATCGGAAGTTCTACTTTCCTCCTCGGTGTCTGATAATAAGGACACTGAGATGCTACGTGACCATACTCTCCACAATTATAGCAGGATTGCTTTCAACTTTACAGTTTATTTGTTTTGATGGAGATGTACAAGTTACGCAGTTGACCTTATTATGTTTGGATTGAGACACTTCTTTATTAGATGTATGATTTGGTTTTACAAATGTAATTGCTTTACCTAGTTTTACATCCTTTATTTCTTGTTTACCTGGACTTTGACAGGAAACCCATGATTGATTAGGTTTTATAGTCTTTTTGGGTTCTTGTTTGACTTGGTTTGACCCAGACTCTATATTAACCTTTTCAAACTATTTTTCCAGGTTACTACAAGGCATCTTCCTTTTTGCCTTTGAAGTGGCCTCCTTTTGTTTAGAGTCAGATTCATTTGATTTACTTACTGAATCTAGATCACTAACAAGAGGAGTGGAGACCACGTGATCCTTGATGGGGTTATTGTTAATAGGTTACTTTTGGTGTTCATCAAGGTTTCATGTGGTGGTGGAACCACTTTGTATCCCAGCCCCTCCCTATTGTTTCTCTCTCTCACTAAGTGTTGGACAATGTGTGATGAACTTGTCCAGCTATGCAGTTTCTATTTTAAAGAGTTGACTTCTACTTCTAAAATAGCCTTTTGCTTCTTGGTGTCCTCTAGGGAGTTCAGATAGTATCTAATGTCATTTGCTTGGTTAAAGGCCACTGCCTCTATTTCCCTAAGCTGTTTATTCAATAGGTCTATCTTTTCCTTATAACGGTCCTCGTTTTGTTTTAACACTCTATCTGCCTCAGTGCACAGTTCCAGGTCCTTCCTAGGTTATCATTATGTCTAATAAACCTAGCAAATTTTAAATCTATACTTTCTCTAAATTTTTACAATCTAAACAAGCATGATTATTAAACAACTGGTCAGTAATACTTACCTGAGATATTGAAGATGAGTTAGCCATGAGTACAGAATCTGTTGATTCTGGTTCTGGTGATTCTGACGTTGATGCAGATTTTTCTTCTTCAGGAAAATGGTTGACCACAGGTGCAGTGTCTTCAGAATTTGACATCGCAAGCTCTACTGCTATGTCTCCCTCACTAGCAGAATCGTCATCAATGTCCTCCACATTCGCTATGTTGGACTCTCTCGGTGATACGAACCGAAAGCTCCAGTCCTGTCCTCATCCTCAGCAGTCAAGGCTTTTGGGTCCTTACTTGATGAAGTAGAACTGCTAGATGTGGCTTTGTCCTGACGATTGAATGACGAGAAGGGATACCATTCCCACTCTTCTTTGGCTTTACACACTCCCGCTTGAAGTGTCTCTTCTCACCACAGTTGAAACAAGTAACCTTCGACTTGTAGAAGCCAAAGGTTGTGTCTTTGGTAGCAACCAAGTTTGTCGGTCTTTTTGACAAACTTTTTAGCTCGTCGGACAGCACTTGCCAAAGCCACATTATGTCCATCCGTTCAACTCCAATTCGTCCACTGTTCATAATCTTCATCTATCAGGTGACAATTCCTATCTTTCCAGCAACTAGTCCATCATAGGAGTGAACTACCGCAGCTAAGAGGTCCATGTGTTCTTTGGCCACCTCCACAGTCACATTCCCAAAGTTGTCGGTTTTCAGTTTTGCTGCATTGCATCAGGTATCATATACTGGGTGCTAGACACCCTGACGTTTCGGACCCTGAAGTCGACGATTGTGCTGGAATTGCTGCACTTGAGACAAGGCAGTTTGCAGTGGAGTTGTAGATGTCTTGACCGGAGGAGTTGCAGTGTAGAGTGCAGGATTCTGATCATAGTTGCCTTTTAGGCTCTATACTTCATCCTAAGCTCCTCTTCCCATAATTTAAGAATGAAGTCATTGATATCTAACTTGAGAGCATCCCATTCTGTCTGAGATTTGATACGAAGGAAGCCCATTTCTCCAGTAGACCATGTGCAAAGTTGGATACTTTATCCTCCTCGATGTAATTACTCCATGAGTATGCATCTCACTCATCAAGTGGTAGAATCTGTCAATCACATCATCTAGACCTTCCTTTCCCATTGAAGAGAAGTTGTCGAACTCCATCTTCAAAGCTTTTGCCTTAATGGCCTTGAGAGAGGCATTTCCATCATACATCTTCTCCAACGCATCCCATAGTTTCTTTGCTTGAGTGTACTCCGAATACTAATGGAAGATATTCTTCGGAATAGACTAAGTGAGCAAGGCATAGACTTTCTTCTTAGCGTTGTGTTTTACCTTCTGTGCATCCGACATGCCACTTAGAGTAAGTTTTACTCCGTCAGCTCCTACTGGCATGCTGTACCCCGACTCTATTGTCTCCACAAGTTTGTACCTACTCCATTTAAGTTGATTTCGAAACATTGCTTCCATTGTGGGTAGTCGTCTAACATGATAAGCTTTGGGGGTTTATTGTGTATTCCCATTTCATTCTCCAACAACAGTAGATTCTGAATATGAGTATCTCTACTAGTTGTGTATGCTGAAAACTGATCCTCCATTTCACTTAACTTTACTGTTTTAACAAACTGCTGATGTATGCGAATGAAGGTATGCGATTGGGCTTATTCAGGCGATTGAACAAATGCGGATGATTCAATCGTGGACTGAACAAATGCGGATGAGTCAGTCTTCCGAGTGAACTAATACGGTTGAACAGTCCGAATGAAGGTCTCAATCATACGAATGAAGGTACGAATGAGTCCAATCATGCGGTTGGAGAATGCGAATGAACTCAGTCATGCGATTGAGCCAATCGTGCGACTGAACTTGCTGAAGTTTGATAATTCGTAGGTTAAACTTGTTTTGGCCGTAAAAACTCAAATTTTACCAAATCCTAATATACCGAAAAACTAAACTTTATGGTCGGGAAACTTCTAAAACTCGTTTGACACAAAAGGATTGCGTTTTGAGTGAAAAAACACAACTTTTGTTACAAAAACAATTGAATCAACACGTAATCAAGAGCCAAGCTCTGATACCACTTGTTGGGATCTGGTATTTGAACGAACACCAAGATTAACGTGATAAACCAAACCAAATAGTGTAGAATCCTATTTGATTGGCGATCCAATCAGTGAGAACGCACGTACTAACAAATTGTATTGAAACTAGCGTCAAGAATCAATTAGGAATCGATCTACAGCATTCTGTGAACTTGGTGTACGAAATTAGAGGCTTCTTGACGGCTAGGGTACGTCTGGAGTCGAAGTGGATTAAATGCTTACGTTTTCCATGAATTAGGTGGTATTTTTTAGGTTAGGGTTGCTCATTCGGGCGACTGAACCATTAGCATGGTTTATTCGTGCGATTGAGTCATGCGGTTGATCCATTCGCACGACTGAGTGTTCTGTCATGCTACTGAGTCAGTCGCATGAAGTTGTTCAGGCGTATGCACTATTTAGGCGCATGGACACTCAGTCGCATGGCCATTTGGATGCATGACCACTGTTGGGCGCATGGTCCAGTCAGACGCATGAGAACTTCACTTCACCAAGTTTGAATGTATTCATTATTATAACATTATACATATCAATTCAAACAATCACAAACCTATATAATCAAGTCAATGTGCTTTAAACAACTCATTCAACAGTTTGTGTCTAATCTGAGACAGAACAATATACTTGCAAAGTTAGACATAAATGACTTAATCCTAAAATTAAGGGAGGAGGAACTAAGGATAAAGTACAAGTCACAGAAAGGATCCTATGACGAGAATTTTTCACTTTATAACTCATCTCCCACTCTAACCAGTTCAGGAGCACAACTTCAAACTGCCTTTATGTCTAGTTCAACAGCTCCTTCCCAAACCACTGCTTTAGGAACAGAAATGTTAGGGTCATCCACTACCCAATATATAGTGCAAGAAGCCAATGCTACTAAGTTGAAGACCGAGAATCTCTTTAAGATAACAGTGGAGGTTGCAAAGGAGCATATGGATCTTCTAGTAGTAGTGGTACAATCATATGATGGTTTAGTTGCTAGGAAGATCGGAAATTGTCATCTTGCAATGAGATTACGAGCAGGTGGATGAAAATGAACTAGAGAGAATGGATAACATGTGGGCTTTGGCGAGTGCTTTCAGGAGGGTGAAAAAGTTTGTGAAAACGACACGACATAATTTAGTAGCCAAAAAAGACACAATGTTTGGCTTTGACAAAACCAAAGTCACATGCTTTAATAGTGGTGAAAAGGGGCATTTCAAACGTGAATGTGAAAAACCCAAGAAAACAGGTAACGGAAATCCATTCTCAACCTTCAACCGTCAAGATAAAGACAGGAGTGGAACTACCTCTTCAAGCAAAGAGACAAAGGACTTGACTGCTCAAGGTGATGAAGGGTAGGATTGGACCTTCAGTTTTATGTCTCTTGGTGAATCAAACATTCCATGTGTCGAGGGAGTGGATGATGGCTTTGTGAGTGAAGGTGAAATCATAGTTGAACAAGTAATGTCTAATAATGAAGAAGTTGTGAATGTGGTAAGTCACCTGATTGATGAAGAACTCAGAACAACATGTTCAGTATCTCCAGCATCCGAAGAGTCTAACTCTACATTGATGGCTGATTCAACTGATTCTTCACAGGTAAGTACGAAAGACCAACTTTTTGAAAATCATGCTTGTATTGAATGTAACATATTTAGAGAAAGCATTGATTTGAAATTTGCTAGGTTATTAGACCACAATGATAGCTTAGTAAATGATTTACAACGGTGCACATATGCTAATCGTAGTTTAAAACAAAATGAGTGCAGTTATAAAGAAAAAATAGAACTTTTAGGAAAACAACTATGGTAAACCGAGGTTGTTGCATTTAATCAAGCTAATGATATAAAGTTGTATTTAAATTATTTGGAAGAAACAAAGTAAGAGAAAGCAGTTTTAGAAGTCAAAGTCAATTCTATAAAACTACAGAGTTGGACCAGTTCTTCTCACATAGTTCAACACTTGGTGAAAGAATGAAATAATGAGGAAGGGCTGGGTTATAATGTAGTTCCACCACCACATGAGATCATGTTAAATACAAAATGTAGACATGTAAATAACAACCCAATTAAGGATCATGTGGTGTCCACTCCTCTGGTTAGTGATCCTGATTCCACAGGTAAACCGGTGAAAACTGTCACTAAACAAAAGGAGGCTACTTTGAAATGAGAAGGCAAGATGCCCGTGGAGAATTTTAATGATGCATTTAAAAGAGTTAATGTAAGTTCACGTTCACCAAAGTCTATTTCGAAACCCAAACTGACTAAACCAGTTAACCACACATATGTTAGTCATCAAACTCCAACCAAAGGGCATGTTAAAGATGTTCAAAACATCAAAACAATTAATTTTGTTAATAAAGGTGATACATCTAAACGAGAAGTGATTAAATACAACCAGACTCATGTCAGAACTTTATCACACTCAACCCCACATTAGTAGTTTCCATAACATGTAAAAGGAAGATCATGGTACAGTTATGGAAAGAGAGGACACATTTCTTCTAACTGTCTTTATTATCAGACTCCCAGACAGAAAATTAAACTTTATGATACAAAACCAAGTTCTTCAAAAAGGATTTCCATTACTCCACCAAAAAGAATTAATGAACCTAATGTTCAAACTATAAGCCAGTTGTCTGTTTATCACAAACAAGCCTTATACAAAACTAGCTTATGAAAAGAAAAGTCAAGTCCATTGTCTGATACTGAGAACAATAATAAGAATGATATGCCCTCACCCTCAAATGGACAGTCGGTTGAGTTTATGATATGTGATTCCTCTGGGTTACCCAAGCTAGTTAAGGCTTAGGTCCCAAACTGATCATTTCCTTTGAATGTGCAGGGTGTCTATTACAGTTCAATCACAAATACCTGGATTGCTGATAGTGGGGCGTCTACGCACATGACCGGGAACTTGTCTCTCATTTTCAATGTCAAACAAATAAAAGGGGGACATGTATCATTTGCTGGAAATAAAGGAGGATGCATCACCGCTCAAGGTGAGGTGGGAAACATGAAAGTCAAGTTTGATAAGGTCAATTACATTCAAAAAGTATAGAATAACTTGCTTTTAGTATCCCAGATATATGACAAAGGATTCAAAGTTGTTTTTGACAACAAGAAGTGTTACGTATTGAAGAAGGATTACATTATCCCAGAGGACAAAATCTTAATGTCAGCTTGAAGATATAATGACTTATATGTCTTGGATATATCAAGGCCATCACAACCATCATAAAGTTCAATACTTCTTATCAAAGGCAACGAAGAGGGACTCAATCTCCTAGCATAGAAGAATGGGACACATCAATCCACAGAAGATGAATCAACTAATCCAGAATGATTTAGTGAATGGAGTAAATGTTACGAATTTTCAACTTCTGGATTTTTGTGTAGCGTGCAAAGAAGGTAAATAGACTAAGAAGTTTCACAAGGCAAAGAAAGTAAATTTCATTGACCTGCCTCTGAAACTTCTACACACGGATCTGTTTGGTCCGGTCAGCACCAAAAGCATCGCTGGTGATTTGTATTGTTAGGTAGTTACTCATAACTACTCAAGATTCTCTTGAGTGATGTTTCTAATATCCAAATCAAAGACCTTTGAATCATTCAAACAGCTGGTGAGTACATTGGAATCTCTCTACAAGCTGAGAGTGAGACAGATTCGCTCAAACAATGGCACGAAGTTCAAGAACTAGTGGATGGAGGCGTTCTACAAAGAGAAAGGAATTGTACACCAGTTCACATCTACCTACACTCCAAAAATGAACGGAGTTGCTGAATGAAAGAACAGAAGCTTGATAGAGACAGCAAGAACGATGCTAGCCGACTCGAAACTGCCCATCCAATTTTGGAACGAGGCAGTTTCCCATGCATGTTGCAACCTCAATCGAGTTTTGGTGGTCAAACCTCATGGTAAAAGGTCTTATGAGTTGCTCCAGCGACGCAAACCTAACCTGGAGTATCTCGAACCATTTGGTGCACCATGTACGCTACTGAAGAAAACTCAGTCTGGGAAGTTTAGTGAGAAGGCTAATGAAGGGATCTTTTTTGGATACAATATACCAAACAATAGAGTTTATAAAAACTCAACAGCTTAAGTAGAAGTGTGGTGCAACATTGATGTTCAGAGATACACCACCCGTTGCTAGAAAGGGACCCTCGTTCTTCTTCGACTATGATGGATTCTTTAAGTCCTTCAACATCCCTATCTCCCTTCCTAATAATGGGTTATCGACCAGAATGATGTACCATGTCTTAAACACACCGTCACTAGACTCGACAACATCAGTTTCACAAGGTGAATCTTCTAGTCCTTTAGGGGGAGCACTCAAAGTAAGCAACTCCTCTTCTGACAATAAAGAAGTTAAGACTGATCAGGTGGATCAAGAGGAACATGTTCCTGCTACTGAAAGTACACAACCATCAGATGTTGATGCCTGTGACACTACGGAACCTCATACTCTAACGGCTACAGATACTGAACCAGGAATTCAAAATCTGGATCAGGAAGTAGTTGTACCCACCACTCCTAGATCTCGATTAAATGTATATCACCCTTTGGACAACGTCATAGGGGATGTACAATCAGGAGTACAGACACAAAATCAGCTATAATCAGTTGATTATGCCTCAGTCATGGAAAAGGGTTATCTTCATGATGGTGCTTATCGATGTTTTGTGTCTTAATTTGGGCCAAAATATGTAAGTGAAGCCTTAAACGATGAGGCATGGGTTAGTGCCATGCAAGAAGAATTCCTTCAATTCAAGAAGCTAGGAGTATGGACACTGGTGGATAGACCAAAAGGTGCTAAAGTAATTGACACTAAATGGGTCTTGAAGTGCAAGAAAGATGACCAATGGGTCATAATCAGAAATAAGCCTTGACTTGTGGTTTAATGTTTTAGACAAGTCAAAGGCACTGATTACAATGAAGTGTTTCCACTTGTGGCTAGAATGGAAGCAATGCATATCTTCTGAGCCTATGCATCCTACATGAAGTTAAAAGTTTTTCAACTAGATGTCAAGTGTGCGTTCCTTCATGGTGAAATCCATGAGACAGTGTATGTCAGTCAACCCGAAGGATTTAAGGATCCTTATCATCGGGATAGAGTCTACAAAGCTGGATAAGGCTCTCTACGGGCTCCATCAAGCCCCTAGAGCTTGGTGTGTTAAACTCTCAACACATCTGGTGAAACATGTTTTCGTAGAGGACTTATTGACTATACAATGTTCATCAAAGAAAAGGATGGCGACTTATCGCTGGTACATATTATGTTAATGACATATTCTTTGGTTCCAAAAACAAAGAGTTATGTAAAGAATTTGAATCTATCATGAAAGTAGAATTTGAGATGACTACAATGGGGGAGATGAAGTTCTTCATAGGATTATAGGTGGATCAGACACCAAAAGGAATCTTTCTGCATCAGACTAAATATGTGGGGGACATCCACAGTCAGTTTGACATGGAGAATGCTTCAGCTACTGGAACTTCACTTGTCACGAACCACGATGTGCACCCAACAAAAATGGTGATCTGGTTGATGCTACAATGAATAGAGGAATGATAGGATCCCTTATGTATCTCATAGTGTCTCATCCTATTATCATGTATGTGACGTGTCTTTGTTCCAGATATCAGGTGAAACCGAAAGTCAACCATCTCATAGGTGTTAAAAGGATTTTCCGTTATCTGAAGGGTACTCCAACACTCAGCTTGTGGTATCCTCATGATGATGATTTGGAGCTTACAACGTATAGTGATTAGGATTATGGCGGTTGAAAAATGAATTACAAGTCAACGTCAGCAGGATGTCAGTTCTTTGGTAGACAGTTAGTCACCTGGCAGTGTAAGAAGCAGACCTCTGTTGCTCTGTCAACATGTGAAGCTAAATACGTTGTTGCTGTATGTTGCTGTTCACAAATCATCTGGATTCAATAACATATGCGCGACTACGGTGTGCAATTTAAACACTCCTATCTATGTTGATAATTTTGTTGCTATAGCCGTAACAAAAAATCCAGTCCAACATCCTAAAACTAAACACATCGGTATTAAGTATCACTTTATACGTGACTGTTTTGAAAAGCACTTAATCGATGTGGTTAAAATAAATACGGATTTTCAACACGCCGACCTCTACACAAAAGTATTTGATAAACCGAGGTTTTTATATCAATTAGAGGTTAATGGCGTGAAAAAGAAAAGTGATATGATTTCAGAGGAAGAAAACGCCTAGTCTGACTTTTTTTATTTTTGTTTTTATTTTATTTTATTTATCTATTTATTAAAAATCCAAAAGCACAAAAATATTTTCGGTTTTAGAATTTTAGGGGTATAATAGGTTAGATTAGTATTATATTAGCTACTTTATTTAATAACTTAAAAACGAGGGAGAAGGACAGCTTAGCTGAAAGAAAAGTAATCAAATCCATGATACTGATTCAACATTTATAGAAAATGATGGTACACATGAAACAGATTGTTTGGGACTTCAAAGGAGTTTAACTGATTAAGATGCAAAATTCAATGTATAAGACTAAGAAGTCTAAGCAAAATAAAAGGAAATATGATAGTAAAACTAGTATGCTACCAAGGTAACATAGAGAAAGTAGACCTAGAGGTTGTAGTTCATTATATGATTGTCGGTAGATTCAACACAATAGATCAGTAGACCTCATTGATGGTTTAAAATTCAAACTAAGTTGTTCAACTCACTATGGGTTCCCATCTTATCCCTAGTTAACACAATCAACGCAGTTCCAATAAGGGGTGAAGAGCAAAATGAACGCCACAAATGTGTGCGGATGACCATAAAAAAAGAGCAAAGCACATGGAAAAATGCAAAATGCAATTAAGCTAATAACTTATGTTTTTCATGCGTTATGTGGAAAAAGAAAATAAATGCTCTAACAAGAAGATAGGTTGTGTGCCTCTCTGTTGTGCGGTGGCACTGACCTGAGGATAAGCATAACCTAAATATTCTAGAATTCATTGTTGTTTGCTCCTCTCTGTTGTTCGATGGCACTGACCTAAGGCTTGGTATCTCTTTGAAAGCTCTTAGAATAGTTTCTTTTTGAAATATACCCGTAGACTGCTCAAAAATCTTCTGAGGAACGTTGATTACCATATAAGTGTGGGATCTATAAATGGTGGTTGAAGTAATTAAACCTTAACTCATCACTAATATGTGTCAAAAGTTTATGTATGGATTTAAGAGGATAAGTATATTGACAATCATTGTGAGCTGTAGTTCTTGAAAGTCAAAATCATTGTGTGCATCTTATATCTCTAGTATGATTTCCTAATATGCTATTGACTCTAGGTCAAAACAAGAATATAGCATCAAAATAGTTTATTAAAGTGTCCCAAATGAATCTTATATACATCTATGATTCCATAATCAATTGTACGAGAAATGATAAAATAGAATTGAAGTTGTGCTGTCTAGGAAGTAAAATCGGTTAGAAGTACTCTAATAGGTTTAAATCCATCTCGAATCAAAAATACAAAAATATATCTTGTTTTTTTTTAAATTTCGAGTTGTTTTATTTAACTTTTAGTTATTTGGTAGGTAAAAGTCGAACTATACTTCTGGATTCAATATGTGGATCACTCACTAAAAGGGGTCACTTCTGAGGTGACCAATCGGTTTTAAGTTAAAAGTATCACGTCTGAGGTGATCAACAGTTTTTCAAATTAAAAAAGGTCATGTCTAAGATGATCAACGGTCATAACATTTTATCAAATATTAACAAATTAAGTGTTTGAAAGTGCATGAGGTCAAACTCATAAATCTGAGCCTTTCGCACGACTGGACCATAAGTATGGACCAGTCGCACGATTGATCATGAGTATGAGCCAATGGCATGATTGAAGCATACGTATTGACCAAATATATGATTGGACCATAAGCATGGGTCAATCCATGTGATTGGATCACCAGAATGAACCAATCGCATGAAGGCAGGTGATCGAATGGATGTGATCGATTGAGCCAGTCGTGTAATTGGACCTATTTGCACGCTTCATTCGTGCGACTGGGGCTCAGTCATGCGACTGGCTCAGTCGGTCACATCCATTCGTGCGACTAGGGTTTAGTCGCGTGACTGACTCGGTCGGTCACCTCCATTCCTGTGATTGGTTCATTCTGGTGATCCAGTTGCATGGATTGACCCATGCTTATGGTCCAATCATACATCTGGTCTATACGTATGGTTCAATCATGCGATTTGTTCATACTCATGATCGAATCGTGCGACTGGTCCATACTTATGTTCCAGTCGTGCGAAAGGCTCAGACTTATTAGTTTGACCTCATACACTTTCAAACACTTAACCTGTTAACTATTGATAAGACATTTTGACCGATGATCATCTCAGACGTGATCCTTTTAACTTGAAACCCGATTGGTCAGCTCAGATGTGACCCCTTTTAGTTAGTGATTCATAGATTGAATCCAGATGTATAGTCTAACAATTAAATGAAACAACTTGAAATTTAAAAATCAAACAAGATACATATTTGAATTTTTGATTGGAGATGGATTTAAACCTATTAGAGTACTTCTGACCGATTTTGCTTCCTGGAAAGCACAGCTTCTATTCTATTTTATCGTTTCTGGTACAATTCATTATAGAATCCATATAGGTATATCAGAATCATTTGGGACACTTTAATAAACTATTTTCATGCTAGATTCTTGTTTTGACCGAGAGTCAATAGCAATTTTAGGAAATCAAACTAGAGCTACAAGATTCACACAATGATTTTGACTTTCAAGAACTGCAACTCACGATGATTGTCAGTATGTTTGTCCTCATCCATACACAGATTTTTGACACACATTGGGGGTGATTTAAGGTTTAATTACTTCAACAAGCATTTATAGATCCCACACTTATATGGTAATCAACATTCCTTAGAAGTTTTTTGAGCGATCTACGGGTATATTTCAAAAAGAAACTATTCATAGAGCTTTCAAAGAGATACCAAGCCTTCGGTCAATCCTATCGAACAACAGAGAGCAAACATCAATGAATTATTGAATATTTAGGTTATGCTTATCCTCAGGTTAGTGCCATCGCACAACAGAGAGGCATGCAACCTATCTTCTTGTTAGAACATTTATTTTCTTTTTCCACATAATGGACTAACAACATAAGTTATTAGCTTGATTGTATTTTGCATTTTTCCATGTACTTTGCACATTTTTTATGGTCATCCACACACATTTGTGGCATTTATTTTGCTCTTCACCCCTTATTGGAACTGCGTTGACTGTGTTAACCAGGGATAAGATGGGAACCCATAGTGAGTTGAACAACTTAGTTTGAATTTTAAACCATCAATGAGGTCTACTCGTCTATTGTGTTGAATCTACCGACACATCATATAATGAACTAACAACCTCTAGGTCTACTTTCTCTATGTTAGATTGGTAGCATACTAGTTTTACTGTCATATTTCCTTTTATTTTGCTTAGACTTCTCAGTCTTATACATTGAATTTTGCATCTTAATAAGTTAAACTCCTTTGAAGTCTGAAACAATCTGTTTCATGTGTACTATCATTTTCCATAAATGTTGAATTAGTATCATAGATTTGATTACATTCCTTTTAGCTAAGCTGTCCTTCTCCCTCGTTTTTTGTTTTTTTTCTTTTTTTAAGTAATTAAATAAAGCAGCCAATTTAGTACTAATATAACCTATTCTCCCCCTAAAATTCTCAAACCAAAAATATTTTTGTGTTTTTAGATTTTAATAAACAGGAAAATAAAATAAATAAATAAAAATAAAGAATGTCGAACTAGGAATTTTCTTCCTCTGAAATGACATAACTTTTCTTTTTCATGCCATTAACCTCTAATAGATATAAAACCTCGGTTTATCAAATGCTTTTGTGTAGAGGTCGGCGCGTTGAAAATCCGTATTTATTTTAACCACATCGATTAATTGCTTTTCAAACTAGTCACGTATAAAATGATACTTAATACTAATGTGTTTAGTTTTAGAATGTTGGACTGGATTTGTTGTTACGGCTATAGCAACACAATTATCAACATAGATAGGAGTGTTAGAAAATTGCAAACCGTAGTCGCGCATTTGCTGTTGAATCCAGATGATTTGTGAACAGCAACCTGCAGTAGCAACGTATTCAACTACACATGTTCACATAGCAACGAAGGTCTGCTTCCTACACTGCCAGGTGACTAACTGTCTACCAAAGAACTAACATCCTGCTGATGTTGACTTGTAATTCATTTTGCAACCGCCATAATCCAAGTCAATATACGCTGTAAGCTCAAAATCATTGTCATGAGGATACCACAACCCAAGTGATAGAGTATCCTTCAGATAACGGAAAATCCTTTTAACACCTATGAGATGGTTGACTTTCGGTTTCACTTGATATCTGGAACAAAGACACATTGCATACATGATATCAGGACGAGACGATGTGTGATACATATGGCTTCCTATCATTCCTCTATACATTGTAGCATCAACCAGATCACCATTTTCATCGGGTGCCACATCGTGGTTCGTAGCAAGTGTAGTTCTAGCAGCTGAAGCATTCTCCATGTCAAACTGACTAAGGATGTCCCCTATGTATTTAGTCTGAAGCAGGAAGATTCCTTTTGGTGTTTGATCCACCTGTAATCCTATGAAGAACTTCATCTCCCCTATTGTAGTCATATCAAATTCTACTTTCATGATAAATTCAAATTCTTTACATAACTCTTCGTTTCTGGAACCAAAGAATATGTCATTAACATAAATCTGTACTAGCAGTAAGTCGCCATCCTTTTCTTTGATTAACACTGTATAGTCAATAACTCCTCTACGAAAACCATGTTTCACCAGATGTGTTGAGAGTTTATCATACCAAGCTCTAGGGTCTTGATGGAGCCCATAGAGAGCCTTATCCAGCTTGTAGACTCTATCCTGATGATAAGGATCCTCAAATCCTTCGGGTTGACTGACATACACCGTCTCACGGATTTCACCATGAAGGAACACATTCTTGACATCCAGTTGATAAACTTTAATCTTCATGTAGGACGCATAGGCTCGAAAGATACGCATTGCTTCGATTCTAGCCATAGGTGGAAACACTTCATTGTAATCAATGCCTTCAACTTGTCTAAAACCTTGAACCACAAGTCGAGGCTTATTTCTGATTATGACCCATTGGTCATCTTTCTTGCACTTTAAGACCCATTTAGTGTCAATTACTTTAGCACCTTTTGGTCTATCCACCAGTGTCCATACTTCTAGCTTCTTGAATTGAAGGAGTTCTTCTTGCATGGCACTAACCCATGCCTCATCGTTTAAGGCTTCACTTACATATTTTGGCTCAAATTGAGACATAAAACATCAATAAGGACCATGAGGAAGATAGCCTTTTTCCATGATTGAGGCATAATCAACTGAGTATAGCTGATTTCGTGTCTGTACTCCCGATTGTACATCCCCTATGACGTTGTCCAAAGGGTGATATACATTTAACCGAGATATGGGAGTGGTGGGTACAACTACTTCCTGATCCAGATCTTGAATTCCTGGTTTAGTATCTGTAGCTGTTGGAGTTTGAGGTTCCGAAGTGTTAGAGGCATCAACATCTAATGGTTGTGTACCTCGAGTGCTCCCCCTAAAGGAGTAGAAGATTCACCTGTGAAACTGATGTTGTCGAGTCTAGTGAAGGTGTGTTTAAGACATTGTACATCATACGGGTCGATAACCCATTAGCAGGAAAGGAGATAGGGATGTTGAAGGACTTAAAGAATCCATCATAGTCGAAGAAGAATGAGGGTCCCTTTCTAGCAGGGAGTGGCGTATCTCTAAATGTCAACGTTGCACCACACTTCTACTTCACCCATTGAGATGTTATAAACTCTTTTTTTCAGTATATTGAATGCTAGAAAAATCCCTTCTTTAGCTTTCTCACTGAACTTCCCTGACTGGGTTTTCTTCTGCAGTGTAAATAGTGCACCAAATGGTTCGAGGTACTCCAGATTAGGTTTACGTTACTGGAGCAACTCATAACAAGTTTTATCATGACGTTTGACCACCAAGACTGGTTTGAGGGTGTAACATCGAATGGCAACAGCCTCGTTCCAAAATTGGATAGGTAGTTTCGAGTCGTCTAGCATCGTTCTTGCTGTCTCTATCAAGCTCCTGTTCTTTCGTTCACCGTTCATTTATGGAATGTTGGCAGATGTGAACTGGTGTACAATTCCTTTCTCTTTGCAGAATGCCTCCATCCATTGGTTCTTGAACTTCGTGCCATTGTCTTAGCGAATCTGTCTCACTTTCAGCTTCTAGAGAGATTCCAATGTAGTCACCAGCTGTTTGAACAATTCAAAGGTCTCTGATTTGGATTTCAGAAACATCACCCAAGAGAATCTTGGATAGTCATCAATGACTATATAATAGCACAAATCACTAGCGATGCTCTTGGTGCTGACAGACCAAACAGATCCATGTGTAGAACTTCGAGAGGTAGGTCAATGGAATTTACTTTCTTTACCTTGTGAGACTTCTTGATGTGTTTACCTTTTTTACAGGCTACACAAAAATATGGAAGTTCAAAATTCTTATTTACTAAATCATTCTGGATCAGATGATTCATCTTCCGTGGATTTATGTGTCCCATTCTCCTATGGCAGGAGATTGAGTCCCTCTCTATTGCCTTTGACAAGAAGCATTTAACTTGATGATCAGTTGTGGAGGCTTTTGATAAATCCAACACATATAAGTCATTATATCTTGATGCTAACATTAAGATTTGTTCCTCCGGGATAATGTAATCCTTCTTCAATACGTTGCACTTCTTGTTGTCAAAAACAACTTTGAATCCTTTGTCACATATCTGGGATACTGAAAGCAAGTTATTATGTAGTTGTTGAACGTAGTACATACGGAGTACTAACTGATAATGCGTGAAACCAGATCAAATAGTGCGGAATCCTATTTGATTGGCGATCCAATTAGTGAGAACGTAGTTGACCTTATCAAACTTGACTTTCTTGTTTCCCACTTCGCCTTTAGCGTGATGTATCCTCCTTTATTTCCACCAAATGATACATGTCCCCCTTTAAATTTTTTAACACTGAAAAGGAGAGACAAGTTCCCGTTCATGTGCCTAGATGCCCCACTATCAACAATCTAGGTATATGTGATAGCACTGTAGCGGACACCCTGCACATTCAGAGGAAATTATCAGTTTAGGTGTGGGACCTAAGCCTTAACTGGCTTAGGTGACCCAGAGGAATCACACATCATAAACTGAACCCACTATCCATTTGAGGGTGAGGGCATATCATTCTTCAAATTGTTCTCATTATCAGAAAATGGACTTGACTTTTCTTTCCATAAGCCAGTTTTGTGTAAGGCCTGTTTGTGATAAACAGACGACTGGCTTACAGTTTGAACTTTAGGTTCATTAATTCTCTTTGGTGGTGTAATAGAACTCCTTTTCTAAGAACTTAGTTTAGTATCATAAAGTTCAGTTTTCTGTCTGGGAGTCTGATATTATGGACAGTTAGAAGAGATGTGTCCTCTCTTTCCATAACTGTAGCATTATCTCCCTTCTACATGTTGAGGAAACTGTTTATGAGGGGTTGAGTGTGATACTTGTGTGACATGTGTCTAGTTGGATTTACTCACTTCTCATTTAGATGTATCACCTTTGTTAACAAAGTTAATTATTTTGACATTTTTAACATTACTAACATGCCCTTTGGTTGGACGTTGATGACTAGCACGTGTGTAGTTAACTGGTTTAGTCAGTTTGGGTTCTAAAATGGACTTTGGTGAACCTGACCTTACATTAACCCTTTTAAATTCATCACTTAAATTTTCAATAGGCATCTTGCCTTCTGATTTCAAAGTTACCTCCTTCTGTTTAGTGACAGATTTCACCAGTTTACCTGTGGAATCAAGATCACTAACAGAGGAGTGGACACCGCATGATCCTTAATTAGGTTGTTATTTATAGGTCTACATGTTGTATTAACGGAATCTCATGTGGTGGTGTAACTACTTTGTAACCCAGCCCTTCCCCATTATTTTGTTCTTTCACTAAGTGTTGAACTATGTGGAAGAACTGGTCCAACTATACTGTTTTTGTTTTAAAGAATTGACTTCGACTTCTAAAACTGCTTTTTCTTTCTTTTTTTCTTCTAAAGAATTTAAATAAAACTTTATATCATTAGCTTGATTAAAATCAACAACCTCGGTTTTCCATAGTTGTTTACCTAAAAGTTCTATATTTTCTTTATAATTGCACTCACTTTGTTTCAAAATATGATTAGCTTCTGTGCATAGTTGTAAATCATTTACTAAGCTATCATTGTGGTCTAATAACCTATCAAATTTCAAACCAACTTCTTCATTATCTAACATTACTTGTTCAACTGTGATTTCACCTTCACTCGCAGAGCCATCATCCAATCCCTAGACACAGGCAATGTTTGATTCACCTGGAGACACAAAACTAAAGGTCAAATCCTGCCCTTCATCACCTTGAGCAGTCAAGGCCTTTGTCTCTTTGCGTGAAGAGGTAGTTCCACTCCTGTCTTTGTCTTGACGGTTAAAGGTTGAGAACGGATATCTGCTACCTGTTTTCTTGGGCTTTACACATTCATGTTTGAAATGCCCATTCTCACCATAATTAAAGCAGGTAACTTTGGTTTTGTTGAAACCAAAGGTTGTGTCTTTTGTGGCTACCAAGTTCTATCTTGTCTTTTTCACAAACTTTTTCACCCTTCTGACAACACTAGCCAAAATTTTGTTCTTGAGAGCCTTTCCTTTCAATGCCTTTAACGTTGCATTCCGATCATATCTTTTCTCCAAAGCCTCCCATAGCTTTTTCGCCAGTTTGTTCTCAGAGAACTGATGAAAGGTATCTTTCGGTATCGATTGAGTCAACAGAGCATACACCTTCTTTTTAGCAATGCACTTAGCTTTCTGACAGTTAGTCATACCTCCCAAACTTAGCTTAACACCATGAGCACCGACTAGCATGCTATAACCTGTCTTAGTGGATTCCCAAAGATTTGGATCAACTCCATTTAGATAGATCTTGAACCGGTGTTTCCATTATGGGTAATCATCTAATTAAAAGTTTTGGTGGTTTATTGTGATTCCTAATTTCATTTTCGAGAAGCAGAAGGTTCTGGATGCAAGAGTCTCATGTGGTAGTAAAAGCAGAGAACTGATCTTCCATCTTTATAAACTTTGAACTTTAGAACAAGATTGGTTCACTTATGTGAATGGACAGATGCAAATTAGTCAATCATGTGATTGGACAAATGCGGATGAGTGAATTCGGATGACTCAGTCATGCGAGTGAAGGGTGCGAATGAATTCAATCGTGCAATTGGATTCAGTCGTACGTATGGAGTGTGCGATTGGAGACAAGCGAATGGGGTTGTTCAGTCGTACGAATGAGTGAGTGACTGCATTCAATCATGCGAATGAGGTGTGCGATTGAGTTCAATTGTGCGATTGAGCCAATCCTGCGACTGAAGGCTGTTGTTTTTTGCAAAATCGAAGGTTTTTGACACTTTGACACAAAAACACGATTTTTCAAGAACCTCAAGCTGCTGTATGACGAAAAATGTGAACATTAAGAACTGGAGACGTCAAAAACACTGTTTTACTCAAAAGGTGATTCATTTGAATGAAAAATGTGATTTTTACACCGAAACTAATCGAATCACACGCAAAATCAAGAGCCAAGGCTCTCATACCACTTGTGAGGAACCGTGTAAATATGGAGTACTAATTGATAATGCGTGAAACCAGATCAAATAGTGCAGAATCCTATTTGATTGGCGATTCAATCAGTGAGAACACAATCCCATTCAATCTAACGATTAAAGAAACGTTAAGAACGAGTAGAACAAGATCATATGTGAACTATGAACTTGGAACAGGCTTTCTGGATGCTCTGGACTGCTAGGTTATGAGTATGTGTCAAAAGTCTTCAAGTGTTTTGTTATTTCACGAATTAGGTGGTATTTATAGGTTATGGGTTTCCAATCGTATGACTGAACCATTAGCATGGTTCAGTCATGCGACTGAATCATGCGATTGATCCATAAGCACGACTGAAGGTTCAGTCATGCGACTGAGTCAATCTTATGCGATTGAAGTTTCCAATCGTGCGACTTATCCAGTTTCCTGGTTCATTCATGCGATTGGTTCACTAGCATGAGGTATTCATGCGTATGGTCCATAAGCATGGTCCATTCGCATGAAGACTCATACGACTAAGTTTGAACACATTCCTCAATCATTATTGACTAAGAACTATGCACAACAATCTCAAACCTATATAGTAAGTTCATTATACTTTAACACACAATAATACTATGAAATATTAAACATTATAAACACCAATCACATATTATATTTCATTTAACCCATTTATTACATATGTGTAACATATGACAAACTTTTACATTAAGCACATAAACTAGGGACATGTGTATCAACAATTCAGCAGGCTTTCACAGAGAGTGTTGTAGTAGACAGGTCCGCTGAGGCTCATCGCATTCGGAGTTCTATTTTTTGTCAGGAGATTGAGATCGGCGAGGATAATCTAAGCAGGGTTTTGGAGTTAGGCGAAGATGGTGACTGCCCAACTAGGCTGCATCCCCTGACGGTTTGGGGATGTTTTTTTGGATCAAGTACACTGGGAACATTAATGCAGGTGTGCCCAACAAGAGCAACCAGTGCCTCATGTTCAAGTACTTGGCCCATGTGCTCCTCAAGTGCCTAGCCTCAAGAAAGGAGTCTTTGATGAGATGTCTAGTCAATCAAGAATGTTTACATAGCTCTGGTACTAAACCATCCGTTCAGTTTCTCTCAGATGATCTTCACATATATGGTAGAGAATATAGAGGCCAACGGAAAGGATGGCTTTTGCATGTACCCTCGTTTCCTGTAGATATTGAGCAGAAGCTTCCTTTGCTACCAAAGGAGAGAGATGATGCAGTCACTCTTGAGATTATGGATGATACTATGCTTGGTAGGATGAAGGTGTACCGGGGCAAGCAGGTGAAGCCCCGGCGAGGAGATTGTTTGGGTATTTGGCCCAGGAAGACTATGTGGCACCAGCTCGCAAGAAGTGGCATCATGATGACAGTGATTCACAAGCTAAGCCCATAGTTTCCCCACTAACGATGATGATGACAATGACAGTGAAGATGGTGGAGATACTAGCCCCACTCCATCTATGGCCAATGCCACTGATATATCATCTCCACCATCCACTCAAGGTGGAATTGAGAGGGTTGCATTTCATCAAGACTTCCTGACAGATGAGGAGGAAGTGTCAAATGACGAGCAGATGGTAAGGATAGTGGGCAGTTGGTTGTTGCCACTGAATGAGGGATTGCGGCGGTTGGTGGAAGCTAGGGTGAGTCCAGGTATGCTGCTACAAATGTGATTGATCCATCATACCTCCCTGACCAACCCATCAGTCTAGGGGAAGCATCCTCTTCTAAGGGATCGAGGAAGAAGCGGATGGCTCATCCCCATGACATGAAGAGCAAGAGGAGGACGATTACCCTTATTACCACCACATCCACCACCTCTACCACAACTACCACCACCACTACCACACCCCCTACCACCACTACCACACCTACCACCACCATTACCACACTTCCTACCACCACTACCATACCTCTTACCACCACTACCACAACCATCAAGTCTTAAGTTACACAACTATAGGAACAGAATGCACATTCTGTTTAGAGGATAGAAGAGCTAGAGAGAAAGAACAAGAAGATCGTGCTCAGGCTTAAAGGATCAAAAGATAAGCCTTTAAAGATCAGGGAAAGAGATGATGATGATGATAATGATGATGATGAAGGACAGAGTGCAAAGAAGAAAGGGGACGAGGATGACGAAGAAGGTGATGCTGCTGCATCAGCTTATACTCAGGGTCAAGAGAGGCGTTCTAAGAGAGCTCAAGATCAAGAAGCATCGTCTTCAGCTCCTCCAGCTAAAGAATTGACAGATCTAGATAAATTAAAAGATTAGATGTTTTGTATTTGGAAAACCTTTGTACTTGATTTGTATATTACGTTAATGTAATTTATGATTATCTATGTTTATCTATGTTTAAATTTCTTGATTAACTACTAATGATTGATGTGTTAAATGTTTAAATCAAGCACATAAAACTTCACAGCAAAATGAATATGATATTGCTCGTCTTTAGCAAATCAAGTCTCAATTTACCAAAATTCTTGATTTGCAAAGAATTGTGAAAAGGTTAGTGAGCTACACTCCTGAAGAAGGAGAAATTATACACGATCTGACCGACAAGCAACTTACTAAGATGTTCAAACTGAATCCTGAAATGCTAGTCAAAGATGCTCCAAAGATTGATGTTATTAGTGATGATGAGCTGAACGATGTTGATGAAATAGAGATAGAGGATGTCATGTCTGATCACTATCCAGAGTACACTGACCAAGAGGGAAATGTGATCCCCAACTTGGGTGACACTCTCGGCAGTGCTACATTTGAAAAACTGGATGAAATGGAGAAAGAAAAGGATAAGGATGAAAGCCAAGCCCAAGCCTTGGATGTGGATGTTGATATAAAGAAGGATGAATGGGCAATTGTTTTGTTGAAAGAAGAGCCCAACGCCCAACTCAAAAGCAAATTGCCTACACCAAACTCTACTAGTTCAAGAAACATCTGAAGGTGTCTGGAAAGATCATAGCATGGGCGTATTTTGAGGACTTAAACATTTATGTTGTAAAAAGGGAGAAGGGAATAGAGTACGTAAGGTATCATCATGATCTGAAGACTCTCCGAGGCTTTGAGCTCAACCAACTGACATGCTTAAATCTACTGTATGCAGATTTCAGAAAGAAGTCGGGTTGGTTTGAGTCTACATTAAAGAAGGAATACCACACCAGATGGGTAAACTTTAGACCTTAACAACCAAAGAGGTACATCCGTAGGTCTGAAGTGGATCCCATATTTGGAAAGCCTAAAGTAGTGTTGAAGTGGAGTCCCTCACACACGATGTCAAACATTCACTTACAGAAAATGCCTCAGGACTTCACTCCACATTTCAAATGGTGGTTTTATCATTGGAGGACGAGTGAAGTGGTCATAGTTCTAACAGAGAGGGCAAAATGGAAACTATCAAGGTATTTAACCCAATATGGCTTACCAACTTGTCAGCTGACGATGTCTACACTTTATAGAAGTGGCCACTATTCTAAGACGCACAGGATATTGTACAAGCTCTCCAATTCCAGAATGTGATACGACTTTGCTTTGTGTTTGAAATACATGCAAGAGTCATAAGAGAGGAGAAGTACAAAAGGTTTAAGGAGCTTATGAAGGATGTCAAACGTTAGAGTAAACTAGGTCCAAGCAGGAGTTTATTGATACATATGTCCCTAGTTTATGTGCTTAATGTAAAATTCTGTCATGGCTTACATATGTGTAATGAAACAATTTAATAATATATGATTTGCGGTTTGATATTTACTTATATCTAGTTCATATATAAACTTATTAATTTATAGGTTTGAAGTTGTTATATGATGATTCATGGTAATGGACCGTACTTATGGACCATACGCATGATTACATCATGCTAATGAACCAGTCGCACGACTGAACCAGACGACTGGATCAGGCGTACGAGTGAGACATGATATTGACTCAGTCGCACGACTCAACCTTCAGTCTGCGTATGAATCAGTCGCATGAGTCAGTCGCACGACTGAACAATACTAATGGTTCAGTCGCACGAATAAAAACTTCAAACCTATAAATACCACCTAATTGGTGGAAAAATGAAACAGTTGAAGACTTTTGACACATACTCATAACCTAGCCGTCCAGAGGGTCCGGAAAGCCTATTCCAAGTTCATATTTCGCATCTGATCATTTTCTACTCGTTCTTAACGTTTCTTTAATCTGTAGATTGATCGGGATTGCGTTCTCACTCATTGGATCGCCAGTCAAATAGGATTCCACAATATTTGATCTGGTTTCACGCATTATCAGATAGTACTCCATACGTACATAGTCACTAACAACGTATATATATTTATAATATTTAAGTTTAATAATAAGTTTAACGATTTAACGAGAACTAAGGTTTCAAATTGAATTTGGGGATTTTTTTGTGAGTACATTACTTAATATAATAATATATATATCATTTATGTGTTTTAATATAAAGAAAATGAAATTAAATCATTTGTAATAATTAATAAAGTTCAAATACAAAATTTAAATAAACATTTGATATAATCATGATTTAAACGATAATAATTTGAATGTAATGTTTGGACCAATAATTTTTTAGTTATTATTTAAAATCAAATTTAATAGAAATGAACCAAGATTGACCTTTGTTAAAATGTTTTATTAAAAATATATTTACTTATTCAAAATTAAAAAAATTACAGAAAATTATTTGGTGTCTTTAAAAATATTTAAAGATACAAAAATCAATTTTGTATTTGTTAAAAATTTTCTATAATTTATTTAAAGGTCGAAAAGCCTAAAAATTAAGTTTGAGGGTGCTCGGGTTCAAATGCAGGTCCCCTGTGTGTAAGTATAACTGGCGGGCCAGCGCCCCAAGTCTTGTTTAGATTCTGGTTCAAATTATCAAAACGTTTATTAAACAAAAACCCAATTCTCATGAACCCTAGCTCTCAGATTCAATCCGATTGATCTTGAAATCGAGGCCGAAATCTAATTAAACATGGGGCTTTGGTTCACGATGTAAAATCGAGGCTAGGGGTGTATGTAACTTACGTGATTTGATACGAATTGATGGAGATGAGTACGAGTGCACCCGCGACCGTGAGGAAGACAAGTTTTAATATGAATCGATAAGACTACCCGAATTAATCTCATGTAAAGCTTGGGGGATTGAGTCTGACTAAAAGCCCCATATCAATTAGGATTCAAAATGCTCGAACAATGGTGAACACTTTAGTTGCAGGTCCCCATGGTGGTTTTTTGTTTCTAATTCTCTTCATAATTGTTGTTTTAGACGTAATTAAACACATCATTAGGTTCAAAATGATTAGATATACGTTCATGTTCAATTAATTTGATTATTAACTAGATTTGAGAGATGAAACGAGTGAACTTGTTTTTGGTGTCGGTTTCAAGTTTAAATGCATTGGAAACTTTCGGTTTGATCGATTGATGAAGGTTAAGGTTTCGAAACCGATTATGATAGTTAAGATGTGGTTAAATTGCGTTTTAATCGAGCTTTTTTGTTTCTTGGTGGTCGCCGGATATAGTGTTCGGAATTACGGGGTAAAAAAAAGGAAGATTTCGGTTTTATCACAATTTACACTTGAGCCCCTTAATTTTTATGTTCTATTATTTTATGCTAAAACCTTCATTTTAAGTATACAAATTGACATTAAGGCACCCTCAACTATAAATTTTACACATTAATTTAACTTGTTAATTTATTATAACCTAATATTAATATAATTAGTTTTATTATTTGTGATGTTATTATTTTTATTATCCTTATAATTATTATTGTTATTATATTTATAATGTTTTATTATTATTACTATTAATATTATCATTAATATTAATATAATATTAATATTAATATTATTATTATTATGTTGAATTTAATTATTAAATTGTTAACTTTCCAATTAAAGACTTAATGACAAACTAAGAAAATAAGCATAAGTATTTGTTAGATCTAGGAACAATAAATCTAGATCATTTGTATAGGCTTAAAACTTTAATCAATACTTGTAATGAACAATTATAATTCATTATTTTGATGTATACATTATTATACAGGTTAACCATATGTGTGTTGATTCGCGTATGATTACAGGTACAAACATTATAATTGGTGAATTATTGAAATTGACCAAGTGTAAGAAACATCTACGGATGAACATTTTGTTCTTCCATTGATATGCTCTTACAAGTAACATACATCTGAAGATCCTCTGCGGATGAATAATCAGCTCTAGAGTTAAAGTGAAGTCAATCAAAGAGTTCAAGTAAAGAATCCTGTGGATAAGCAGACTCCTTCGGAAGACAAAGTATCTTCGGAAGACAAAGTACCTTCGGAAGACAAAGTACCTTCTGAAGACAAAGTACCTTTAGAAGGAAAAATTACCTCCAGAAGACCTCTTAAGGTACGGAGTCCAAATACTTGTATTTAAATAATACAAGTGTTACAAGTCAACACGTCAACAAGACAGTTGTGCAAATCCCAAGAGATCTGGTGTTTCCTTAACTCAAACACACATGCCTATAAATATGGATCCTAGGTTTCATATCAAGAGACGAACACGAACACGAACACACGACCAACAAAACGGCAAACCCAAACATCACATCAATTCACACAAACATAAACCCCAACAGCCTTCACATCAGCATCTATTGTTATGTCATTCATTATTTATTTATCTGTGATCATTAATCAATTTAATGAAATACGTTTGAATCTAATCCTATTTGCTTATCAATTGCGTTCATATCATTGTATTTGTCATAATCTGTTAGGGATCGTGTACGTAGAGAGTACTAACTGATTATGCGTGAAACCGAATCAAATAATGCGGAATCCTATTTGATTGGCGATCCAATCTGTGAGAATGCAAACCCGATCGATCTAACTATTAAAGAAAAGTTAAGACTGAGTAGAATACGATCAGATGCAAACATGAAGTTGGAATATGCGATCTGGACGCTCTGGACGGCTAGGTTAAGAGGCTATACGAGATAAGTGTCAAAAGTCTTGTTTTTCCACGAACTATGTGGTATTTATAGGTTTGCAGTCTTCATTCGTGCGACTGAACCATTAGCATGGTTCAGTCGTGCGAATGATTCATACGCACGACTGAAGGTTCAGTTGCGCGACTGAGTCATTCTCATGTTTCAATCATACGACTAATCCAGTCTCCGGTTCGGTGGTGCGACTAGTTCATTAGCATGATGTATTTTGTGTATGGTCCATAAGTATGGTCATTAGCATGAATAATATACAACAACTTCAAATCGATATAGCAAGTTCATATATATGAACTAAAGAAACATAACATCGAAGCACAAATCATATATCATTATATTGTTTCATTTCAATATGTAAGCCGTGACAGACTTTTACATTAAGCACATAAACTTAGGACATATGTATCAACAAACTCCCCCTTGGACCTAGTTTACTCTATTGTCTAACATCCATCATATGCTCCTCAAACTTGTTGATACATGTATGTCCCTAGATCGTGATATGTGATGTAATAGATCTTGTTTGGTATGATTAATGAACTGATATTGATAGTCTGTTGGTTATAATGTTTAATAGTTCATTAATGAGTCGTGACTGAATTGATTGGGTTTATGATTACTGAATGATTACATATAATATATATTAATTATTAAAACATTCAAACTTAATGAAGTTCTCATGCGAATGGCTCATGCGAATGAACCATAAGCATGAAGAACTTCACACGATTGACTCAGTCGCACGACTGAACCAGGAGACTGGATCAGTCGTACGACTGTAACATAAGATTGGCTCAGTCGCACGACTGAACACTCAGTCGCACGAATGAACCAACCGCATGGTTCAATCGCACGACTGAACCAAACTAATGGTTCAGTCGCACGATTGAATAGTGCCAACCTATAAATACAACTCAATTTGTGAAAAACAAGGAGATTCGATCAAGTACGATTCAAGTCGAACCCTAGCCGTCCAGAAACCTTCAAATCGTTCTCCAAGTTCATAGAACACATTAGATCGATTCCTTATCGATTTCTAAGGTTAGTTTCAATCCTGATTGATTCTTCGTGTGTTCTCACTGATTGGATCGCCAATCAAATAGGATTCCGCACTATTTGATCTGGTATACACGTGATCTCTAGGTATTTCAGTCGAATACCAGGTCCTAACAAGTGGTATCAGAGCTATTGGCTCTTGCTACGTGTTGATTCAATCAAGATTGCATAAAGTTTGTGTTTTTACACAAAAAACGCAATCTTTGGCATCAAAAGTGATCTTGGAAGTTCCCTGCTCATCGACGTTTGGTTTCTACGGACTCAGGCGATTAGAACTTGTGAAATTTCGAATTTTACGGCTGAAACCCGTCAAACCTAGAAATTTTCGCAAAACAGCAGCTTCAGTCGCACGACTGACTCATTCGTACGACCGGACTCCATTCGCATTGCTCATACGCACGATTGGACCTAGTCGCACCTTCATTCGGCCGACTGAACCGTTCGTTCGCATAGCTCATACGCACCAGATTCATTCGCACGACTGAACCAATCGCCCAGTTCATTCGCACGATTGAACCAATCGCAGAGCTTATACGCACGATTAGCTCATTCGCATCCTTCAGTCGCATCAGTGAAAGTTTGTTTGATTAGATTAAGTTTATTCGTCATGGAAGATCAGATGTCAGCCTTTACTGCTGGGAAGGACTCAAGGATACAGAATCTGTTGCTGCTTGAGAGTGAGGTGGGGAATCACAATAAACCACCAAGCTTTGACTTTAGATGAGTTTCCCCACTGGAAACAACGTTTTGAGATCTACCTTAATGGAGTAGATCCTAATCTGTGGGAAGCCATTGAGATAGGTATAGTACACCGGTGGGAGCTGATGGGGTTAAACTAACATTAAGCGGGATGACAGACGCACAGAAAGTAAAGTACAATGCAGAGAAAAGAGTTTATGCATTGATCACTCAGTCTATCCCCAAAGACATATTCCACCAGTATTCCAACAACAAGCAGTCCAAAATGTGGATGCGCTAGAGAAGAGATGATGGAATGCATCATTGAAGGCAATCAAGGCAAAGGAGTTAAAGAAGGAATTCGATAACTTCTCATCAATGGTAATGAAAGTTTGGACGAAGTCATAGATAGATTCTACCACTTGATGAGCGAATTGCATACACATGGAGGCTACTACCATGGAAGAGAAAGTAAGCAACTTCGCAGATGGGTTGCCTGATAAGTGGGCTACATTCGTGTCTAACCTGAGACAGAATGGAATCCTTGTAAAGCTGGATATAAATGACTTCATTCTTAAGTTGCGAGAAGAAGAACTAAGGATGAAGTATAGAGCTCAGAAGTCCTCGTACACACAAAATCCAGCTTTATACAACGCCACGCCTCAAGCTAAGGCATCTGGAGCACCCCTCCAGACTGCTTTTGTGTCTAGCTCGTCAGGTCCTTCACATGCTTCTCCTTCTGGATCAGACACGTCTGGGTCATCATGTACCCATCATATTGGATCAGAAGCAAACGCTACCAAACTGAAGATCGAGAACTTCGGTAATGTGACCGTGGAAGTAGCACGAGAGCATATGGATCTCTTAGCAGCAGTGGTTCATTCATATGATGGACTTGTTGCTGGGAAGATTGGAAACTGCCATCTGGCAATGAGGACTACGAGCAGGTGGATGAGATGGAGCTTGAAAGAATGGATATAATGTGGGCCTTAGCAAGTGCTGTTCGGAGGGCGAAGAAGTTTGTGAAAAAGACTGGACAGAACTTGGTTGCTACTAAGGACACCACCTTTGGCTTCGACAAGAGTAAAGTGACCTGCTTTAACTGTGGTGAGAAGGGGCACTTCAAACGAGAATGTGTCAAGCCAAAGAAGACGGGGAATGGGAACCCGTTCTCATCTTTACTCGCCAGGACAAGCAACCTCTAATTCTACTTCATCAAACAAGGATCCAAAAGCGCTAACTGCTCATGATGATGAAGGACAGGATTGGAGTTTCAGGTTTGTCTCACCAGGAGAATCTAACATTGCCAGTGTTGAGGATATTGACGATGATTCTGCGAGTGAAGGTGATATAGCAGTTGAGATTGCAATGTCACATAGTGAAGAAACACTGCAGCCGAGGTCAGTTACAAGCCAAATGAGGAAGTTTCCACATCAGAGACAAAAAAGCCATAGTCGACAGAACCAGATTTATCTAATGCGGCACTGATGGCTAGCTCTTCTGAACCAACTCAGGTAAGTACCACTGACCAACTTTTTAATAAACATGCTTGTTCTGATTGTGACACTTTTTAGGAATAGCATAGATGAAAATTTGCTAGGTTATTAGATCATAATGATAACTTAGTAAAAGATTTACGTCTGTGCACGAGGCAAATAGAGTACTAAAACATAATGAGCATTGTTATAAAGAAAAGATAGACCTATTGACTAAACAACTTAGGGAAACCGAAGTAGTGGCTTTAACCAAGCAAACGACATTAGGTACTATCTTAACTCCCTAGAAGACACTAAGAAAAAAGGCAGTTCTAGAAGTCGAAGTTAATTCATTAAAACACAAACTGCATAGTTGGACTAGTTCTTCACACATAGTTCAACACTTAGTGAGAGAAAGGAATAACGGGGAGGGATTAGGCTACAAAGTGGTTCCACCACCACCTGAGACCTTGATGAACACTAAGTCTAGACCAGTAAATAATAACCCCATCAAGGATCATGTGGTGACTACTCCTCTTGTTACTGATCCAGACACCTCATGTTCATCTACTGAATCTGGTAAAAACAAAAGGAGGCCACTTCAAAGGCAAAGGGTAAATTGCCATGTGTTAACCTGGAAAATGAATTTGAAAAAGTTAATTTAAAGTCAGGGTCAAATAGAGTCAAATCAGAACCTAAAAGGACTTCAAATGTTACTTTTTCACATGCTTCAAGTCAAAAACCAGTTAACCAAAAAGGAAAACAGGTTAATTCAGTAAAGTTTGTTACACCAGAGAAAACATCAAACATCCAAGAGTCAAAAACTAAAGTGATTGATGTTACTAGAGTGTCACGCACTTCTCCACAAAGAAAGAACTCATAAAGTTGATAGCAGGTCATGCTACAACTGTGGAGAATGTAGACACATTGCTTACTGTCATTTCTATCAGACACCTAGGAAGAAGATTGATCTTCTGGACTCTAGACCTAGGTCTTCTAAGCGGAGTTCTCTAACTCCACCTAGAAGAGCTAGTGAACCTAAAGTCCAACCTGTAAGCCAGACGACTGTTTATCATAAACAGGCATTGCACAAATCTGGCTTATGAAAGAAAAGTCAACCCTCGTGTCTGATACTGATAACAAGAAGGAACCTGAGCTACCCTCACCCTCTCAGGGTCAATGGGTGGAGTTTATGATGTGTGATGCCTCTGGGAAACCCAAGACAGTCAAAGCTTGGGTTCCTAACCTAAACTGATTCATTTACTTTGTATGTGCAGGGTGTTCGATATAGTGCTGAGACTAACACGTGGATTATAGAGCGGAGCATCCAGGCACATGACAGGAAATAGAGCCCTTTTATCTAACGTCAAACAAATAAAAGGAGGGCATGTTTCCTTTGCAGGAAACAAAGGAGGCTATATCACAGCTCAGGGAGAAGTGGGAAATCAGAAGTTAAGTTTGATAAAGTGAACTACGTTCACACAACTTCAGAACAACTTACTTTCTGTTTCCCAAATCTGTGATAAAGGTTTTAAAGTCATCTTCGATAACCAGAAGTGTTACGTGCTAAGAAAGAATATATGATCCCAGAGGACCAAGTTCTGATGATGCTTCAAGATATAAAGACTTTATGTCTTGGATCTGTCAACAGCTGCCACAACGGATCATGAGGTTCAGTGTTTCTTATCTAAAGCTACTGAGAAGGATTCCATCTCTGGCATCGGAGAATGGGACACATTAGTCAAAGGAAGATGAATCATTTGATTCAGAAGGATTTAGTTAGAGGAGTGAATGTCAAGAACTTCCAACTTCCTGACTTTTGTGTAGCTTGCAAGAAAGGCAAACAGACAAAGAAGTCTCATAAGGAAAAAAAGTTCATTCAATAGAACTTCCTCTTGAGCTTCTTCACATGGATCTGTTCGGTCCAGTTAGTACAAGGAGCATTGCAGGCGACGCGTACTGCTATGTGGTCACTGATGACTACTCAAGGTTCACTTGGGTAATGTTTCTGAAATCAAAATCAGAAACTTTGGAGACATTCAAGAATTAGTAACACACTGGAATCACTCTACAAGCTAAAGTTCGACAAATACGCTCAGACAACGGGACAGAATTCAAGAATCAAGGGATGGAGGCATACTGCAAGGAAAAGGGAATTGTGCATCAATTCACTTCTGCCTACACACCTCAGATGAATGGCGTTGCTGAGAGAAAGAACAGGAGTTTGATAGAGACTGCCGGACTATGCTGGCAGACTCGAAACTGCCGATCCAATTCTGGAACGAGGCAGTGGCAAATGCGTGCTATACACTGAACCGAGTCCTAATAGTCAAGCGTCATGGAAAGACATGTTATGAGCTACTTCAAATACGCAAACCGAATTTGGAGTATCTTGAACCTTTTGGCGCACCGTGTACACTTCTGAAGAAGACACAAGAAGAAAATTCAGCGAGAAGGCAGTTGAAGGAATTTTTCTAGGATACAACATACCGAACAAGCGAGTTTACAATAACTCAACGGGTCTTGTAGAAGTGTGGTGTAATGTCGACGTTCAGAGATATACCACACCACCTACAGGCAAAGGACTGCATACTTCTTCGATTATGATGGATTCTTCAAATCCTTCAACATTCCTCTCTCTCCCTCGGAGGATGAGTTAGCTAAGATGACGTATGATATTCTAAATACTCCATCCAGCACAAGGTAGAGTCATCTACTCAGTCAGAAGGGGTAGTCGATGAAAGTGACTCCTCCTCTGAAGATGAAACTGAAGCAGATGACAAGAACAGTCAGGAGGAACAGGTTCCAGTTCCTGAAAGTCCACAAGCATCCACAAGTGATGCACCCTCGACTTCGGAACCTCAAACTCCAACCTTCTCAGATGCAGACCAATATGTTCACAATCTTGGTTCGGAGGGGACTGTGCCGACTACTCCAGGATCACGACTAAACATCTAACATCCCCTTGACAATGTTATTGGAGATGTCCGATCAGGAGTACAAACCCGAAATCAGCTACTCAGCTGATTACGCCTCAGTTATGGAGAAGGGTTACATTCATGATGGTGCTTATCGATGTTTGTCTCGCAGGTTGAGCCAAATATGTCAGTGAAGCACTAAATGATGAGGCGTGGGTGAGTGCCATGCAAGAAGCTTTGCAGTTTAAGAAGTTAGGTGTATGGACTCTGGTTGATAGACCTAAAGGTGTTAAAGTCATTGGCACCAAATGGGTACTAAATGTAAGAAGGATGACCAAGGAGTCATTATTAGGAACAAAGCTCGACTGGTGGTTCAAGGTTTTCGCCAAGTCTAGGGGATTGACTATAATGAGGTGTTTGCACCCGTGGCAAGGATGGAAGCTATTCGTATCTTCCTTGCCTATGCCTCGTACATGAAGATTAAAGTCTACCATTAGATGTGAAGAGTGCATTCCTTCATGGAGAAATCAGGGAAACAGTCTATGTAAGTCAACCCGAGGGATTTGAAGACCCTTATCATCGGGATAGAGTTTACAAGCTCAACAAAGCTTTATATGGGCTTCATCAAGCTCCTCGAGTGGTATGAGAAACTCTCGACTCATCTTGTGAAACACGGCTTTCGCAGGGGAGTCATTGACTGTACACTGTTTATTAAAGAAAAGGATGGTGACCTACTGCTTGTACAGATATATGTTGATGACATAATCTTCGGGTCAAAGAACGAAGAGTTATGCAAAGAGTTTGAAGCAGTGATGAAGAAAGAGTTTGAGATGAGTGCAATGGGGGAGATGAAGTTCTTTCTCGGGTTACAGGTGGATCAAACACCTAATGGGATCTTTCTACATCAGACCAAGTATGTAGGAGACATTCTAGTCGCTTTGACATGGAGAATGCTTCTGCTGCTGGGACTCCACTTGCTACGAATCATGATATAGCACCTGATGAGAATGGAGATCTTGTAGATGCCACTATGTACCGAGGAATGATTGGATCTCTCATGTATCTCCCTGCCTCAAGACCTGATATCATGTATGCTACATGTTTATGTTCCAGATATCAGCTAAACCTAAGGTCAATCATCTGATCGGGGTCGGATCTTTCGCTATCTAAAGGGTACACCCACACTGGGTTGTGGTATCCTCATGATGACGATTTTGAGCTCACAGCGTATAGTGACTCGGACTATGGAGGCTGCAAAATGAACTACAAGTCTACATCAGCAGGGTGTCAATTCTTTGGGAGAAGATTAGTTACATGGCAGTGTAAGAAGCAGACATCGGTTGCATTGTCAACCTGTGAAGCCGAATATGTTGCTGCTGCAAGTTGCTGTTCCCAAATCATTTGGATTCAACAGCAAATGCGGGATTACGGTTTGAAATTCTCGTCTACTCCTATTTTTGTTGATAACTCTGCTGCAATTGCAGTAACCAAAAATCCGGTTCAACATCCTAAGACCAAACACATCGGTATTAAATACCACTTCATAAAGACTGTTTTGAAAAAACCTTAATATGTGGTTAAAATTATACTGATTTCAACGTGCTGACCTCTATACAAAAGCCTTTGATAAACCACGTTTTCATACTTGCTAGAGGTCAACGGCATTAAAAAGAAAAGTGAGGTAATTCTGATGAGAAAAATGTGTAGTCTGATGTAGTTTCGTTTAAGTTTATTTTATTTTATGTTATCTGTTTTTTTCTTTCTTTTGTCTGTTATATTTAACTTCATGTTATCTTGCTGTTTATTAAAATCCAAAAATAATTAAATCCGAAATGATTTTAGTATTTTAGGGGGAGAATATGTCAGCAAGTTAATATTAAAAATAATAATAATAATAATAATATGAGGGAGAAGGGGTAACTAGCTGAAATAAGGTAGATTGTGTCTGTGATACTGATTCAATACCTTTGGAATATGATAGAACACAGGAACAAATCAAGAGGGATTTTAAAATTTAAGGTTTGAAAAGATGCAAAAGTTCAAAGTATAAGTCTGTGTAGTCTAAGCAATATAAAAAGGGAAAATGATAGAAAACTGGCAACTCCTAAGGTGACACAGACAAAGTAGACTTAGAGGCTGCTAGACCACAAATGATATGCTGGTAGATTCAACACAATAGACAATTAGACCTGATTGGTGATCTCAAGATCAAACTAAGTTGTTCAACTGATTGTGGGCTTCCATCTTATCACCGGTTAACACAATCAAATATTTCCAATAAGGGTAATGAGCATTTAAATGCCACAAAAGTGTGCGGATGACCAAATTAGAGCAAAGCAAGAAAAAATAAAGACAATGCAATAAAGCTAATGACTTATGTTGTTGGTGCATATTGTGTCAAATAATTAAGCTGCTCTAACAAGGAGATAGGTTGTGTGCCTCTCTGCTGTGCGATGGCACTGACCTGAGGATAAGCATAACCTAGATATTCTAGAATTCATTGTTGTTTGCCGCCTCTCTGCTGCGCGATGGCACTGACCTGAGGACAGCTTCTCTTTGAAAGCTCTAAGAATAGTCTCTTCTTGTAATAATACCGTAGACCGCTCAAAACCTCTGAGGAATGTTGATTACCATATAAGTGTGGGATCCACAAATGTTAGCTCAAATAATTAAACCTAAATCAGTCACCAGTCTGCATCAAAAGTCAGTGTATGGATTTAAGTGGACAAACATACTGACAATCTTCGTGGCTACATTCTCAAGAGTTCAATCAATGTGAAAATCTAAGAGTTTCAGTATGATTTCCTTAAGTTGCTAACGACTCTGGATGAACACCGAGAATTTAAGCATCAAAGAGTTTTAATAACAAGTCCCAAAATGATTTGATATTCCTGTATGATTCCAAAATTGGTTGGTCCAGATATGATCAATCTAAGTTAAAGCTGTCTACTCCTAATCAAATCCCTTAGATTTTCATCTTAGGTTTTATCTCTCACAAAAAGTCCAAACATAACCTTTAGTTGTGTAGTTAGTTTAAGTTCCTATGTTTTCTTTTAATTTGTGTGTCTGTCGGACTACATCAGGGAAATCAGAAGGAATTAACTTACCTAAAAAGGGTCATGTCTGAGATGGCCACATGGTTTTCAAATTTAAAAGGTCACGTCTGAAGTGACTGAATTGGTTAAGAGCTTACAATGTTATTATCAAAGTGAAAAGGGTCTGAATAGTAAATGTTAAAAATGACTGTAAACTCACAAAGTGTGACCCATTCGCACTAGTGGATCATGGTTATCGACCAACTATGCGAATGGCTTCCAATCGGCCGAATGGAGATGAAATTGATCCATTCGACCGAATGGAAGGGGAGAATGAAACAGTAGACTGACTGAGGCTCAGTCGGTCAACTAAAGGGGCGAATGAAGGAGACCGAATAGTCAGTCGACCGACTAAGACTCAGTCGGCCGACTGAATGCGATTGACTAGGCCAATCGTACGACTGAACCTCAGTCGCCCGATTGAACTGAGCGAATGAGGCCAGTCGGCCGAATGAACCTAGGTTCGGTATTTAAGGGTGTTAGTCGATCGCATCTCACTCATCACTCCCAATAGCACCCCAAATCGCATTCTGTACCGTTACCGTCAAACCAAACTTGCCACCGATTCACCGATTCTTATATACATTGCGTTAAGATCTTACATTCTAGTGACGTTTTACAGATAAATGGCAGAAAAGTGGACCATAAATCCAAAGCACAACATCTGTGCCCATTTGGATCACACCACCAAGAACGGGGCTGAGTTTACCGACATTATAGCCTTTCTGAGACGGTCCCGGATCTATAAGGCTATCTCACTCCTTGCACGCCTTATAGATCACTCCATCAGGCATTCTGGGAGAATGCCTTGGTGGACCGCTCTCGTGAGCCTTACTGTATCAGGAGCTCCATACTGGGCCATGATATTGAGATCTCTGCTGCCGACATTCAGAGGGTCCTAGAGCTCGGGGAGGACGCTGATCATCCTACAAAACTACATCCATTGACAGTGAGAGGATGCTTCCTAAGATAAAGTACGCTGGGGATATCACTCAGTGTGCTCAACAGAGCACCTGAGCCCCCAGTACAAGTACTTAGCACACGTGATCCTCAAGTGTGTAGCATCGAGGAGGGGTGGGTTTGACGACCTCTCAGACCAGATTCAAAATGCCTACGTGGCACTGGTTCTGACCACCCCTTCAGTTTTTCCAGCATGATATCTCCTACTTGGTGGATAATTTGGAGGTAAGGGAAAAGAGGGGTTCTGTATGTACCCCAGATTCTACAGCTCGTCTTCAACGAGAAGCTGCCACAGTTGCCCAAAGAGAGTCATGACGCAGTGGCCTTAGAGATAATGGATGATACTACTCTGGGCAGGATGAGAGTTTACAGGGGAAAGCAGATTAAGCCCCAAGTGAAAAGATGATTGGCCACTTAGCAGATGAAAGTTATGTGGCACCGGGGAGACGCCAATGGCGTCACGAGGACAGTGACTCTGACGTGGAGCCAATTGTCCTCCCTACTGATGATTCAGAGGAGGATGACAGTGGGGATGATGCTATTCCATCCAGAGGCACTGTGTCTGACTCTGTTCCCTCTGTGTCTGTCTCACCTGCTGAGGTAACTGAGTCAGCAGGATTTCACCAAGATTTTGTTCTTACCGAGGAAGATGAGGATGAATCTGCTGAGGAGCCATTGACCCGGACTGTGGGAAGGAAAGTGGTTCCCACAGAACATGGGTTGAGGGTTGTTGGTGAACAACCAAGAGGCTCCGAGATACAGAAATTGATCAACATATGCTCCGGGGACCTCAGGCGGGATTGAAGGGGGAGCATCCACCTTGAAGGAACGAGGAGAAACGGATGGCTCAACCCCATGGCCAGAAAAAGAAAAGCGTAAGGTAACCTTCATCACTACCACATCCCCCATACCTTCCACCACTACCACTTCTGCAGACACACCTTCCACCACCATACCTTCCCCCACAGCAACCACGGACACCACCATACCGACCACAACAAGCCAGACCCCAGCCACCACTCATCATTCACCCCACACTCACCACCACTATCATCCAGACCTGACCCGATATTCACCACCTCCACCACCACCACTAGCCACCAAACCGAGCCCTCAGCCTACCCCTCACACACCTATAGATCTCCTCTACCTCCAATCGGGGTAGAGGAACAGCTGTAGCCTTAAATAGAATGGTGCTGCGATTGCTGGCGGCTGATGAGGAAAAGACCTCTCAGATCCGCCAGCTTACCGACCTGACTGCTGCACAATCGCATAAAATAGTAGAGCAGGATCGAGTAATTGAGGAGCAGGCCCAGCAATTGGCTGCTCAGAACACTCAGTTGGACCAACTCCGAGCGCAAAGTGTCACAGCAGGTAAGCAGATAGAGGAGTTGGAAAAAGCTAAGAGGACCATTCTGCTAAAATTGAAAGGAACAAAGGAGGAACCTCTAAAGATAAAGGATGGAGACAGAGATAATGAAGATGATGATGATGATGATGATGATGATGATGATGACAGTGAGTCTGATGAAGAGAAACCGAAGAGTGGTGTGCAGACGAAGACTGAACAAGGAGAAGCAGCTGAATCTGTCTCAGCTCCAGGGCAGAGAAGAGAACAAAGAACAGACAGGATCAGTCAGCTTCTGCTTCTGCACCTTCACAAGAAGAGTCTAGCATTCAGGATAAAAGTAAATAGTGGATGTTTATGTATTTAATTACTTTTGTATTCTATATTGAAAAACCATGTACTGAATGTTTATATTAACTTAATGCATTTTGTTTGATATATTACTAATGATTTGAGTGTGAAATGTGTAAATCAAACAGATCCAAAGTACCACAGAGATGAGTTTGATATTGCTCCCCTTTAACAGGTCAAGTCTCAACTCACAATGATTCTTGATCTGCAAGGGATTGTCAGAAGGTCAGTGAGTTATACCCCTGAATAATGTGAAATAATTCACGACCTATCTAACGAGCAACTGGCAGAGATGTTCAGACTCAATCCTGATGATATTGTCAAGGATGCTCCAACAGTTGATTCAACCAGTGACGATGAACTACACGACGTTGATGAAGTTGAGGTTGAAGATATTGCTGCTGAAGAGTACCCTCAGTACACTGACAACGAGGGTAATGTGGTCCCCAATCTGGGAGTCCCTAGTCAGTGATATGTTTGGGGTACTAAACAAGATGGAGGAGGAAGCAGGAAAGACTGAAGGAACAGCCCAAGCCTCAAACGATGACGTATACATTCGAAAGGCTGAGTGGGCTGAATGTTTTAAAGAAGTCAGCCCAACGTGCTGCACTGAAGAAGGATGCCTACACCACGTTCTACGGCGTCAAGAAACATCATACGGTGTCAGGCAGGATTATAGCATGGGCATATTTTGATGATCTTAACGTTTATGCCGTTAAGAGGGAAAAGGGCATAGAGTACTTTAGATTTCCACATGATCTAAAGACTCTACCAGGATTTGAGCTCAACCAGCTGGCCAAATTGAAGCTATTGTATGCTGACCCGAGAAAGATGTCAGGCTGGTTTGAGACTGCCCTAAAGAAAGAGTACCACACCAGGTGGATTAATTTTAGACCTCAACAACCTACAAGGTATATTAGAAGGTCTGAGATGGATGCCATTACTGGGAAACCTAGGATTGTGTTGAAGTGGAGTCCTCCTTGCACTATGTCGAGAATCCCTCTCAGGGAAATGCCACAGGACTTCACTCCACACTTCAAATGGTGGTACTATGATTGGAGAACTGCTGAAGCTGTCATAGTTCTGAACAAAGGGGATCAAATGGATACTGTCAGGGTATTCGACCCAATGTGGCTAACCAACTTGTCTGCTAATGATGTCTATACATTATACAAGTGGCCACTGTTCTATGACACACAAGACATTGTACAAGCCCTCCAGTTCCAAAATGTTATACGACTTTGCTTCGCGTTTGATATTCACGTGGGAGTCACACAAGAGGACAAGTACAAGAAATATGAGAAGGTAATGGAGAAAACAGACATTAGAGAGATCTAGGTCCAAGGGGGAGTTTGTTGATACATGTATGTCCCTAGATCGTGATATGTGATGTAATAGATCTTGTTTGGTATGATTAATGAACTGATATTGATAGTCTGTTGGTTATAATGTTTAATAGTTCATTAATGAGTCATGACTGAATTGATTGGGTTTATGATTACTTGAATGATTACATATAATATTATATTAATTAATTAAAACATTCAAACTTAATGAAGTTCTCATGCGAATGGCTCATGTGAATGGACCATAAGCATGAAGAACTTCACACGATTGACTCAGTCGCACGACTGAACCAGGAGACTGGATCAATCGTACGACTGTAACATAAGATTGGCTCAGTCACACGACTGAACACTCAGTCGCACGAATGAACCAACCGCATGGTTCAATCGCACGACTGAACCAAACTAATGGTTGAGTCACACGATTGAATAGTGCCAACCTATAAATACAACTCAATTTGTGAAAAATAAGGAGATTCGATCAAGTACGATTCAAGTCGAACCCTAGCCGTCAAGAAACCTTCCAAATCGTTCTCCAAGTTCATAGAACACATTAGATCGATTCCTTATCGATTTCTAACGTTAGTTTCAATCCTTGATTGATTCTTCGTGTGTTCTCACTGATTGGATCACCAATAAAATAGGATTCCGCACTATTTGATCTGGTATACACGTGATCTCTAGGTATTTCAGTCGAATACCAGGTCCTAACAAAACTTCTTGTACTTCTCCTCTCTTGTGATTCCTATGGGTATTTCAAATGCAAATCAGAGCCATATCACATCTTGGTATTGGAGGGCTTGTATAATATCCTGCTTGTCATAGAACGGTGGCCACTTGTATAGAGTTTAGGCATCTTCAGCTGACAAGTTGGTAAGCCATATTGGGTGAAACACCCTGATAGTTTCCATTTTGCCCTCTGTGTTTAGAACAATGACCACTTCACCCGTCCTCCAGTCATAATACCACCATTTAAAATATGGAGTGAAGTCCTGAGTCAATTTCCCGTAAAGGAATCTTTGACATCGTGTGAGGAGGACCCTACTTCAGCACTATTTCGGCTTCCCAGATATAGGGTCCACTTCAGATCTACGGATGTGCCTCTTCGGTTGTTAATGTATGAAGTTTACCCACCTAGTTTGGTATTCTTTCTTCAACGCAGCTTCCAACCAACCTAACAACTTTCTTGGATTAGCATACTACAGATCTAAGCACACCAGTCGGTTGAGCTCAAATACTGCAGATCATGAGGATATCTAAAGTACTCGATCCCCTTCCCTTTTTTCACTACATAAACATTTAAGTCCTCACAATAAGCCCATGCTATGAGCTTGCCCAACACCTTTCTGATGCTTCTTGACTTTGTAGAGTTTGGAGTAGGAATTTCGCTTTGGAGTCATCCGCTGGGCTCTTATTTCAGCAAGACAGCTGCTCATTCAGCCTTCTTGACATCAACATTTTCATCCGAGGCTTCGGCTTCGTTTTCATCCTTTTCCTTTTCCTTCTCCATTTCATCCAACTTCTCAAATGTAGCACTACCGAATGTATCACCAAAGTTGGGTATCACATTTCCCTTGTGGTTAGTGTACTCTGGATAATGTTCTATTGTAACATCCTCAATCTCAATCTCATAAACATCCTGCAACTCCTTATCACTTAGAACATCAAATTCTATAGCATCTTTTACAATTTCATCCGGATTGAGTTGAAACATCTCAGCTGGCTACTTGTCGGTCAGATCATGTATAATTTCTCCTTCTTCGGGAGTGTAGCTCACTGACCTTCTAACGATCCCTTGAAAATCAAGAATCATGGTGAATTGAGACTTGATTTGCTGAAGGGGAGCAACATCGTATTCATCCTACTGTGGAGTTTTATCTGCTTGATTAGACATTTAACACATCATACATAAGTCATCATATAAGCATTTAAACGTAAACACACATAGATAATACTTAATTACATTAATGTATATAATTCAAATACGAAAGTTTCTAAATACAAATACATCTAACTATTACTTTTGTCTTGAATCGCAGGTTCTTCAGCAGGTTGAGTAGAGGATGAGGCTCCTTGATCTTGTTTGGTCTTCCTTTCTTGAGCTCGAGGAGAGGCTGATGCAGCAACATCACCTTCCTGGTCATGCTCATCTTGATCTTTTCAGCTCGATCCTCCTTCCCCAATATCTTCTTCATTATCATCATTATCCTCCTCCTCCTCATCATCATCTTCATCATCACCATCACCATCTTTGATCTGGAGAGGTTTAGACTTTAATCCTTTCAGCTTTAGGAGCAACCTCCTGTTTTTCTTCTCCAGCTCCTCAATCCGCTTTACAGAATAGGCATTTTGCTTTCTGAGCTGTGTGATCTACTCTGCCTAAGGTGCATTTATCTCCATTAGTTGATTGAGCTATGCAGCTCTTTGCTCATCCACGCCTAGAAGCTTTAGCACCATTCGTTGAGGTTGGCTAGCTGTTCCTCTAACCCATATAGGGTAGAGAGGGTGCAGCGGTGAATGGAGTGTGAGTGGAAGAATCGGCTTCGTGAGTGGTGGTGGTAGTAGTGGATGTGGTGAATATGGGAGGTGGAATGTATGTGGGCTATGGTGGAGTGGCTGTGGTAGTGGTGGTAAGAGGTGTTGGAGTGATGGTAGGATGTGTGGTAGTGGTGTTAGGATGTGTGGTAGAGGTGTGGTAGGATATGTGGTAGAGGTAGGAGCTATGGTAGAGGTGATGGTAGTTGTGGTAATAAGGGTGATCCTCCGTCTATTGCTCTTTAAGCCCTGTGGTTGAGCTATATGCTTCTTCCTCGAGGCTTTAGAAGAAGATGCTCCCCTGGGCTGATGGGCTGGTTAGGAGTGTGTGTAGGATCTGTGCCATCAATAGCGACACCCCTTGAGTCACCCTAGTGTCCACCAACCACCATTATTCCTCTCTTAGTATCCACTACCTGGCTTCCTACTATCCTGACCAGTGGCTTGTCATCTGATTCTTCCTCTTCGTCAGCAATGAAGTCTTGGTGAAAAGAAGCCCTCTCTGTTTCACCAGGAGCATCACCACCTTGACCTAGGTCATCATCGTCGTCGTCGTCGGATGTGGTAGTCATGAGGGGCTCAGTATCTAAATCACTTTCATCATGACGCCATTTCATGCGAGCCGACACCACGTAATCCTCCCTGGCCAAATGCCCAAACAATCTCCTGACAGGGGGCTTCACCTGCTTCTCCCTGTAAACTTTCATCCTGCATAAGGTGGTATCATCCATCACCTCAAGCACCACTGCATCATCTCTCTCCTTTGGCAGCGAAGGAAGCTTCCCGTCAATAATCAATTGTAAGAAACATGGGTACATACAAAAGCCTTCCTTGCCTTTAGCCTCAAGGTTCTCGATCAAGTTGGAGAAGATCATGTGAGAGAAACTGAACGGGTGGTTCAATACCAGTGCAACGTATGCATTCTATATTTGGATGGACAGGTCATCAAATCCTCCATGCCCGGAGGCTATGCACTTCAGAATCACATGTGCCAAAACTTGAACTAAGGGCACATATTGCTCTTGTTCAGTACGCCGGCATTTATGTCACTCGCGTGTTTGGTCCTCATGAAGCAACCCCGAACAGTCAGGGGATGTAGCTTAGTTGGGTAGGTTCCATCCTCAGCCAGACCTAAGACCCGTCTCAAGCCATCCTTAGTAATCTCTATTCTTGACCAAAAATGGAGCTCCATATACAATGTGGCTCAACTGATCTGTCAATCATGGCACTTTCCCAGAATGCATGCTAGATGGATCTGTAAGTTGTGCATGGAGTCGAGATAGCCTTGAAGATTCGTGATCTGCGCAGAAAGGAAATAATCCTTGAGAACTCAGCAGCATTCCTGGATGTAGAATCAAGGTGAGCACAAATGTTGTGCTTGGTGTTGATAGTCCACCTATTAGCCATGTTGCTGTGACACAAGACACATATATGTTAGATTTGTGTACATGATGACATTTGACTCTTAAAGAACTTGGTTCATTGTGTTCAGTCGTGCGAATGGACAATACGACTGAGTCTTAGTCGTACGATTGAGCTCAGACGTACAATTGAGCCTGCGAATGAGCTTAGTCGTATGCTATGCTATGCTATGCGGTTGAGCTAATAATTCGATTGAACTAATACGCATGGTTCATTCGTGTGATTGAGTCATATGCCCAGCTCAATCATGCAATTAAAGTTCATGAGCATGTCTATTTGCATAAAGCTCTGTTAGACACTTTAAATTCAAATCTTGATCAAAACTTGATGTTAAACGTTGTGTTTAGACTCATTAGACTTGCAGAAACACAAAATAACACCTAATGTTCTTTTAAATCAATGATTATGTCCATTTAAGTGGTTTATTTTGAGGAGTTTTTCAAAGTTATTGTTTTTGAATGATTTCGGTCCTTAGGTTTTGATTAAACTGGGCATTGTTGTTGATTTCGGTCTCACATTACGTGTATATGAAGAGAGTAACACTTAGTATCACAATCAGTCGGTAAAATTAACCAAATGAACTTTGGGCAAAGTAACGGTATGTTCGTGCGTATGAGAGGTGCGCGATTGAAGAGTGTGACAAATGTGACTGACTCCCCTCTATTTATACTGAGTTAACATTTAGTCGTGCGACTGGGCCCATTCGCATGCTTCATTCGTGCTATTGGGGTTGAGTCGTGCGACTGGCTCATACGGCCTCATCCATTCGTGCGATTGGTTCATTCTGGTGATCCAATCGCATGGATTGCTCGATGATTATTATCCAATCATGCGACTGGTCCATACTTATGGTTCAATCATACGATTGGCCCATACGTATGGTTCAATCGTGCAATTGACCCATACTAATGGTCCAATCGTGCGAATGGTTCATACTTATGAGTTTGACCTCGTACTCTTTCAAACATACAAGTTTAACTATTGATAAGATGTTATGACCAATGATCATCTCAACATGATCTGTTTAATTGAAAAACTATGTAATCACCTTAGACGTGATCCTATTAATTTCAAAAACCGGATTGGTCACCTCAGACGTGACCACTTTTAGTGAGTGATTCAAAGATTGAATCTAGATGTATAGTCCGACTTTGACCTAACAAATGACGCAAAATTAAATAAAACAACTTGAAATTAAACAAAAAAAGATATATTTTTGTGTTTTTTATTGGAGATTGATTGAAATCTTTAGAAGGGCGTCTAACTGATGTATCTTCCTAGACAGCACAGTTTCAAGTTAATTTGATCATTTTTGGAGAGATTCATTATGGAATCATACGGGTTTATAAAAATCATTTTGGACACTTTAACAACACATTTTGATGCTCGATTCTTGTTTTGACCAAGAGTCAACAGCAAGTTTAGGAAATCATACTAGAGCTATAAGATGCACACACTGATTTTGACTTTCAAAAGTTTTAGCCACGATGATTGTCAGTATTATTGTCCTCTTAAATCCATACACAGATTGGAGATATATTTGGTTTGATTATTTCAACAAGCATTTGTGGATCCCACACTTATATGGTTATCAACATTCCTCGGGAGATTTTTGAGCGGTCTACGGGTATGTGACAAGAAGAAACTATCCTATGAGCTTTCAAAGAGAATCCAAGCTTCAGGTCAGTGCCACCGCACAGCAGAGAAGCGCAAACAACAATGAATTCTTAAATATTTAGGTTATGCTTATCCTCAGGTCAGTGCCACCACATAACAGAGAGGCACACAACCTATCTTCTTCTTAGAGCACTTATTTATCTTTTTGCATATAACGCACCAACAACATTTGTCATTAGCTTGATTGCGCTTAACATTTTTTTCGTGCTTTGCTCTTTTTATGGTGAACCGCACACTTTTGTGGCATTTTTTTTCTTATCACCCCTTATTGGAAATACGTTTATTGTGTTAACCAGTGATAAGATGGGAACCCACAGCAAGTTGAACAACTTAGTTTACATTTTAAATCACCAATGAGGTCTCCTCATCTATTGTGTTGAATCTATAGACACATCATATAATGGTCTAGCAATCTCTAGTTCTACTTTCTTTGTGTTACCTTAGTAGCATACTAGTTTTACTATCATTTTTCCTTTCATTTTGCATAGACTTCTGAGATGTATACTTTGAATTTTGCATCTTAATCATTTAAATTCTTTTGTAGTTCCAAACAATTTGTTCCTTGTGTACTATCATTTTCCATAAATGTTGAATCAGAATCACAGATTTGATCTCATTTCTATTAGCTAGGCTGCCCTCCTCCCTCATTTTTTTAATACCAATAATGCAACTAATTTAATACTAAACTAACCTATTCTCCCCCTAAAATTCTAAAACCAAAAGTTTTTTTGTGTTTTTGGATTTTAATAGACAGGAAAATAAAAATAAAATGAAAGAAAATAAGACATGTCGAACTACGCACTTTCTTCATCCAGAATCACATCACTTTTCTTTTTCACGCCATTAAAATCTAAAAGATACAAAAACCTCGGTTTATCAAATGCTTTTGTGTAGAGGTCGCCGCGTTGAAAATCTGTATTAATTTTAACCACATCGATTATTGCTTTTCAAAACAGTCACGTATAAAGTGATATTTAATACCGATGTGTTTAGTTTTAGGATGTTCGACTGGATTTTTGGTGACAACAATAGCAGTAGAGTTATCTACAAAATAGGAGTGGTAGATAATTGCAAACCGTACTCGCGCATTTGTTGTTGAATCCAAATGATTTGCGAACATCAACTTGTAGCAGCTACGTATTTAGCTTCACAAGTTCACAGGGCAACTGATGTCTGCTTCTTACACTGCCAGGTGACTATCCGTCTACCAAAAAACTAACATGCTGCAGATGTTTACTTGTAGTTCATCTTGCAACAACCATAGTCCGAGTCACTATACGATGTAAGCTCAAAATCATCGTCATGAGGATACCACAACCCGAGTGTTGGAGTACCCTTGAGATAATGAAAATTTTCTTTCATAACAATGAGATGATTTACTTTTGGTTTTGCCTGATATCTTGAACAAAGACACATGGCATACATGATATCAGGACGAGACGCTATGAGATACATAAGGGATCCGATCATTACTCTATAAATTGTAGCATCAACGAGATCACCATTTTCATCGGGTGCCACATCATGGTTCGTGGCAAGTGGAGTTCCAGCAGCTAAAGCATTCTCCTTGTTAAACCAACAGAAGATGTCCCCTACATATTTAGTTTGATGCAGGAAGATTCCTTTTGGTGTCTGATCCACCTATAATCCTAGGAAGACTTCATCTACCCTATTGCGCTCATCTTAAACTCTGCTTTCATTACAGATTCAAATTCTTTACATAAATCTTCATTCTTAGAACCGAAGATTATGTCGTCCTCATATATATGTACCAACATTAATCACCGTCTTTTTCTTTGATGAATAACGTACAATCAATCACTCCTTTGTGAAAAACATGTTTCACAAGATGAGTTGCGAGTTTCTATGTGCTTGATGGAGCCCATAGAAAGCCTTGTCCAGTTTGTAACTTTGTCCTGATAATAAGGTTACTCAAATCCTTCGGGTTGACTAACGTAGACTGTCTCACGGATCTCAGTGTAACATCCACTATTTTTCCAAGTTAAATCCAATTTTTAAGTTTTATTATAAAATTATAATAATTTTTATCGGATCAAATAGATTAAATGTTTTTATATTATTATGTATTGTTAATAATCTAAACAACTTCTACTAATTTTGTTTAGAAATAAACCTTTTCAAAAAATTATAAGGCTTATTAATCATGTTACGGTAAATAACTAAATGGAAAAGATTTTATTAAAATTTATTAAGTTATAAAATAACTTTTAATAAGTTTATATAGTTTTATTAGTACTCTTGAATTTTTTTAAATAATCATAAAGTTTACAAGTTTTATGAAAGTAAAAAAAAAAGATTAATAATATTTAATTTTATTTATTAGTTAAATTTGTTTTTATAAGTCAAGGGTTAAATTGTAATTTCTGAAACTTAATATAAAAGTTTCAAACATAAAATAACAAAGATGGATACTTTTGTAGGATTCTATGTGCCTGAGACACGTAGAATATTGATGCAGTTAGTACGTTATGATCCAAGTCGGGTTATACCCAATAACAAGCTTAGCAAACACCAATTAATATTTAATTGATGATATGATCATGCAATTAAATATTTACACCAATTTAGAAAATGGGTTTTCTAAATAAGTTGCATATGAGAAGGAACAACTTATTAACATATTTTGTTCATATATATTATTTGAAATATTATTCAAGTAAGTTGGATAATATCAAATAATAATAGAGTGCATATCTTATACAATTAAAATGTTAATTGTGAAACTAATAACAAGACTAGTTTAAGAAATAATGTGTGTTGGGTTTAAGAGGGGAAAACCCATTTTGAATTTTTTTGGCCGCCCCCTCCCTTTTTGGTTGGTCCTTTCATTTTATTGGGAATACACACATTAAAACAAGTCTTGCACTCCTCATTCTCTTCTCTCTACATATGCAAGAACATCAAAATAACCTCTCTCTCTCACAAAAGCTACGGCCAGAGGCAGCAGCATTAGAAGATTTTGAGAGCTATTTTGTGTTGTTTTGGTGTTGAATCTTCCTAACAAGAAGGTGCTTTGCAAGGAGGCTTGGGGTATACAAGCTTGAGGGCTCCTTTTGTTGGAGTCTCCATCTTCATCAAACATCCATCTTTTGGTCGACTATAAAGTGCAGTAAGGTAGTTTATGGCAGCCCCTTGTGGCTGTCATATTATGTTGTTTTATGCATACATAGCATGCTTATTCATATAAAAATGATCCTTTGACATATGGGTTTGTTTCCTACATAAATATGGTCACTTAAAAACATGTTTTTCAGCTTTATAATCAAGTTTATAAAGTAATTATTCCGCTGCGTTTTCAGTAAGTTTAAGAGGTTAAACTATGTTTTGTGTCTTACAAACCCTTTCAACTTTAGGGACCAAATTGTAAATACCCAAACCAAACCCCCTCCCTTCCCATCGACCTTTCTCCAGTCACCTCCGGCGATCGCTCCGGCGATGGTCAAAACCACCAAAACGCTAGACTTCAATGCAACTAAACCAAACCTTAACTATTATGCACCGGTTTCGAACTTAAAACCATGTTTAATTGTGATTATTCGACCATTAACACAAGAAATTAAAATTGAAACCATCTATTAAAATCCTTAACCCATCAATCTTGTAACCATTCGAATTGCATCTATTGGAATGATGGAAACATTTTTAATTGATCCTCTAAACCATTCTACATCATCAATCACACAAACGAATCCCCCATTCGAATCTTTCGATCATCACTTTCCTTTTGAACTTACAACTTCATCGACAACTGTCTTTGAAGCATTCTAACTTAAAATTGTTTGAGGGTTTTGAATCTTAAACATCCTTTGAAGCTTCATATGTAGGGAATTTGATTATCATCAACGTTTGCACCTTGAAGCACATCCACGCAGTCATGACTCGTTCATAAAACTGAGATCATCGAATCTGAACTTAATCACATAAGTCTCACATATCAATATGATCGGTTCATATGGGGAATGAATGCCCTATGGTTGATTTCATTAACAACATCAATTTGAGGTTCAACTTGGAACGTTTGCAATCTTGGGTTCTTTAGTGATTTGGGGGTTATTTGAAAGATAATTTTTATTAATTGATTTGTAATTAAAAACAAGTTTTGGGTTTTAGCCCAACCGGTTACCATATCACTCTTGTATGCACGAGGTCTCGGGTTGAACCCTGCCTCGAGCATTTATTTTTTGCCTAATTGTATAGATATTAAACTTCACAAAAATATACTAATATGTTATTTAATCAAAGTAAATATTATTGTGATAATTAAATCCGTCTAGAAATTATTAAATTTATTTTAAAAGTGTTAAAAAGTTATGATTTTAAATTTAGTCTTTTTAAAGAATAACAAAAGTTATAAAACATTAATAATTCTTTTTGAAATTAAGGACTTACTATACTTGACATAAACTAAGTTTTTCCCTTAAATGACCATGTTGGTGTTTGAATCTTATAGCGTGTTAGAGGATGGCCGTTGATAGATCTCCGAAAGTTTCGTGAAGTGAAGGTTGTGGTGGATGTGGTGCTGGACCGCGTGTCACGAAAAGCCTAGCTAGGGCTGCTGAAATGACACTCGAAGAGCCCGAGATCCCTCAGCTAGAAGGTGGCGATGATAGTGCAAGTCTGAGGACCATATTGAAAGAGGCTGTTGTTGAGGGTGATAAACAGGTTATGCATACGATTCTGCCATCTATAGTGAATAAGGTAATTTGGACGGTGAAGGAGACGGAGGTTATTATAGTGAGCAAGAAGGGTAGCGGCGAAAAGAATTTGAACGGAAAGCGGTTTGGACGTGATGGGGCCACTCTAAACAAAAAGGTTGCCGGGATGGATGACCGGCGTGTAACTTCGTTCGGTGCAGAGACGAGAAAGTGGGGTAAGTGTTCCAAAGGGCGTATTGGAGAATGTAGGTGGGGATCAAACCTCTGCTTTAAGTATGGGATGCCCGGCCATTTGGCAAGAGATTATGAGGTGGTATGGTGCTACAACTGAAGTGGAAGGGGTCACATAAGCAGAGACCGAAAGGACTCAAGGGCAGAGAGTTTTGAAAGCAGGAACACGATAAAAAAGTGAAGGGCATAGGGTGAGCACACGGTCTTCACGATAATGCAGGAGAAGGCTAGGACGGACCCCGATGTCATGTCAGGTACGTATCTAGAACCAAACTTTTGCTTCTATATTGTTTGATTCGGGAGCTATCAAGAGTTTTATTTTTGTGCCCTTTTGTGCTAAGTTGCCTATTAGGAGTAGAAGTATTGATTAGCCTTTGATGTAGAAACTGCCATAGGTAAGTCTACCAGTATTTCTGAGGTGATAGAAGGTCGTGAAGTGGATCTAGGAGGTCACAAGTTTCCTATTAGACCGTTTGTAATGACCTTAGGTGGTTTGATGTAGTTCTAGGAATGGATGGGTTGGTGGACTACGAGGTGAGCATTGTGTGTCGTAGGAAGAGGATTCATTTGACGGCTCCTAACGAGAGTTAAGTAATGGTTTATGGTGATTGTGTGAGTATGATTTCGAAAGTGATATCGATGGCAGAGGCGGGAAAGTGCATGAAACATGGATGTAGTGCCTACCTAGCCTACCGAGAGCTGAACAAGTTGACGGTGGAGAATCGGTATCCATTGCTATGGATCGATGACCTGTTCGATCAGCTCGAAGGTGCCAGATGGTTCTCGAGGATAGATCTTCGATCTGGCTGCCATGAGATGATGGTTAAGGAGCAAGATATTCCTAAAATAGTTTTTCACACATGTTATGGACACTACAAGTTTCTTGTATGTCATTTAGTTTGACCAACGCGCCAGCTACTTTTATGGACATGATGAATCAAGTGTGTTGGCTGATGTTTGATATATCAATGATTATGATAGCTTGATTGATTCCAAGAGTAAGGATGAGCATGCCGGTCACATTTGAGGGGTGTTGGAGATGTTGAGAAGAGGAACTTGTACGCCAAGTTCTACAAGTGCGCATTTTGGTTGTGCGAGTTCAATTCTTGGGTCATGTGGTGAATCCTGATGGGATCATGGTGGATCCAGCAAAGGTGGAGGCAGTGATGTACTGGAAGTCTCCAAAAACACCATCCGAGATTCATAGCTTCTTAGGTTTGGCGGGCAACTATAGAAGATTCATTCATGGCTTCTCTAAGATCGCTTCTCCACTAACCAAGTTGACCTGAAAAGATGTAAAGCTTGTATGGGGTCAAGCTCAAGAGAAGGCGTTCAAGGAATTGAAAGAGAGGTTGACTCAAGCTCCTGTTCTGTCATTACGTGATGGAAGTGAAAATCTGGTGGTTTATTTTGATGCATCCTACTCGGGGTTGGAGTGAGTGTTAATCTAGAGAGGAAAGGTTATAGCCTATGCATCCCAATAGTCAAAGGTTCATGAGCTCAATTATCCTACTCATGACTTGGAGCTAGCAGCGGTGGCCTTTGCGTTAAAAATTCGGAGGCACTATATTTATGGGACGAAGTGTACCATATTCACTGACCACAAGAGCTTGAAGTACTTCTTTGAGTAGAAAGATTTGAACATGAGGCAGAGGAGATGGTTGGAGCTTATAAAATATTATGATTGCAAGATCCACTACCATCCAGGCAAAGCCAATATGGTGGCGGATGCCCTTAGCCAAAAGGAGAGGCCCGAGCCGATTTAGAGGAAAGCATATAAGTTGATCATGACCTTGGATGTGATGAAGCAATTCAAAGAGTTACAAGATGAAGCGTTGAAAGAAGATCATCTTAACTCTGAAAGAATGAGAGGTTTGGTTGCAGAATTCGATGAAAACACGCTTGGTGTTAGAACCTGATTTGGACGAATGTGGATTCCTCATTTTGAGGATCTACGCTAGAAGATTATGGATGAAGCTCACAAGACACGATACTCCATTCATCCCGGTGCCACAATGATGTATCAAGACATGATGAAAGATTATTGTTGGCTGGGTATGAAACGTGACGTGGTGGAGTATGTGAGTAAATGCCTTACTTGTCTACAGGTGAAGGCCGAGCATCGAAAGCCGTATGGGAAGATCCAACCTCCGGGTATACCGGGATGGAAGTTGGAGCACGTAACCATGGATTTCATTACAAAGCATCCGCGTACCCCGAAAGGAGTATGATGCCATAGGAGTGATAGTCGACCGTTTGACGAAGAGTGCTCACTTCCTACCGATTCACCAGACATATTCATCCGATAGGTTGGCCGATCAATTCATCAAGGAAATTGTGACTCGTCATGGTGTGACGGTGTCTATTGTGTCCGATCGTGATACCCGGTTTACATCTAAATTTTGGAGGGAATTCAACGATGCTTTGGGGATGAGGTTGCATATTAGCATGGCTTATCATCCCCAGACAGATGGTTAGATAGAAAGGATGATTCAGATGCTAGAGGATATGCTTCGTGCATGTGTTATCGATTTTGGAGGAAGTTGGGATGACCACTTACCTTTTGCTGAGTTCCCATATAACAACAATTATCATGCCAGCATTAGTATGCCACCTTATGAGATGCTATATGGTAGGAGATGCAAGACACCCGTCTGTTAGAGTGATATTGGTCTGAAAGAATTAGGAAGCATCAAGGTAATCGAGGCTACGACTGAGAAGCTTGAAAGGATCAAAGCCTTCATGAAGGTAGCCAAAGCTAGATAGACGTCATATGCTGATTAACAACGTAGACCGATTGAGTTCCAGGTGGGTGATAGGGTTATGTTGAAGGTTTCACCTTGGAAGGTTATCATTCGGTTTAGAAAGCGGGGCAAGATGAGCCCAAGGTACATAGGGCCTTTCTGAATCATTACTCGAGCAGCAGAGGTGGCCTATAGACTGGAGTTACCAGATGAGCTAAGTGGAATTCACCGGACATTCCATGCATCATATCTGAGAAAGTGCTTAGCAGACAAGGATATAATTGTACCACTGGAGGATATCGAAGTGGATGAACGGATCAATTATGTGGAGCAACCAGTGGCGATCATTGATCGAAAGAAGAAAAGGCTGAGGAATAAAGTGGTTCCTTTTATGTGTGTATAGTGGAAACATGGGAAAGGATCCGAGTCTACGTGGGAGACTGAAGAAGAGAAGAGACAACATTACCCACGTCTGTTCTAGGAATAATAGGTTTTGGGGACGAAACCCATTTAAGGGGGGTGGACTTCTAACACCCGGTTATTTTCCTTGAAGCCAAAGAGAGAAGGGAAAGAGAAAGAAGAGAAATAAAGTCCAAAGTCAAGGGACCAGACTTGACAAATGGAAAGACTTGAAAGACTGGGAGATTAAGAGGGGAGGGCAGCCCACATCCTCCCCCACACTCACAAATTTTCAGGTATAGAGAGTAGACTGGAAGAAAAGTGGTCTCAAGCTTTGGTTTTGGTGGATTCGAGTGTGAAAGTTGAGGTCTAGTGGGTTGGATTGAAGCTCTACTTGACGAGATTGTTTGTTTGAGTTCTAGGACCCCTCTTTTACATGTTTTTAACTGATTTAGGGCTGGAACACATAGTAAAACCTATTTTTGAAGTGTGTGTGTTGAACCCGAATGTCTGTGTTTGTGTGTGATGCGAGTGGGGTTTGTTTCCGGGCTTGTGTGTGCTTGAATGGTGTTGTGGTATCTGTTTTTAAGGTTTACGATGGTTGATTTGGGCTTAGAACAGGTTTGAGAGGGTTTGGAGTCCGAAAAGTGCAGCTTGGGTTCGGGATGAACTGCATTCTGCATCAGCTATGGCTAGGCGACCGAATGGAATGCAACAAGAGGCCGTACGACTGAAAGGAGTGCGATTGAGGTTCATTCGCATGTGAGTCATACGACTGAAGTCCATACGCTTGTGAGTCCTGCGACTGAGGTTCATTCGTACGGGGGTGATGCGATTGGTGTCCATTCGCATTAAGTCCATTCGCACAAGGTGTCCATTCGCATTAGGTCCATTCGCAGAAGGTGTTCATCCACATTAGGTCCATTCTCACAAGGTGTTCATCCGCATTAGGTCCATTCGCACAAGGTGTTCATCCGCATTAGTTCCATTCGTATAGGATTCATCCGCATTGTGTCCATCCGCATTGGGTCCATTCGCATAGGGCCCATTCGCTTGGTGTTCATCCGCATTGTGTTCAGTCGACTAGGAGGCCATGCGACTGAATGGTGCTCATACGCCCAAGTAGGGCTTGTGTACCTAAGGGAACATAGTTTATTTACTGAATTTTGGGGAAAGTGCAGATGTAAGTTTTGACGTGGAAGGTTCCCTAGGGTTCATGTGAGATGACTTTTGAAGCCATAGAGGTTATGTTGGGCATGGATGATGACAATGTATGATGTTGTTGATTATGCATGATGTATGTTATGTATGTATGATGATGTTCACTGTGTATTTTCATGTTCCTTATTATTATGTATGATTATTTTCCCTTGGCTTTATGTGGAATGTTAATGAATGAAATGAAAGTATTATGTAACGTAAAGTGGAAGATAATGAAAAGAGGAACATGATGAATGAATGCATGCATTAGTGAACCATGGAAAGTAAAGAAGGTCTTGCAAGACTTGTATGTCGGAACACGCCCAATGAAGGGTTTTAGTCCAACGGTGTGTAGGTTAGCTACCCTAGAAGGATGCTCATCGGGGTCCATCTTTGTGATTAACCATTTGTATAGAACCTTTGTCGCTTACCCGGTACTGTGGCACCATGTATAGCTGTCTATTTATATAGTTCGGACCAATACCCATACGGTTAGGGTTTAGTATATGACATTAGTATAGATCCTTTGCCGCTTATCCCGATACTGTGGCACCATGTATAGCTGTCAACTTATAGACTTTGGCCTAGTACATGTATAGTTGGGGTATAGCACATGGCATTGGTACAGAAGTTATGGAAAGTGAAAGAAAGAATGAATGATGAAGATAATAATGATATTATCTATGTGTACTTTTGATGTATGATCACATGCGAAAGTAAAGGGTCGTTTTAATGAAAGTAAAGTATGTTTTATTGTAAAACTAGAACTCACTGAGCAATGCTGACTTTTGTGTGTTTCCAGTTGGTAGGTAATGTTGCTAAAGATGGGACGGGCCAACTACTCAGCTCTTTTGGATGACCTTTTTCTGTTTAATGTATTTGCATTATAATGCGAATGAACGACGTTTTGAAATAAACGATTGTATTAACTTGCAAAAGCATTTATAAGGAAATGAAAAGTTATTTTAATGTTCCGCTGCAATGTTTATGAATGTTAATTGAAAAGTTATATGTTTTATGTGCAATGATTTACCAGCTGTAAGCGTCCCGGGAACGGGGCCTTACATAAACTCTTGAAACTAATATAACAATATAATTTTCTATTATTCTTCATTTTTATTTTAAGGTTTTGAATATTATAATACATTTATAAAAATCGTTTAAAGCTTAAAAACTTTATGAAATGATTTTAAATAATTTAAAAGGCATTTAACTAAGTATTTACTTAATTATATGTATCAAAATTTAAATAATTAATTATTTTAATTCAAACGCTATACTAGATCTTTATTAAATCATTCATTATCATTATCAATTTTAATTGGGTTATTTCATCTTATTGAACCAAAACATAATCTATTGCATTATTTGGCTTAATTATTAAAACCCTCAAATTCCAATTGAAACCCTAGTTCACATCAAATTGTTAATCTTATTAATAAACTTAATCTTGGAATCTATACGTTTATGTAACCTGTAAAAGAAATTGTTGGAGACTCGTTTAATTTCTTATCATGACCTTATATATATCAAGTGAGTTCTCCATGCCCCCTTTTTACTTTATTTCACATGTTTTGGGGTGAAACATGTTAACCTTATAAACTTACACTTGTAAACATCTTGATACTTGTAAATGCACATGCAATTCATCTTTACCTTTTTTTCATGGTTATTTGTGTTATTATAAGTCTTGTATGAGATACATATTTTGTTTACAATCATTAACTATTGCTAGCCTTGGCGACATCTTAGATCTTTGGGCCTGACAAGCCTATTTGGTGCTAAAGCCGATGTATTGTTGGCTCCTAATGACGTATGCTTGTTCATCATGGGAACCAAATACACTTAGCCAATCATATATACTTGTAATCAAGTCGAAGTTTGGTTGTAACTCTATGTGTTCTATAAGCTTGCTAACTCGTAACCATTTACATGAATTGCTACTTGTAAACCTTTACATATATATATATATAATATATATATATATGTGTGTGTGTGTGTGTGTGTGTGGTGTGTGTGTGTGTGTGTGTTTAAACCATGGAAACTCACCAACTTTCAAAGTTTACCATTTATTTTTAACATGATTCAGGTTTGATACTTGGACCTAGTTTAACTAAATATGTTATTTCTTGTTTGAAGCTTGTGTATTGTAGGGACTTATCTGTCTTGTAATATTCAATGATTAATGATATTTAATATTATTTCAACTTAATTAGTTCTATGTGCTATGAACAATCGTTTCACATTCATCCACCCCCATGATTCTACCATCGGTCGGGGGATGACAGATTGGTATTAGAGCCATGGTTATAGGGATTTAGGTTATTAGAAACGGAATGATCTAGACTATAACTAAGTACCTTTACACATGAGTCCTCTCATGTATTTTATATGCTTATATAGGATTTTATGTGCCTTATGTGTTTGTACTTGATTATGTGATTATATGTCTTATGTGCTTATTCTTATACTTTGAATCTTATCAATACACACACGAACCTTAAATCATATTCTAAGACTTTATGTGCCTCAATCAAATGGTTTTCAAAGTGTACTTTGAATCATTATTTGTGGTTTTCAAGTCTCGTCATAGTCTATGTCCTATAACTTGACAACAAGTAATGCTAGAAGAGTGTGATCCCTGTTTTTCGAGGTCATCTGTCTAGGCATGGTATTCATATAAATCCTAATCAACCGATGGATCCATTTACCTTACTTGGGAATCCTTGGGGTGAGTGTCCGCTTATAGGTACGCATGTCTTCCTTAAGGTTGTAGTTGACCTAATACTTTAATAAGTCAACGTAATGTTTTCATTTGTAAACCGAACGTTACACTCGAAACATCTTGTTATTTTGAATCGTTTCATCATTGATTTTGTACCCCTGAAACTTAAAACTCATTAGCCCATTTTTCTTAATAACCTTTAAAAGCTTTCTAAACGCGTTCTCCGCAAAACTGCACTTATCCTGAAAACCTATTACAATGATGCCCTCATTCTGAATTGAATTTTTAATCTTAACAAACATGATTCTCGTATCAACATTACACTAGTGAACCTTTGAAACGTCAATGACATAAGTAAGTTAGAGTCGATCATCTAAGAACTCCGTTAAAGTCATTTGCTTTAGAAGCTCTTTTGAATTCCATATTCCATCCAAAAGCATCATGAACTTATCTCCGAGTCTCGTATCGATCTATACGTGGTGCTTCACTCATGACAATAACCTTCCTAAACGTCTTAAATCGTCTGAAATACAAAGCTTATCAACTAAAATCCTAATTTAATCTTGTACCCTTTGCCAATAAGCATATAAAAACACAAATTATGAAATTTAACAAACTTAATCATAGTAAAACATCATAACTAAACTTATTCAAACGTACAAGCATCACTTGCAAATGGGACATAAAATCCAGTCTTCCTATATTCTTGAAATGAGTCTACTTGTGATTTAATTTCGGAAAAAAATTCTTAAAGTAGGGGAGACTGTAACATCCGCTATTTTTCCAAGTTAAAACCCAATTTTAAGTTTTATTATAAAATTATAATAATTTTTATTGGGTCAAATACATTAAATTGTTTTTTATATTATTACGTATTGTTCATAATCAAAACAACTTGTAATAATTTATTTAGACACAAACCTTTTCATAAAGTTATAAAGACTTATTAATCATGCTACGATAAATCATTAAATGGAAAAGATTTTATTGAAATTTATTAAAGTTATAAAAATAAATTTTAATAGGCTTATAAAGTTTTATTAGTAGTCTTGAATTTTTATAACTAATTATAAATTTTACAAGTTTTATGAAAGTAAAAAAAAGATTAATAAATATTTAATTTGATTTATTAGTTAAATTTTTTTATAAGTCAAGGTTAAATTGTAATTTCTGAAACTTAATATAAAAGTTTCAAACATAAAATAACAAGATGGATACTTTAGGGACCAAATTGTAAATACCCAAACCAATCCCCCTCCCTTCCTGTCGACCTTTCTCTGGTCACCTCTGGTGATCGCTCCGATGGTCAAAAACCACCAAAACGCTCGACTTGAATGCAATTAAACCGAACCTTAACTATTATGCACCGGTTTCGAACTTAAAACCATGTTTAATTGTGATTATTCAACCATTAACACAAGAAATTAAAATCAAAACCATCTATTCAAATCCTTAACCCGTCGATCTTATAAGCGTTCGAATTGCATCTATTGGAATGATGGGAAACATTCTAATCGATCCTCTATACCATTCTACATCATTAATCACACAAACAAATCCCCCATTCGAATCTTTCGATCATCAGTTTCCTTTTGAACCTGCAACTTGGTCGACAAATATCTTTGAAGCATTCTAACTTAAAATTGTTTAAGGGTTTTAAATCTTAAACATCCTTTGAAGCTTCATATGAAGGGAATTTGATTATCATCAACGTTTGCACCTTGAAGCACATCCACGCAGTCGTGACTCGTTCGTAAAACTAAGATCATCGAATCTAAACTTAATCACATAAGTCTCACATATCAATGTGATCGGTTTCATATGGGGAATCAAAGCCCTATGGTTGATTTTATTAACAACATCAATTTGAGGTTCAATTTGGAACGTTTGCAATCTAGGGTTCTTGAGTGATTTGGGGGTTATTTGAAAGATGATTTTTATTAATTGATTTGTAATTAAGAACAAGTCTAGGCTTTAGCTGTAATGTAACACCCGGCTATTTTTTGACAAGAAAGAAGAATATGTCAAGAAAAAGAAGGAAAAGAAATAAACCCAAGTCTAGGGGTAAAAGTGTCCAAAAGGACAAAATGTTTGAAAAGTGGGTGTAAAAGGTGGCATGGCCACCCATCACCTTTTCTACGCCCAAATCTTTCGGATTTTAGTGAGAGAAAGGAAGAGAACAGAATTATTCTCGGCTTTGAAGAAGAACAAGAAGAAAGAATTCGAATTCAAGGTAAGAATTCATGCTTTTATGGTGTTCTTGACTGGTCTTATCCTCGGGTTTATGCTTATGTGTGTTTGTATGTGTTCGGGTATGTTTTTAGTGGGTTTCTAGGAGGTTGAATTCAATTTGAAAATGAGTTTGGAGGAAGCAATACTCAAAAGCTACAAAGGTCAGTTCTAGAACCCCTCTTTTACTGGTTTTTAACTGATTTTGGGGGTGGAAATGCATGAATGTATTATTTGATTTAACTAGGTTTTGGACCCGTATGCTTGAATGTGTATATGATGATGTTATGGTGTAATGGGTGATTATGTTCATGTTTGCTGATGTATGATTGGGTTTCTAAGATTTAGAATGTATCATGTGAGCTTAGGACATGATGAATGGTGACTTGAAATATGATGTTTAAGGCTCATAAGTTATGTTTTAGAATTCGCATAAGTGATGAAACCGGGAAATGCGGATGAGCAAAGTAAGCCAATGCGGATGAGGTCAATGCGGATGAGCATTGACCAAGTATGGAAATGTGGACGAGCAAAGTAAGTCAATGCGGATGAGGTCAATGGGGATGAGCATTGACCAAGTATGGAAATGCGGATGAGCAACGTAAGTCAATGTGGATGAGGTCAATGCGGATGAGCATTGGCTAAGTATGGAAATGCGGATGAGTTAGGCAAATGCGGATGGAAAATGTGGATAGAGTAAGTTAATGCGGATGAAGGAAATCAAATGCGGATAGATCTTTGATCTGGTTACCATCAGTTGAAGGTGAATTGACTACCTGTTTGTAAAGAAGAAGGACGGTAGTATGAGGATGTGCATTGACTACCGCGAACTAAACAAGTTGATGGTGAAGAACCGATACCCCTTACTGAGAATAGATGATTTGTTCGATCAGCGAGGATAGATCTTTGATCTGGTTACCATCAGTTGAAGGTGAAGGAGCAAGATATCCCTAAAACAGCTTTTCGAACGCGCTATGGTCACTACGAGTTTCTTATCATGTCTTTTGGTTTGACCAACGCGCCGGCTACTTTTATGGATTTGATGAACCGTGTGTGTTGGCCGATGCTGGATAAATCAGTGATTGTGTTGATTGATGATATCCTGATTTATTCGAAGAGCGAGATTGAGCATGCCGGTCACATTCGGGAGGTTTTGGAGACGCTGAGAAAGGAGAAGTTGTTTGCGAAATTCTCCAAGGGCGCATTTTGGTTGCGCGAAGTTCAATTCTTAGGTCATGTGGTGAATCCTGACGGGATTATGGTGGATCCGGCGAAAGTGGAGGCGGTTATGCAATGGAAGTCACCAAAGACGCCATCCGAGATTCGTAGTTTCTTGGGTATGGCAGGCTACTATAGAATATTTATTCAAGACTTCTCTAAGATTGCTTCTCCATTGACTAAGTTGACCCGAAAAGATGTGAAGTTCGTATGGGGTCAAGCTCAAGGGAAGGCATTTGAAGAATTAAAGGCGAGGTTGACTCAAGCTCCTGTTCTGTCATTACCTGATGGGAGCGAAGATCTTGTGGTTTATTCTAATGCTTCCTACTCGGGTTTGGGGTGTGTGTTAATGCAGAGAGGGATGGTTATATCCTATGCGTCCCGACAGTTGAAGGTTCATGTGGTCAACTACCCTACTCATGACTTGGAGCTAGCAGCCGTGGTCTTTGCACTAAAGATTTGGAGGCACTATCTTTAAGGTACGAAGTGAACCATTTTCATTGATCACAAAGAGCTTGAAGTACTTCTTCGAGCAAAAGGATCTGAACATGAGGCAGAGGAGGTGGTTGGAGCTTATAAAGGATTATGATTGTGAGATCCATTACCATCCGGGCAAGGCCAATGTGGTGGCGGATGCCCATAGCCGAAAAGAGAGGCCCGAGCCGGTTCGGGTGAAAGCATATCAGCTAATCATGACCTCTGATGTGATGAAGCAAGTCAAAGAGTTTCAAGATGAGGCATTGAAAGAAGATCATCATAACTCGGGGAGGATAACAGGTCTGGTCGTAGAATTGGGTGAAAACACGCTTGGTGTTAGAACTCGATTCGGGAGAATGTGGATTCCTTGTCTTGGGGATCTACGGGTAAAGATTATGGACGAAGCTCACAAGACCCGATACTCTATCCATCCCGGTGCCACAAAGATGTACCAAGACTTGAAGAAAGGTTATTGGTGGCCGAGTATGAAGCGCGATATGGTGGGGTATGTGAGTAAGTGCCTTACTTGCTTGCAAGTGAAGGCTGAGCATCAAAAGCAGTATGGGAAGATCCAACCTTTGGATATACCGGAATGGAAGCGCAATATGCTGGGGTATGTGAGTAAGTGCCTTACTTGCTTGCAAGTATGCCACCTTACGAGATGATATACGGTAGGAGATGCAGAACACCTGTCTGTTGTGGTGATATTGGTCAAAAAGAGGTAGGGAGCATCGAGGTAATCGAGGCTATGACTGAGAAGCTTGAGAAGATCAAAGCCTTCATGAAGGCAGCCAAAGATAGACAGAAGTCGTATGCCGATAAACGACATAGACCGATTGAGTTGCAGGTGGGTGACCGGGTTATGTTGAAGGTCTCACCTTGGAAGGGTATTATTCGTTTCCAAAAGCGGGGGAAGTTGAGCCCGAGGTACATAAGCCCTTTCAGAATCAGTGCTCCCGTAGGAGAGGTAGCCTATAGACTAGAGTTACCTCCTGAGTTAAGTGGAATTCACCCGACATTCCATGTATCTCATCTGAGGAAGTGCTTAGCTGATGAAGGCATGAGTGTTCCACTAGAGCATATCGAAGTAGACGAATAGCTCAATTATATGGAGCAACCAGTGGCAATCATTGATCGAAAGGAAAAGAGGTTGAGGAATAAAGTGGTTCCCCTTGTGCGTGTGCAGTGGAAGCACAGGAAGGGATCTGAGTCAACATTGGAGACTGAAGAAGAGATGAGACATCATTACCCACAATTCTTTGAGGAATAACAGGTTTCAAGGATGAAACCTATTTAAGGGGGGTGGACTTGTAACACCCGACTATTTTTAGAGAAGAAAGAAGAATAAGTAAAGAAAAAGAAAGAAAAGAAATAAAACCCAAGTCTAGGGTTAAAACGTCTCCAAAAGGACAAAATGTTTGAAAAGTGGGTCTAAAAGGTGGCATGGCCGCCCATCACCTTTTCTACACCCAAATCTTTCGGATTTTAGTGAGAGAAAGGAAGAGAGCAGAATTATTCTTGGCTTTTATGATGATGTTATGGTGTTCTTGACTGGTCTTATCCTTGGGTTTATGCTTATGTGTGTTTGTATGTGTTCGGGTATGTTTTTAGTGGGTTTCTAGGAGGTTGAATTCAATTTGCAAACGAGTTTGGAGGAAGCCATACTCAAAAGCTGCAAAGGTGAGTTCTAGAACCCCTCTTTTACTAGTTTTTAACCGATTTTAGGCTGGAAATGCATGAGTGTATGTTTTGAATAAACTGGATTTCAGACCCATATGCTTGAATATGTATATGATGATGTTATGATGTAATGTGTGATTATGTTCATGTTTGCTGATGTATGATTGTGTTTCTAAGATTTAGAATGTATGATGTGAGCTTAGAACATGATGAATGGTGAATTGAAATCTGATGTTTAAGGCTCATAAGTTAAGATTTGGAATCCGCATAAGTGATGAAAAAGGGAATGCGGATGAGCAAAGTAAGCCAATGCGGATGAGGTCAATGCGGATGAGCATTGACCAAGTATGTAAATTCTGACGAGCAAAGTAAATCAATGCGGATAAGCATTGACCAAGTATGGAAATGCACATGAGCAAACTAAGTCAATGCGGATGAGGTCAATGCGGATGAGCATTGGCTAAGTATGGAAATGCGGATGAGTTAGGCAAATGCAGATGGCAAATGCCGATAGAGTAAGTTAATGCGGATGAAGGAAATCAAATGCGGATAGAGTAAGTTAATGTGAATGAAATAAATCAAATGCGGATGAGTAGTAGTGTCAATGCGGATGAACACTTAGTAAAATTTTGACTTTTTGGGGAAAAGATGTAATGTAGGCTTTGACCTAGGAGATTCCCGGGGGTTATGTAAGTCGACTTTTGGGGTCATAGATGGTATGATGGGCATGTAATGATAAGTGCTTGATGCTTATGATGATGATGATGATGTTGCATGGTTATGCATGATGTGTGTTATGTATGTATGATGCCCTGCATGATGATATATGAATAATATGTTTATGTTCCGTATAATGATGCAAGATTATCTTTCCTATGACTTTACGTGTTATGATAATGAATGAACCAAAAGTATTATGTAATGTAAACTGAAAGATAATGAAAGAGGAACATGTTGAATGAATGCATGCATTAGTGAATGAATAAATAAATGTAAGAAAGGCTTGCAAGCAAATGTATGGAGGTGCACACCCATTGTAGGTGTTAGCTCAACGGTGTGCGGGTTAGCTACCCCAAACAATGCACATTGGGGTCCAATCGTTGTGATTGACCATATGCTAGGTACTAGAGTTAGCTTCGTGCACAATGTTCGAGGTCAATGAATGACCTCAGGCCCAGTTACCTGCTTCGTGCACAATGTTTGGGGTATAGCATATGGCGTTGATCCAGAATGAAAGAGAAAGGATAAATGGTGAATGTACTTGCCCTAGGTACTGGAGTCAACTTTGTGCACAATGTTCGAGGTCTATGAATGACTTCAGGCCTAGTTACCCGCTTCATGCACAATGTTCGGGGTAATCTACACATCACTGGAAGTAATGAATGAACGAATGGAAGTTAACGAATGAATGATGAGATAATAATGATATTATCTGTATGTACGTATGATGTATGATCACGAGTGAATGTAAAGTATAGTATGAAATTGAAAGAAAAGTATGTTTTATTTATAAAACTAGAACTCACTCAACAACGTTGACTTTTATGCATTTTCCAGTTGGCAGGTGAGCATTGCTGAGGATTGCTGAGGATTGCATGAAGTAGCTACTTGGCATATTGAATGGCATTATTTTGTTAATGTTTTTGCATTGTAATGCAAACAAATGATGTTTCAAAACGAAGGCTTGTATTAACTTGCAAAAGCATTTTTAATGATATGAAAAGTTATTTTTATGTTTCCGCTACAATGTTTTACGAATGATTAAATGCAAAGTACATGTTTTATGTGCGATGATTTACCAGCTGTAAGCGCTCCAGGAACGGGGCCTTACAAGTTGGTATCTGAGCCAAAGTTTAAGTGATATGGGTAAATTTTCAAAATAAACCTTAACATAAACTGAGAATGGGACGGAAGGGGAATGGGATGCCAATCTGAGTAGTTGCGTGCCATCAGGTATTTTCGTAATGTTAACGGTTTATGTGCGCATGGTATGTGGTTATATGTTGTATGTAGATTTAGATACTGATTAAGTCCGGATAGGAGATGCTTGGGGTATAAAGAGTAAAGTAAGTGGCTAATCACCATGGAGAGAGAATAAGATGGATATGGGTTATAGACCGAGTTAACTCTTCGGGTTACGTGTTTGGCGCATTTAAGGTCCTGGGAACACCCGGTATATATAAACAGATCAGCTTGAGTAGCTCTCATTTGCAACTCAACACTCTAGTTCTAGAGAGAGAATAGAGAGAGAAAGTAGAGAAAATTGAAGATATAAGGCTCAGTTGATCTCGGGATTGAATATCAGTGGTCATGGGCATCCAAACAATAAGAAAAACACCACAAATCCAGGTAAGAAACATCATTTAATCGTTCCTTTTGATGTAAACCCGGATTCTAGGTTTGGGGTTTTAAAAGTGGCAAAGATTCACCCAAAAGTAATGTTTTTGTGTAAGAAAACATGTAAGAAGCTTAGATATAGCTTATTGGGTGATAAACCAAGGTTTTGGATAAGTTTTGGGACAAAAATGAGTTGGTTCATATTTTTCAGTTCGTTCTACGAAACTGGGTGTTCGTCTAGCGAAATTAGTTGTTCGTCTAGCGAAACTGTGGATTTTCCTGCGAAACTATAGTTTTGCAGGTAGTTTCTCAAACATGGTTATCCAACGAATGTTGGGCGAAACTGGCAGCGAAGATGCCAGCGAAACCTGCTGCGAAACTGGCAGCTAAGATGCCAGCGAAACTGCCTGCGAAGATGCCAGCAAAACTAGCAGCGAAACTGCTAGCAAAACTAGAAGGGAAACTATTGATCTTGTAGTGAATTAGTAGCGAAATTAGGTAAAAATTAACTCCCTTAAGTCTTAACTTATCTGCAAGCTGTGTGGTGCAACCCTTGCTTTGAAAGATTGATTGAGAAGCTACTCATCGAGTCCACGTGAGTTCTAGATCACCTATTTAAAAGGTTTTGAATTAGTTTGGGGCTGGAAATGCATACAAAATATACGATCTAAATGACCGAGATTTTAACAAGAAGATCGATTTTTTGATAAGGAAATGTGCTATATAAAAGTGTTAAAATAATATATTCATACAAAATTTTTCGATAGTTTGGGGCTGTAAATGCACCCCGGCCCTAGCCAGGGGCGTTGGCCCTTGGACCCCACCCGTTGTCCCGTGGTGGATCAGTTATGTTTTATGATGGCTTATGCTTGTTGTGCATATGTTTATGTATGTGAGTGTATGATGCATGAGGATGATGTGTGATGTCTTATGGTTATATGTTGAGATGTGCGTGAGTCATGTGATGATGATGTCGTGTGACTATGCATGTTGTATGTTGTGCATGGTGTATGGGTGTGCGATGTTGCCTTGTGTGATTTATGTTGTATGTTTTCTTGTTCCTTATTGTTATGTATGGTTATCTTCCCGTGGTTGTGCGATATACTTTATGAATGTAATAAAAGTATTATGTAACGTAAAGTGGAAGATAATGATAAGAGGAACGTAATAAATAGATGCGAGCATGAACGAATGAGTGAGAGTATGGATGTCTTGCAAGAGGAAGGAAGGAGGTTCATGACTCATTGAGAGTTGGTAGCTCAACTATGTGTGTATTTATAGCATGTTATGTTGGCTAACTCATAAGGGGACATAGACACAGTGGGAGTTCAGTTCTGGTAACTTCCCCGATACATGCGATGAGGTATTTACAATGTGCTATGTAGCGTGTGATTTTGGCTACCTCATGTGGATTATGTAGTGTGTGATTTTGGCTAACCCATGAGATAGCGTGTGATTCTGGCAAAACCCCGAGAGTTCTCGCACACACAGGGGGAGTCGGTCTTGGTGACCACTATGATGGTGCGATTTGTGCGATTTGTGTGATATGTGCGATGGACAACATAAGAGTAGCGTGCGATTTTGGATAACTCATGTGGATTATGTAGCGTGTGATCTTGGCTAACCCATGAGATTTCGTGCGATTTTGGCTACCTTACATGTCCGATTCGTGAGATGTGTACTTCGGGTACGGTGATGCGAAAGTGCGATATGTATGGAATGGACGAACGGACGAAATGATGAATGAAGCGAATGAAGTATAATGTAACGTGTGATGATTAAATAATGGTAGAATGTAACAAACGTAAAGAAGATAATAATTATATTATCTGTATGTACTTATGTTGTGTGATCGCGTACGAATGTAATGAATGGTTTTATAAAGGAAGTAAAGTATATTTTCTTTAAAACTAGAACTCACTCAGCAACGTTGACTTTTTATGCATTTTTCCAGTTGGCAGGTATGTTGCTGAGGATGGCACGGGGTGACTACTCAGTTCTTTTGGAATAGAATCCATTGTTTTCAATGCTTTGGTAAGGAAATGTAAAATGATAATGTGAAACAAACAGATGTATTATTTTTCAAAAGCATTTTTATGAAATGAAAATGTTGTTTTTAATAAAACAGTATAATTTTCTATTATTCTTCATTTTTATTTTAAGGTTTTAGATATTATAATAGATTTATAAAACTCATTTAAAGGTTTAAAAACTTTATAAAATGATTTTAAATAATTTTAAAGGCATTTAACTAAGTATTCAATTAATTATCTTTATCAAAATTTAAATAATTATTTACTTTAGTTCACAAACTATACTTGATCTTTATTGAATGGTTCATTATCATTATCAATTTTAATTGGTTTATTTCATCTTATTGAACCAAAATATAAGCGATTGCATTATTTGGCATAATTATTAAAACCCCCAAATTCCAATTGAAACTTTAGTTCACGTCTAATTGTTAAACTTATTAATAAACTTAATCATGGAATCTATAAGTTTAAATAACTTGTAAAAGAAATCGTTGGAGACTCGTTTAATTTCATATCATCACCTTGTATATATCAAGTGAGTTCTCCATGCCCCCTTTTTACTTTATTTTCACACCTTTTAGGGTGAAACATGTTAGCCTTATAAACATACACTTGTAAACGTCTTGATACTTGTAATTGCACATGCAATTCATCTTTACCTTTTTGTCATGGTTATTTGTGTTATTGTAAGTCTTGTATGAGATACATATTTTGTTTACAATCATTAACTATTGCTAGCCTGGCTACATGACTGTTGAAGGGGTTCACTTACAACACAATACAACAAAGAGAAGATTAACCAAACTTAATCAAACAGTAAACTGAATTAACCACAAGTGAGACACTAAGAACACAAGTAATATAACACAATACAACAAGGATCATTCTGACTGTCAAAATGTCTTCTCATATCTTGCCAGGTGTAAATGTCTTCAATTCCTTGATCTCCAATGACATGCCAACTTTATGGATTTGTGGTGTATGTCCAAGACAAGATGGGTCTTCCTGATGCTAGAGGAGCTGTTTGAATTGGAGTTGATGTAGCATCCTTTGGCTGGACATCCTCAGGATGTTCTGACTCATCCTGGGGTTTAGAAGAGGGTGCAGTCTTCTTCTTCTTTGGCTTTGGTTTAGAAGCCATTCTCTTCATTCTCTTTACAACTTTTAACTGAGAAGGCTGGCCTGCAGTACTAGATTGATCTTCATTGTATTTCTCAGTTGGGACTTCCTCTCTCTTAGGATCACAAGGAGAGGGAGGTTGACCCTGCTGTGGATGAGAAGATGAAGCTTGCTGAGTTTCCGCTGGAGGTCCAGGTTGTGTTATCTCTGGTTGTTCAACCATAACCTCCACTTCAGGTGGGGCTTGACTTGGAGTGAAGTGTAAGTCAATGAGCTCTCCAATTTTGAGCTTCCGCTTGATCACCCTAATATGCTCATCCATAGTGGATAGAGACATGGAGCCAAGTCTCCTTCCGGAGAATCCATATAGCTTCAAGAAGCTCATCATCCTCTGCCTGTCAGCAAACTTCTTCATGCTCTTTTGGATGATGGCTCTTGATTTTGCAGCTTCTTCCCTTAGCTTTTTCTTAGTTGTCTTTCTGTCCTTGATTATCTCAAGTTCAAGTTGTTTTAAGTACTCAAACTCAACATAGTCAAAGGACAAGGGAAGAAGTGCTTCTCCCTGATAGAGGCATGTGGCACTCAAGTAGTTGATCATCCTGATTCTTTCTTCTTCTTTATCTACTTGAGGTTCTTGTTGAACCACATCCTCGTTTGCAGGACTTTCTTGAACTTTCCAGATCAACCTGGGGAGATGGTAGGCACATGTTTGTACAATCTTTTCTTTCTTCTTTCTTCTTTTATTTGTACTAGAAGCTCTGTATCTTCTCCCACCTTCTTCTCCCTTGACCTTTCCAAATCAACCAGTTGATTCAACTCATCTAAGGGGAGAGAAATGACACTATCTATGTCATAGTTCCTTGTCTACAGATAATTTATCCTGACTGTCCTTAACTCATCATTCTGAGTATCTGGTCTAGGGGCAACCCTTATAGTAGACTCCATGAGTTTTGATGACTCAGCAGAGGAACTTTCTTCCCTCAGCCTCCTTTTACTCTCTCTCCTCCTCCTCCTCATCTCCTCTGATGTCATATTTCTTTTCCCTTTCTCACTCACAGACCTTTGGGACTCAGGGTGGAGATAGCTTTGGCCTTGATTGCTTGATGCAGCTTCTGAGCCCTAGCTAGAGAGAGGTTGAGAAGCACATTCACTAGCAAGTGTCTCAATAGGATTGTGGATCTCTGCAGCAGTTGATAATGATGAGACAGGGCTCTCAGGTTCTTCCACTGGGCCTTCAGTCATGGTTTCCTCTATTAAACTAATCTTAGGGTCTGCCTCAACGTCCAGTTGATCGATGGAACTGATTGATTGCCTGAGTCTCTTTCTGAAGCTAAACTCTGCACTGATCCTGTCTTGGATTCTTTGTGCCAGCTTGTCAGCTTGTCTTGATTTGCTTAGATTGACAAGTGGCATATTGACTAGATCCAGACCTTCATAGAAGTTCAAAGTCTGAAAATTTAGGACTTCTTGCTTCCCTTGAACTCTTATGATGATTAGGGCTTTCCTGTTACTGTCATACATCCACCCAATTGGAAGATGGTGATGATGACATAGCCCTTGGTATCCCATCCACAAACAGACTCTATATAAAGGAGTTTGGGTAGTCCACATCAATGTGAAATTGAGGAGGTTACTAAGAATGCACATTTGCAAGTGAGGATGGTGAGTCCTCAATGTCCACTCTCTCTGAAGAACTCTCAGGTTCTATGGCTGTAATGACTTTTTTGTCAATCTCTACTCTCTTCCTATCTTCATCAGAGTAGTTAGCCACATCCTTGGGGATCATACCAGCACCTATAGCAGAAGGGGTGCTAGGTATGAAAGGTCCATTTTAAGTAGACGCCCACATTCTTGAATCAAGAGACCTGATAAAACCTTCCATTCTCAAACACCAGGTATCAAACTCATCAAGATTGATCAGTGGGGACTTGTTCGTGGTTCCAGTTTCCATATCAGTCTTAGAAATGGCTGCCATTTCAAAAGTTTAGTATTTGTGTATGTGAGAGATCTTAAGATGATGAGATCTTATATCAAAAGCCTAGAAAGCTCTGATACCAAATGCAGGACCGTTGAAGGGGTTCACTTACAACCCAATACAACAAAGTGGAGATTAACCAAACTTAATCAAACAGTAAACTTAGTTAACCACAAGTGAGACACTAAAACACAAGTAATATATGAGACAGAACAAAAGAACACAAGTGTATGGTTTTAAAGAATGTAGTATATTGCTTTTTCTATGTTCTATTACAAGTGTTACAAAGCATATTAGAAAGATACAAGAACATGAGATACTTATACTACATCCTATAGCCAGCTATACTTTGAAAGCTAGTGGGATACAATTGACTAGACACAAACAAAATCATTTGTAGAGTCAAAAGGCAGATTGTCTTTTGACTAGTGACTATGACATGCCATAGCTTACATCCTTATCTATTACAAAAAGGATAAAGTACATGAAGTAGAAAGTTACTAACTCAAGACCTCAATGTACAGTTACCAAAAGCATGGACCTTTTCACCAACTCATGTAAGTTGGTGACCTTACAGAGGTGCAGCGGAAAGGCATCCAACTTTATGGAAAAGTACATCAGATAAAGCATGTGTCAAAAGTCTTCAGAAGAAATCTGTCTTCATAAGTTGAAGCTTTGGAAGACTTTTCCTCTGAGGCTTCGGAAGACTTCATATTCGGCTTTAGAAGGTATTGGTCTTGGCTTTGGAAGATTTCACACTTAGAGTATTTCAGTTTCATGTGTGAAACTTCCTAAGCATTCTTCTTCAATGCACTTGTGCAGCATGCAGGATAGACTTTGGATGTTTGAGTTGCATCAGCCACTTCATTAATCTCTACACTGGCGACGTCTTAGATCTTTGGGCCTAACTATATGTGTTCTATAAGCTTGCTAACTCATAACCATTGACATGAATTGCTACTTGTAAACCTTTATACATATATATGTATGTGTGTGTTTAAACCATGGGAACTCACCAACTTTCAAAGTTGACCCTTTATTTTTAACATGTTTCAGGTTTGATACTTGAGGATTCTCTATGTGCTCATATAAGACTTGGACCTAGTTTAACTAAATATGTTATTTCTTTGTTTAAAACTTCTATATTGTATAGACTTATTTGTCTTGTAATGTTCAATGATTAATGATATTTAATATTATTTCAACTTAATTAGTTCATGTGTTATGAACAATGGTTTCACATTCGTCCGCCTCGATGATTCCGCCTCGATCAGGGTGTGACACTCACCATGAAGGAATGCACTTTTTACATCTTGTTGATAAACTTTAATCTTCATATGAGATAGATAGGCTACAAAGATATGGATTGCTTCTATTCTAGCCACAGGTGCAAACACCTTATTGTAGTCTATGCCTTCCACTTGTCTAAAACCTTGTCCCACAAGTCGAGCCTTGTTTCTAATTATGACCCCATTCGTCATCTTTCTTGCACTTCAAGACCCATTTACTGCCAATTACCTTAGCACCTTTTGGTCTGTCCACCAGTGTCCATACTCCTAGCTTTTTGAACTGTATGAGTTCTTGCACGACACTAACCCATGCCTCATCCTTTAACGCTTCACTTACATATTTTGTCTTAAATTAAGACACAAAACATCGATAAGCACCATCGTGAAGTTAGCCTTTTTCCATGACAAAGGCATAATCAGCTGAGTATAGCTGAGTTCGTGTCTGTACTCCCGATAGTACATTCCCTATGACATTATCCAACGGATGATAAACATTTATTCGAGATCCATGAGTGGTGGGAACAACTACTTCCTGATCCAGATTTGGAATTCCAAGTTCAGTATCTGTAGTTGTTGGGGTATGAGGTTCAGAAGTGTCAGAGGCATCAACATCTGATGCTTGTGTACTTCAGTAGTAGGAACCTGTTCCCCCTGTCCACTTGTTCAGTCTCCACTTCTTCATCATCAGAGGAGGAATCACTTACATCAAGTGCTCCCCCTAAAGGATTAGAAGATTCACCATGTGGAGTTGATGTTCTCGAGTCTAGTGGCGGTGTGTCTAGGACATCGGACAACATTTTGGTCGTTAACTCATCATCAGGAAAGGGGAGGAATGTTGAATGACTTAAAGAATCCATCATAGTCGAAGAAGAATGAAAGTCCCTTTCCAGCAGGGGGTGGTGTATCTCTGAACATCAACGTTGCACCACACTTCTACCTGACCCGTTGAGTTGTTAAACTCTCTTATCCGGTATATGTATCCGAGAAAGATCCCTTCTTCAGTATTCTCACTGAACTTCCCAGATTGAGTTTTCTTCAGATGCGTACATGGTAAACCAAATGTTTCGAGATACTCCAGGTTAGGTTTACGGTGCTCGAGCAACTCATAACATGTTTTACCATGAGTTTACCACCAAGACCCGATTGAGGGTGTAGCATGAATTGGCCACTGCCTCTTTCCAAAATTGGATAGGCGGTTTCGAGTCGGCTAGCATCGTTCTTCTTGTCTCTATCAAGCTCCTATTCTTTCACTCAGCAACTTCATTCATCTGTGGGGTGAAGGTAGACGTAAATTGATGTGCAATCCTTTTTTCTTTACAAAACATCTCCATCCACTAGTTCTTGAACTATGTGCTGTTGTTTGATCGAATTTGTCTAACTTGCAGCTTGTAGAGTGATTCCAATGTAGTTACTAGATGTTTGAATGATTCAAAACATTTCTGATTTGGCTTTCAGAAACATCACCCAAGAAAATCTTGAGTAATCATTTGTTACTACAAAATAGTACAAATCACCTGCAATACTTTTAGTGCTAACGGGACCAAACAGATCCATGTGTAGAAGCTCGAGAGGCAGGTCAATGGAATTAACTTTCTTTTCCTTGTGAGACTTCTTAGTCTGTTTGCCTTTCTTACATGCTATGCAAAAATCCGGAAGCTAGAAGTTCTTGACGTTTACTCCATTCACTATATCATTCTGTATCAATTGATTCATCTTCCTCGGATTGATGTGTCCCATTCTCCTATGCTCGGAGATTAAGTCCCTCTTTTTTGCTTTTGACAAGAACCATTGAACATTATGATCAGTTATGGAGGCTTTTGATAGATCAAAAGACATATAAATTGTTATACCTTGAAGCTGACATTAAGGCTTTGTCCTCCGGGATAACGTAATCCTTTTTCAGCACGTAGCACTTCTTGTTGTCAAACACAACCTTGAAGCCTTTATCACAGATTTGGGATACTGAAAGCAAGTTGTTTTGTAGTTGTTGAACATAGTTGATGTTATCAAACTTGACTTTGTGGTTTCCCACTTCGCCCTAAGCAGTGATATATCTTCCTTTATTCCCAGCAAATGATACATGTCCTCCTTTATTCCCAGTCTTCTTAATGAACTTTTTGGCTCGTCTAACTGCACTTGCAAGAGCGCATATGATATCCATCCTTTCTAGCTCATTCTCGTCAATGTGCTTGTAATCTTGATCTGCAAGATGGCAATTTCCAACCTTCCGGAAACTAATCCATCCTAGGAATGGACAATAGCTGCTAGAAGATCCATGTGCTCCTTCGCAACCTCCACTGTGACATTACTGAGATTCTCAGTCTTCAACTTCATAGTGTTAGCTTGAGGAACTGTATATTGAGTTCCAGATGACCTTAACGTTTCTTGTCCTGAAGCACTGATTTAGGTAGGAGCTGCAGAACTAGACACGGATGTTGTTTATAGTGGTTCTCCTGAACTGGTTGGAGTGGGAAACGAGTTGTAAAGTAAAGGATTTTGATTGTAGGATCCTTTCTGTGACTTGTACTTCATTCTAAGTTCTTCTTCTCTTAACTTCCTCATGAAATCATTTATACCTAACTTTGCAAGAATATCATTCTGTCTCAGATTAGACACAAACGTATCCCATTTATCCTGCAAACCACCTGCAAAACTTGACACTTATCTTCCTTAGACGTTGTTACACCATGAGTGTGCAACTTACTCATCAGATGGTAGAACCTATCATTAATATCATCCAAGCTCTCTTTACCTATCTAAGAGAAGTTATCAAACTCCATCTTGAGAGCCTTAGCCTTCAGTGCCTTTAACGTTGCATTCCTATCATATCTCTTCTCCAATGCTTCCCATAACTTTTTCGCCTACTTATTCTCAAAGAACTGATGAAAGATGTATTTCGGTATCGAATGAGTCAAAAGGGCATACACTTTCTTTTCAGCATTGTAGTTAACCTTTGGCTGTCATTCATTCCTCTTAAAGTCAGCTTAACTCCATTAACACCGACTGGCATAGTGTAACGTGTCTTAATGGATGCCCAAAGATTGGGATCAACTCCATTTAGATAGATCTCGAACCTTTGTTTCCATTATGGATAATCATCTAACGTTATAAGTTCTGGTGGTTTATTTTGATTCCCAATTTCATTTTCCAGAAGCAGAAGGTTCTGGATGCGAGAGACCTTTCTGACAGTAAAGGCAGTGAATTGAACTTCCATTTCTATACTCTTTGAACTTTAGAACAAGACTGGTTCAATCGTGTGAATGGACAATGCGGATGAGTCAATCGTATGGATGGACAAATGCGGATGAGTCAAAAGTGTGGATAGACAAATGCGGATGAGTCAATCGTGCGGATGGACAATTGCGGATGAGTCAATCGTGCGATTCGACAAATGTGGATGAGTCAATCGTGTGATTGGACAAATGTGGATGAGACAATCGTGTGGATGGACAAATGCGGATGAGTCAATCGTGCAATTGGAAAAATGTCGATAAGTTAATTGTGTGGATGGACAATGCGGATGTCTCAATCGTACGAATGAGCTATTCATGCGCCTGAAGGCTGCAGTGTTTGAAAATTTTTGAATTTTGACAATTTGACACAAACCACAATTTTTCCAGAAACCCTAATGTGCCGTATGATGAAAAACTTGAACTTTTAGGCCTAAGAACGTCGAAAACCTCTTATGGACTAAAAAAGATGACCTTTTTGAATGAAAACATGAGTTTTGACCTAAAAACTAATTGAATCACACGAAAAATCAATTGCCAATGTTCTGATACCAATTGTAGGGACCGTGTATGTACGTAGTACTAACTGATTATGCATGAAACCGAATCAAATAGTGCGGAATCCTATTTGATCGGTGATCCAATCAGTGAGAACGCAAACCTGATCGATCTAACGATTAAAGAAATGTTAAGAATGTGTAGAATACGATCAGATGCAAACTATGAAGTTGTAATATGCATTTTGGACGCTCTGGACAGCTAGGTTACGAGGGTATACCATATTAGTGTCAAAAGTCTTGTTTTGTCACAAATTATGTGGTATTTATAGGTTTGTAGTCTTCATTCGTGCGATTGAACCATTAGCATGGCTCAGTCGTGCTACTGACCTATGTGACTAATTCATATGCACGACTGAAGGTTTAGTTGTGCGACTGAGTCATTCTCATGTTTCAATCGTACAACTGATCCAGTCTTCTGGTTCAGTCGTGCTACTGGTTCATTAGCATGATGTCTTCATGCGTATGGTCCATAAGTATTGTCAATTAGCATGAATAATCATACAAGAACTTAAAACCTATATAGCAAGTTCATATATATGAATTAAAGAAAAATTAACATCAAAGCACAAGTCATATATCCTTATATCATTTCATTACACATATGTAAGCCATGACAGACTTTTACATTAAGCACTTAAACTAGGGACATATGTATCAACATAATCATTATTCATTTTAAAAAACAATTAAACAAGGTTAATGTTGATTCTGCAAACATTAACTTGATTTCCTTTAACACTGATAATTCCTGATTGCGATCCTTGGATTTACGGTAACCCACAAGTTTCATAATTGACAACATTGGTCCTTACAAAAATATAATGACATTAACTTTTAATTTAACAAAAAATACGAGATGCTACATTGATAAGGTCATGACCTTCATAATATTTCAAGCTTTTAAAATTGAAGACTTCTTGTTGCCCTTAAACTCTTTGAAGAGTACGGCACTTCTGTTAGCATCATACATCCACCCTATCATGTAATTGGAAGTTCCTTGACATGGAGATGACATAACCCATTGAATTCCTTCTTCAAAAGAATCTAAATGAAGGAGTCTATAGAGTCCCCATCAATATGAACTTGAGGAAGTTACTGAGTATGGACAGTTGCAAGTGAAGATGGTGAGTCCTCAAAGTCCATGCTTTGTGAAGAACTTCCAGGTTCTGTAATTATTATGACTTTCTCTCCCTTTTTGGTAGCATCACCCTCTTGCATAGGTGAGCAAGGAGTTAGGTCAATCATATTTATAGCTTCTTGTGTTCATAGATGAGCTTTTATTAAAGGTCTCCCAGCTAGTTCTCCATCAGATAAGAAATGTCAAGTTGCTGATCATTGACCCTGTTGTGTAAGGTAGTCACCTGAGATTCCAAGTAACTAACCTTAGAGACTAGATAGGTGCATGTTTTTGACAGTTTTTGCACATTTAGCCTTAGATTCCTCTCTTCTTCATCAGAAGAGTCATTAGGGGATGAGATAATTAGACCAAAGTCATTATTCTCACCACCAGCATGATGTTCTTGGTGCTGGTTTTCCTCTTTGCACTGACTAATTCAGATGGAGTATTAGTGGGCTGAGATGCCATGGTTGAGGTCTTAAAGATTTAATCACTTGCAAAAATGATAGCCACTTCCATATGGACTTCGTGATCAAAGTCAGGAAGACCCACCTCAGTAGTGGGTAGATGATGTGGGCTACACATTAGAGAGGCAGGAGCACTCATGTCTTTTTGAGTGGGGGAAGAGAAGAGAGACTTATGATACTCACTGAATCCCAAGTCTTCATCACCATAATTAAGGCTAGGGATTGGTTGGTTGAGATCTAAAGGTTGTGGATAGTAACTTTTCCCTAAAGATTGTTTGCTAGAGTGTTGAGACTTTAAGTGAAGGATCAAGGTTGTTGCTGTTGGGCTAATTAGCTCATCAGTTTGAGCATGATGAACCTCAAGACTAATAGTTGAAGAAATGTGAGTGGTTTGCTCCTTAGGAGAAGTGGGAGCTCCAGTGTCCACTTCCTTCTATGTGGGTAGTAGTATGGGGGCCTACACAAACTAAGTAACTTGTGTAGGGTTTGTTGGATTTTCTTTTCTAGGTGAGGGTGATTTGTGGTTGTTTTGGTGGTTGAGAGGTTGAAGGTGTGGGTTCAATAGTAGTTTGTGTTGCTAGGTTGTCACCTTGAGCAACGAGCTCTAACATTTTCGGGACAAGGGTTGTTTCTAGCCCAAAGAAGCCAACAGTTGGCTTCTTCAAAATTTTAAAGATGTCGGGCTTTATCTGTCCCAATTTAAGAATGAAGATCATGTTAGGTTGGACTCACTTTAGTATAGATGTTTACTTTACATTGTAATAGGACTTTTGTTAGTTTCATTTTGTATTTTGTTTGTAATTAGCAGTTTTGGCAGTCCAGCGAAACTGTGAGCGAATCTATACATTCGCTCACAGTTTGCTGTTTTGGTTTACCCGGCGAACTTGTGTTCTGCCGGCGAAACTATAGTTTCGGCATGACAGTTTTGCTGGTAGCGAAACTGTCAGCGAATCTATGACTGCTATATATACTATTGTCATTTCACTTTGTACGGTAAGCTTGCAAAACCCTAATCGTGGGATTCTGTTGCAAGCTACCATTTCTAAGCAGTTACTTCATTGAAATACAATTGTGCTTGTTGTTATTGAGTGAGTTTGTTCATTTGAGTACCAATTATGTCTTGATTCATCATATTCACTTCTCAATTGTTGTTATTTTGATTGTGTGTTTGATATTGATCAAATTATCCTATCAATTGTACTGTTCATAGATCACATGGACCAACAATATGGTATCAGAGCCTTAGTGCTCTTGATTTGTTGAGTTTTTATGGTTTTGGTCAATATCTAGTTTCAATCAATTTTCATTGGATTGTCAGCTGTTTTTGGCATGGAAATTGATTGAATTATGCTCGTTCTTGATTGAGGAAGATTCTACAATCATCAGATCTCAAATTCATTGAGATTTGGATGATTTCAGATTGATTTTGAGGTGAAAAAGGGTTTTGAGATCGACCAGCGAAATTACTGTTCTTACAGCGAAACTGTCATCTTCATTCAGCGAAATTATGAGTTATTTTGGATCAGAAGTTGTTTTCTAGAGTTTCAGCGAAAGTATTCCCTTGAACGAAAGTTCATTAGTGTTTTTGACCAATCATCAAGCGAAATTGCTGCCGAATCTATTTTTGAACGAAAGTTCAAGCTTGTTTCCTGCGAATTTAGCAGCGAAACTAAGCAATTGTTGTCTCTGTTCAAGTGAAAGTGCTGCCGAAATTGCAAGCGAAAGTGTCTGTTTTTGCGAAAGTATGTGCGATAGTATTGTTTGAGCGAAACTGTTAGCCAAGTCACCTCTTTCAGCGAATTTGTTAGGGAATTTGTCAGCGAAATTATCAATTTTTTTGCCGAAACTATCATGTCAAAATTAACTACTCTTACACTTGCGGATCATGAAAGTGTTGCTCCTAATAGACCTCGAGACTCATTAATGGAGATAATTTTGAAGATTGGAAGAGATGTCTCAAAGCTTTCTTTTTCTACACAGATCAGAATCAATGGGAATCGATTATTTCAGGTCCTCATATACCTACGGTTACGATTGGTGATGTCGTTTCTCAGAACAAAGACCCATCTTCTTATACTGAAAGAGATCTGAAACTGATTGATCGTGATCAAAAAGCTTTTGGTGCTCTAACTCTCTGCTTGGCTCCAGATATTTACAATCGTTTTGCAGAGCATAAAAATGCTAAATCTCTTTATGATGCTCTCTGTGAATTCTATGATGGGAATGCAGATCTGGTGAAAGACAAGAGTATTCAAGCTGAAAAGGAGTTCAATTCATTTGTAGGATACAAGAATGAAAGTTTGACAGATCTGACAAATCGTTTCTTAACCGTCTCAAGCACTCTGAAGAAGTATGATGAAAGACTCTCCAACAGTGAACAAGTTAACAGGCTTCTCGATTCTCTTCCACCATAGTGGAGTCTTCAAGTGAGGATGCTCAAACAAGAAAAAGGTTTTACAGATTATAACCTGATGGATATTATTAACAAGTTGAAATCTTTTGAGTTGGATATGAAAAGAAGAGAATTTAACCAGACTATGATGCCCACATCTGTTTTTCTCAAAATGCTGCTTTGTTGTCATCCGCTGCAAACTCTCACATTCAAAATCCAATTCAAGGAGGGAGCAATACAAGTAATTTCTCGAGTGGTAGTAATCATGTTGGAAAAGAATTGGGAAAAGAATTGGGAAATACAGTAAATGATGAAACTTCAATTTCATCTGAAACAATGGCTCTTTTTGGAATGTTTGTTCAGAGCTATGAAGCTCTTGTTGCTGGTGAATTGAAAGGTAAAGGAATGACTATGGAGGATATGTATCAGGTTGATCCTGATGATTTAGAAGAAACTGACATTCAATGGCAAATGGCGATGTTAACTTTAAGGCCAGGAGATTCATGGAAAGAACAGGAAGAAAGAACTTTGGTGGTCAATCATCTACCTCAAAACTAGGATTTGATAAGTCAAAATTGAGGTGCTTTAACTGTAAACAATTGGGACATTTTAAACGTGAATGTCCATTACCAATTGTCACAGATCCTAGTAACACTGGAGTACCAAGATTGATAGCAGAGAAAGAAAAGGAAGAAGGAAATTCAAAAAAGGAGTCAGCTTTGATATCAAACTTTGACTGGAGTGTGGAGGTGGAAGAAACTAGATCTGATAAATCACGCGTTAGTTGCTGAGGTTGTGGAAAGTGATGAGATGGAGTTGATAAGATGGATTTGTGCTGTTCAAGGAATTCAAAGGAGAAAATGAATCTTCAGTAAAGGAGAAAGAAGAGAAGGCAGATGGAGAGGAGAAAGAGGAAATTACAGGTTCAGATGAAGAAAGGAATTCAAAAGCTGCGAAAGGAAAAGAGAAGGATGATGCGGCCGCTACTGTTGAGGAAAGGAAATCAAGTACTCAGCATGCATGTGCGATAAAGCTTTAGCTGCCGAAAGGATGGTAATGGGACTTCCTTATGAGGTAATACAGGATATATGCTCATCTGCTTGCAAAATTAGACTTTTTGGGATTTAAAAGGCTAATCATTTGTTAATTGATAATGAAAAGGATTTAAAACGAATTAATGATAAACTGAAAATGAATGAATCAAAATATTTTGTGAAATTAAATGAGGCTTTAAAAGAAACTGATCATTTAAAAAGAATTGTTTTGGAAAGAAATGTAGAGGTTAATACTTTGACTGAACGGGTTGCTCTTGCTGAATTTGAAGCAAGCAAACTTCAGTCAAAGTTAGAATAAATGGACTATTTCTGGAATGAAACATGATGATCTTTGTAAATCTCACGAGGAGCAAGAATTAAAACAGGTTTGGGTTATGAAAATGTACAGGTTTATCCTCCTCCTAGTACATACTGTTATTCTCCTATGCATGTTCCTCATCCTTCTAATGATTAATCAAATCAGATACTGACACTATGTCTGCACGTTTAGTCGGGAATAACTCTAAGTACATTCGTGACGACTACGACTATGGACCAACTAGTGGGCTTGGATGCACTAGTTCTAGTACACCTGATAATCAGCAGTCTGTTTTAGATAATAAGTCTAGTTTAAATTCAGTGTTTGTTTCTAGTTCAAATGTAACAGACTTGAATGTCTCATGTTCTCTTGATAGTTCTATTTCATCTTGTACTTCAAATCATGATAGTGATGATTTTTGTTCTGGTAATGAATGCAATGAATCTGATGTTTCTCCTAAAACAACTGAGCAACTTAAAATTAATTCTTTCAAAAGTTCTTTTCTCAACCTATTCCATCTTTCATACCATTAAATATGACATCATCAGAAAAATGTAGTTCGTCTTTATCTGACACTGGTACCAATGGTACGAGTTTTACAGATTTGTCAGAAGAACACGTTTTGATTTTGACAAGAAGAACTCTGATTCAAATAAACAAAAACATCATGAGATGTATGAGACATTCAGTGATGTTGATTCTAGTTTGTCTGAATGTGATGAGGAGATTATTATTGATCCTATTTTTACCTCATCACATCATCGACCTAGATTCAAACATCATTGTTTCAGGTGTGGTGAAGAGGATCATCTTATCAAAATTGCCCTTTGATTCAAAGATCCTCTAATAGGAATTGTTTTGGGAATAAATTGACAAAATGGTTAATATTTCTTTTGTAAAAAATCTGCTTCTTTAAAAACAAAAGTTGTTCAATCTTGGGTCCCTATTGCTCCTGGCTAAATGATTTGTTAATTCATTTCAGGATCCTCTTCAAAGATTGTACACAGTCTGGGCATGTTGATAGCGGATGTTCCAAGCATATGACGGGATTAAAGGATTTGTGACCAATTATCGGATTATAGATGGAGGATATGTGGCATTTGCTGGAAATAAGAAGGGTGGAAAAATGATTGGACAAGGAGAAGTTATCAATGGTTCTCTTACTCTAGAAAAAGTCAACCATGTTCCTGAATTGGCTTTTAATCTTCTGAGTGTCTCTCAAATTTGTGATAAAGACATTCCTGTTCTATTTAAATCTGACGAATGTTTATTTTTAAAATCAGCGATAGCTATTCCGGAGGATTTAATTCTCATGCGTGCTCCAAGGAAACATGATACATATCTTCTTGATATGAATTCAAATGAGTCAAAGGATACTGCAACTTGTCTTCTCTCAAAAGCATCACCTCTGAGTCACTCTTGTGGCATCGTCGCTTAGGCCATGTCAATTTTAAGATAATTAATAAATTAGTCAAGAACAATCTTGTTAGAGGACTTCCTTTAAAAGATTTTTCTGTTACTGAAAAATGCATGGCATGTGCCAAAGGGAAACAACATAAGAAACCTCATAAGCCCAAACTTTTAAATAGCATATCAAGTCCTCTTGAGTTGTTACATACTGATTTATTTGGGCCAATTAGTGTTAAATCAATTGCTAAAAAATCTTTTTGTCTTGTTGTTACAGATGATTTCTCATGTTATTCATGGGTGAGGTTTCTTGCACACAAAAGTGAAGTTGCAGAGGAATTTAATCATTTCTATTGAATCAGTCAGTAAGAGAAGAGTTATGGGATTAAGAAGTGACAACGGCACTGAATTTAAAAATCAGATTCTTGATTCATTTTGTGCTCAAAAAGGGATTGTGAGACAATTTAGTGCTGCAAGAACACCCCAGCAGAACGGTATTGCAGAAAGAAAGAATCGCACTCTTGTGGAAGCTGCTCGTACAATTTTGATAGAATCCTCATTACCCATTATTTTCTGGGCTGAAGCTATTAATTGTGCATCTTATGTTCTAAACAGGGTGCTAATTGTGAAAGATAAAGTGAAGACTCCTTATGAACTTTTTCATAAGAGAAGCCACTAATTGATTTCTTTCGACCATTTGGATGTTCTTGTACTCTTTGAATACTCAATCTCAAAAGACAAAATTTGGTGCTATTTCTGACAAGTGTTATTTTGTTGGATACTCTTCTTCACAAAAGGCGTACCGATTTTATAACAAGAGAACACGTATTGTTCAAGAGTCATTCTACGTTGATTGGCAAGAATCCAATCCTTCTGAAGTGAAATCTGAACCTGCATGGTTCTTTGACTCCAATACTATGTTCATTCATCATTTAATTTGCCCGTTTTCGATGATGATACATCAATTCCAAGTACTCAAACGAATATTATTCCATCATCTCCATCGTCTGTTCCATCCATCCCGCTAGTAATGATGCTGTTTCAACTGATGTCAGCTCATCGTCTCCAATGCCTGATCAAGCTCCATTATCTGATTCTTTATCTCCTAACATCTCCTACTTACCTGATCCACACCTGTCATTGATACTTCTTCAAATGATTACAAAACTTTGAAAGATCATCCGCTCGATAATGTGATTGGATCTGTTTCTCATGGTGTTCGCACGCGAAGTCAATCTGGTCTGATTAATGTTTGTCTTTTCTCATGCTTTATTTCTCAACTTGTTCCAAAAATGTTCATGCTGCTCTACAAGATCCTTGTTGGGTAGAATCTATGCAATTGGAACTTCAACAGTTTAGAAAGCTTCAGATTTGGACCTTAGTTGATTTACCTCCCAAAAATATCCAATTGTACAAAATGGGTATTTAAGAACAAACGAGATGATCGGGGTGTGGTGGTGCGCAACAAATCTAGACTTGTCATGCAAGGCTTTGCTCAAGAAGAAGGAATTGATTATACAGAAGTCTTTGCTCCAGTTGCTCGTCTTGAAGCAATCCGAATATTTCTTGCTCATGCTGCTCATAAACAATTTAAATTTTACGAGATGGATGTGAAATGTGCTTTTCTCTACGGAGACATTGATCAAGAGATATATGTGTGTCAACCACCAGGCTTTGAAGATCCTGATTTTCCTGATAAAGTGTATAAACTTGATAAATCTTTATGGTCTTCATCAAGCACCCAGAATCTGGTAAGAGACTCTTACGTAATATCTTCTAAGCAATGGTTACTCTCGTGGTACCATTGATATGACCTTATTTAAAAGAGAGGTGAATGGTGAAATGATCTTTGTTCAAGTGTATGTCGATGATATTATTTTTGGATCTACAAACTCTCAATTGTGTAGAGAGTTCGAAGAAGTGATGAGCCAAAGGTTTGGAATGAGTATGATGGGTGAAATCTGTTTCTTTCTTGGATTGCAAGTTGAACAACAGACGGAAGGAATTCTTATTCATCAAGAAAAGTACATTAAAGATATTCTGAAGAAATTTAAGATGGATGATGCGTCTACTGAGATGACTCTTTTTACTGCTCAGACATGTCTAACTCCGACGAAAATGGAAAACCAGTTGATCCTCATCTTTTTCGGTCTATGATTGGCTCTCTCATGTATCTTACTGCCAGTCGTCCTCATATCACTTTCGATGTTGGTTACTGTGCTAGATATCAGTCGGCTCCAAAGGAATCCCATGAGAAAGTTGTCAACGAATATTTCGATATCTCAAGGGATCGTCTCGTCTCGGGTTGTGGTATCCGTATGGTGGAAATTTTGATTTACATGCTTACTCTGATACTGATTCCAATGGTTGCAGGTTAAACAGAAAATCTGTGTCTGGAGGTTGTCAATATTTGGGAAATTGTCTGGTATCCTGGCAGAGCAAGAAACAAACTACTGTTTCTCTTTCTACAGGGGAAGCTGAATATATTGCTGCCTCTAGCTGCTGCTCTCAAGTTCTCTGGATCCAACATCAAATGATTGATTATGGCATTAATTTCCTTCATACACCTTTATTCTGTGACAATGAGGCTGCCATTGGAATTGCTAAAAACCCCATTCATCATTCCCGCACAAAGCATATTGAAACACGAATCCATGCTATTCGTGATGCTCAAGAGAAGGGTTTCATTAATATTATATCCATCGATACAAAAAATCAAAAAGCTGATCTTTTCACAAAAACATTTGATAAACCTCGTTTTTATGAATTGATTTCTGTGCTTGGGTTAATATCTTTTTAAAAATTTTCATTTTCTATTTCTTTATTAAAAAAAACAATTTATAACAAACATATAAAATTATTATTTAAAATGAAAATTCATTGATAATAATCGAAATATGAAAATCAAAATTTGGGGGAGTAATATCAATATTCTGAGATTGGAATTTAACATGATGAGAAATGATTGTATATTCTCTAAAATTTTTTTTACATGACCAGTACTTCTATGAGAAATGATAGTAACTGTTACTGGATTCTGTTTCATATTAAAAAAAGGAAATGGATCAGATTCTTAACGATATGCTTGATAGACTCTGCCTGACGAATGAAGTAGACAACAGCTTTTTGATTAAATTAAACTTTTGCTTAAGAATGTCTGGATTTACCCAATCGTTTTGGATTACACAAAAACTGAGTCCTGACAAAAATTGGATTGAGAATGAATCTTCGTTCATTTTGCTTTGTTTTGTCATCATCCTCTGCTGGTATATTTCGTGCCAAGATGTCTTGTGTCTGTGCTTATCTCCTCTGCTGTACGTGAGTACTGACCTGGAGTGATGATCTGCTCTGCTGTATGATAGTACTGACCTGGAGCTCTCATCAGCATATGTTCAAATGGTTATCTCCTCTGTTATACGTGAGTATAGATCTGGAGCTCTCACCATTTTGATATAATTATGTCAAATCATCTTATCGATGAATTCTCTCAGAATGAAATATTCTGTTGATAATCATTTGCACACTAATTCACAAACCTTGTTCTTTGAATATTGATTCATAATTCAAGAAATCCTGAGGTTGGGTGAGGGTTTTTGTTTTACCAAATGATTGCGGGGTCTTGCATTTTAATGCATCTAATCGAACCTTAAATGAATCATAAGCTGTTGTTCGAAAAAGGATAAGGCATGAGTTTAAGTGGACAATTATATCAGCAATCGTTATTGATTTGTTCTAATTTCAGTTGTTTCTGTGCAGATTGTGATCAGATCTTGTATTCAGTATGATCTCATGACTGGTAGATGATTTTTTAATCATCTTTATGTTCTAAAATATTTAGAGAATGTGATCTCTGATTATTTTAGATCTCATTATTAGATGTGCTTCCTTTAAGTATTATAATTTAAAATAAAAAAATAAAAATAAAAATAAAATAATAATAATAATAAAAAAATAAAAATAATAATAATAATAATAAATAAAAAAAATAATAATAATAATAATAATAAAAAAATAAAAATTAAAAATAAAATAAAATAAAAATTAAATTAAAAAATAAAATAATAATAATAATAAAATTAAAGGTGCGAAAGTATTCTTTCGCTAATAATTTCGCAAAGCGAAACTGCAATCTCTAATTTCGCAATGACTGATCTTTAATTTACACAGTTTCGCTTGTATTTCTTATGTCAGCGAAACAAATTTGTAAATAATATTTGGTGAAACTAATTGCGAAAAACTTCAATTCATTCTAATCTTGTCGAAACTAATTTTTGTTCTGCGAAAATAACAAGTTTCAATGAGCGAAATTATAGTTTCGCTTGTCGAAACTGTTTGTTTTCCTTGTCGAAATGTCTTTGTTTCAGCGAAACATTTTTTAGTTATTGTGTTCGCTTGCCGAAATTGATTGTTTCTTGTTTTTGTTTTATTTTCTTATTTTCAGTTTCTTATTCAAATTTATTTGTTGTTCTTCTCAGGTTATCATGGCGAATCTCAAGTTTGATGAGAGGAATAACATCACTGCCATATTAGACGATACTCTTCCAAAGGCGGCCGGATTTCGTGACTGCATTAGATGGCTTCAGAGATCACCCATTGCATATGCTATCTCTCACTCACCCACTATCTATGATCTTATTATTAGAGATTTTTGGAGATCAGCAGAATACAACACTAGAGGAGATGTACAGAGAATCACAGCTAGAGTGATTGATCATGATATAACTATTATTGCTGAGAGTGTGTCGAGGATTCTTAGACTAGAAGATGATACTGGTGATGAAGTGGATATGACGGAGTTTGAAGTATTCCAAGCTTTCAGACAAATGGGGTATGAGGGACCAGCTTTTGGTTCGAGGAAGGAGATTAAAAGTCTTTTTTATCTAAGGAATGGAGATATATAGCTCATGTTTTTATTATGTGCTTAGATCACCGTAAGGGTGGATCAGATGGACTTAATCTTGACTGGGCCAAAGCTATGGTGATATGTTGTAAAGGGGAGAAAGCAAACATTGCTAGACTGATCTTTGCGTGTATGGCAGAGAATGTGATGGCTGTGAAGAAGGATAAATGGTTGTTATATCCTCGCTTTATTCAAATGATTATTGATGATCTTATTCCTGATGTTCCTAAACATGATGAAGTCAAGAGATTAGTGCAGATGAACCCTCAGATATTTGCTGATGTTGTGCTATCCGCCATGATTTCAGTGGTAAAATCACCCATCTCTGGGAAAATATGTACCCTCCAGAACACTGGAATTATATCAGACGGGTCGTGATTCTGAAAACAAAAGGACTGAGGAAACAAGGGTGCAACAAGCTGATGCAGTTAAGAAGAGAGAGATATGCAAAAGAGAAAGATTATGATTTTGAAGAAGATATAGATGCACAAGCAGAGGAGATAAGGGTGGAGAAAGAACAAGATCTAAAAAGAAAACTGACTTTGTTGAGCCTGAACGGAGATCAAAACATCGACACGAGGGTTTCACAGCAAGGAAAGAGGCTAGTGCTGGTCTTGATGAGAATGTTATTCGTAGTCTAAATACTTCATTGGCCAATGAGTTGAGTATGATAAAGACTAAACTGACGAATCAGGAGATTAGGGAAAAACAGAAGGATGAGGTAATTGAAGGAATGAAAAAGATGTTGGTTGACCAGAATAATTTGATTAAGAGATTGTTTGAAGAAATTTCTCAGATGAAAGCTGCTGCTGGCCTACCTAGTCACTAACTCAATCTGAGTTAGATGATATGATTGATATATCTAAGTACTCATTCTTGAATGTGGGTACTTCATCCAAGGTAGGAGAGGGCACTTCTGGAGCAGTTAATACTGAAGCAGGGGAACAAGAGATCCCAAGAGAAGATGCTGGAAGAAATGAGGATGATGATATTATTGAAGCAGGGTTTGTTAACCTACAGTTTGATTTTGATAAGGATAGTGTGGGTGAAGAAGTGGTTGTTACTGCTACCACTGAGGGAATGTCTGATAAAGGAAAAGGTTTGATTGATGAAGAAGAGGAGGATGAGCAATTGGTTGATTATGATTCTGAACCAGAGTTTTATGAAGTAGATGAGAGACCACTGGTGTATGTTGCTAAGAAGGGAGATGATGAAGCTGATGTGTTTGAGATGGATAAGACTGACTGGTTGGTGAAGGAGAAGGAGGCTGAAGAACTTACTCCTTTGTCTCAAAATATGGAAGGTTTAAGCAGGAAAGAGGCAGACAAGAAGATAATAAGTTGGTGTTATAATCCTAGTTTAAAGATGTTTATGATTAAAAGAAGAGTAGGTCATATCAGCTACATGCTCAAGAGGAAGGCTTTTAAGACCTTGCCCAAATGGGATCTGAGACGGTTGGCCACTTTGCCTTTGATTAATGCTCATTTAAGTGAAAAGGCAGTATTTCTTGAGAAGGTAATTAAAAATGGACTTAATGATAATTTTGAGTCATTTGGATACATGAAGGCTGAACGAAAAAGATCAAAGAAAGATAAAGACCGGAAGACTGGCAAAGGGAGGATTGTTTTGAGAGTCAAACCACCAAAGACTGTAAACAGGGTAAGATTGGCTGATCCTCTTCCCCAACGTTTATAGGACTTTGAAAAGTGGTTTTATGATAATAACACTGGCGAGGCGGTGATTAGAACCAAACACGAAAAAGAGTTTAGGGTGTTTGACCCGATGGAATTATTCAGCTTCAGTGATGAAGATCTCTTGACTCTTTGTGAAAATCATATTAAGGCTGGGGCAGGAGAGGAAACACGAAAAGAGGCAAGCTTGTTTATGAATGTGGCAAACAAAATAAGAGTAGTACGGGCGGAGGTAAAGAGTTTGGCTAAAAAGGTGAGAGCACGATATGACTTTGCCATGGATGTTCAAGACATGACCAGGCAGTTTGCTAGAGCTAGTGGTCATTCTGAGGAAGCTGGTGATGCAGAAACTAACCTTGGAGGATCAGTGGCTGAAGCTTCTAAAGATGTTGCTGCGGGAGGTGATGAAGATAGACCAACAGCAGCAGAGGAAACCGGAGCCGACGAGTCAAATCAAGAGAAGCGAAGATAGTGAGGTCCAACCTAGGGGGAGTATTGAAGATCATGTTAGGTTGGACTCACTTTAGTATAGATGTTTACTTTACATTGTAATAGGACTTTTGTTAGTTTCATTCTGTATTTTGTTTGTAATTAGCAGTTTTGGCAGTCCAGCGAAACTATGAGCCAATCTATACATTCGCTCACAGTTTGCTGTTTTGGTTTACCCGGCGAACTTGTGTTCCGCCGGGCGAAACTATAGTTTCGCTGGTAGCGAAACTGTCATCGAATCTATGACTGCTATATATACTATTGTTGGACCAAAAGAACCAATGAGCCAAGATCAGAAAACCTCTAAGTCCCACATGGTATCACAACAACTGCTGAAAGCCTCATCAGCAGTTTGACAAGTGCTGAAGACTTCAACAGCTGAAAGACCAAAGTACTAAAGTACAACAGCTGAAGAGTTTACAAGTGCTGAAGATCAACAACTAACGTACAAAGTCTGAAGACAAAGACTGAAGACATCAGCTGATGATATCTACTGAAGTCATCAGCTGATGAAACACCTGAAGGTCAAAGTCTGAAGATCAAGTACTGAAGCCTCAGTAGTTTGTCACAACTGTTGAAGAGTACTTCTTCAGTAGTTTGTCACAACTGCTCAAGAGTACTTCTTCAGTAGTTGTGATATCAGTAGTTTTATATTTCTAGTTTCAGTAGTTTTATGTTTCAGTAGTTTTGTAAAACGACTGAAGAGCTTGTTCTTTAGTCGTTGTAGTTTCAGTAGTTTCTAATCAGTAGTTTTATATTTTGTACTTAACACTATGATATGTTCTGTTGGACCAAAAGAACCAATGAGCCAAGATCAGAAAACCTCTAAGTCCCACACGGTATCACAACAACTGCTGAAAGCCTCATCAGTAGTTTGACAAGTGCTGAAGACTTCAACAGCTGAAGATCAAGTGCTGAAGACCTTAACTGCTGAAGAACCAAAGTGCTGAAGTACAACAGCTGAAGAACACAAGTGCTGAAGCTGAAAGACCAAAGTACTGAAGAACAACAGCTGAAGAGTTCACAAGTGCTGAAGATCAACAACTGATGTACAAAGTCTGAAGACAAAGACTGAAGACATCAGCTGATGATATCTACTGAAGTCATCAGCTGATGAAACGCCTGAAGGTCAAAGTCTGAAGATCAAGTACTGAAGCCTCAGTAGTTTGTCACAACTGCTGAAGAGTACTTCTTCAGTAGTTGTGATATCAGTAGTTTTATTTTCTCTGTCTCAGTAGTTTTGTAAAACGACTGAAGAGCTTGTTCTTCAGTCGTTGTAGTTTCAGTAGTTTTATATTTTGTACTTAACTGCTGATATGTTCTCAGTAGTTGTGAACATTTCAGTAGTTTGTTAAGGATTAGTTATTTCTGTATTGGATCTGCCAGTTGTCACTTTCCGTGATAACAGCAGTGACTGTTGCACTCTATATAAGGAGTGACAACCCATTGTAATAGTGAGCGAGATGAGCAATTGAATGGAATGATTGATTGATTCGATTAGAAATATTCTACATCTATAACATTCCTAGAAATCAGAAATTCATATTCTCTCCCTATAACCGTATGCGATCTTAACGCTTACAAGTATCGATTGCTTGCTACAATTTGTCTAATTCGGTTTGTATTCCGCTGCTTTATATTCTGATACATCAAACTTGTGATCACTGATCCTGTCAAATGGTATCAGAGCAGGTTAATCATTGATCGATCTAATAATTGATCATTGAAACTGCTATTCAAGATCCAAGTTTGATTGAATTAGCTTTTGTTTTGCAAGAAACGGTTATAGAGATTGAATTTTTCTGTATTTCTGCTCATTCATCCTGAGATCTTTTCTTGGTTCTCATTGAGTTTGTTGTGGTTTGTCTAAAACTTCTTTTTAAAACTTGAACTCAACTTTTTTGAACTGAAAATGGCCACTCCCTCCAATGATCCTCACAATACTGGTTCCTCAACCAAGCCTCCTATGCTGGTTAGGAATGAGTATAACATATGGTAAGACGTATGCTCCATCACCTGTCTGTTAATAGCGCAGGGTGTTGGACATCTGTGGTACATGGTCCACACAAGCCTATGGTGAATAACCCGGAAACCAATCAAATGGTTCCGAAGAGGAGGGAGCAATACTCAGATGAGGATAAAAAGTTGCTTGAGATTGATGCAAAAGCCCATGGAATTCTGGCCATGGCTTGCCAATGAAATCTATTCTGGGCTAATGCATCATGAAACTGCCCATGACCTCTGGATTGCTTTGAAAGAACAATTTGGAGGAACAGATGAGGTCTTGGCAAATAATAGAGAAATTCTTGCCCAACAATATGAGACATTCTCTCATAGAAAGGGTGAGACACTGACTCAACAATATGAGCGGTTTTTTGTTTGATCTCTGAACTAAAAATGGTCAAACTTGAATACACCAATATTCAGATGAATAACAGATTTCTCAGATCACTGCCTGAGAGATGGGACACATATACTATTGTCCTACGCTCCAGTGCAAGTTGGGACAAACTATCTCTCACCCAACTCCATGGGAAATTGCTCACTTTGAGAGAGAGATAGAACAGAAGAAGAAAGCTGTCTTCATCTGGAAAGCTCACTGAAGACTTTATTCAAGGCAACACTGCCTTGGTGGGTCATGAGTCAGAATATGCTGCATTTGAATGCCAGTATGATGAGCATATTAATTTCTCTTCGAGCACTTCTAATTCTGCATTTGTAAGTGTTGATGGTCAGTTTACTGGAGGTAATAATGACAATTATGTTTCATTATGGATGATCTCAAGGGGATTGCTGATGATGACTTAGAAGAGATGGATATTTTGAGCCAAATGGCCTTGATAAATATCAGATCTCAGAAGTTCTACAAAAGAACTGGAAGAAAATTCCCAGGACTCTCTGGCAAACCAAAGTTGGTTTTGACAAGAGCAAGTTGAGGTGTCACAAATGCCAACGGCTTGGACACTTTGCAAGAGAGTGTAGATCAACTGGATCAAACTCTACTGCACCTTTGTGACTTTTCCTGGCAACAGTCAACAAAACAGAGGGCAACATCCTGTACATCTAGTCATCATCCTCAACAACAATCTCCGGCATATTTTGTTCCTCAGGGTCAAATGCCTTATCAGTACCCTTGTTATTACATGCCACAGTCAAGTCAAGTTCAAGTTCCTATGACACCACAACCTCATGCATTACCAGAACCTCAGCCTTCCCTATCTCATCAACAACCTTCATCTCAACAACACAGCTTCTTCACCCAGGAGTTGTTGACTGGAGCAGTTTACAGATGACTTGTCTGGTCATGATCAACTGTTCTCAGGTGCTGGTCAACATGGTGGTGACAGTCCCTTTGGGAATCTAGCTCTTATGGCTTTGGAGTCTGCTGATACTTCATCTTCCAATGCCCTACACCACAGGTATCACAGGTATCCTCTGAGGCAAAAGCCAAATTATGTTCTGAACAATGCATAGCAGCATTTGCTTCCATTAGAGAAGCAAATGTAGCTTTAATTAATAAGAACATTGAGCTAGAACAAGTAATTTCCAAAAACAAAGCTGAGTTTGAGTTTGTGCTCAAAGATAAAAATGATGAGGTTTATAAACTGAATTGCAAAATATTGATGATAAGGCTAGAGAAGATGTACTTTTAGAGAAGTACAAAGATCTCAAAGAAACCCTTGCAGTTACCCAGGTCGAGTGTGATAGATGGGTACAATCATGCAAAGGTTTTGAAATGCTTCTTAGTAAGCAATCTGCTTCAAATGTGAAGTTTGGAATTGGTTACAATCACACTGCTCCACCTACAGATTTTACCCCAAGAGCAGAGGTAGAATCTGATGGTGAGAGTGATAACCAATCCATCAAGTCATGTGATCTACCTTCTGATACAGCACAATCAGAAGTAGCAGTCAGTATCAAGTCCTCTTTGAACCTATCAGCTGATGTTGATGGTCCAAATGCTGACATTCACATGATCAATAAGTTGATCAACTCAGGAGTCAATCCTGAAGGTCCTGAAAAGACTGGAGAGCAGGATTAACTCCTGAAGTTCAAACTTCAACTGCTGTCAGTACTGAAGAGAAGAAAACTGGCAGTAGAAAGAGTTTGAAGACTACTAAAGATGCTGTCAAGAAAGCAACCAATGCTCCAAAGCATTGAAGAACAAGTCTTCTGTTGCTTCACCATCTTTAGTTGATGATCAACCTAAGATGAAGAAGAAACCATGTGAAGTATGTGGTTTGTTCAATCATCTTACAGATGTTGTTGGTACAAAAGAGGTTCCAACTCAAACAAAAGGAAGAAATTAATGAGAAAATGGTAAAAATGAAAACTGAGTTTGAGACCACATTTGTATCAGCAACATCAAATCCTGTAACCCTAAGTCCTTAAAGCAATCCAAAAAGGAAGGAGTTAAACAGGTGACAGCTGAGGGTGCTCAAAAGAAGAAGGTGCAACATAGGACCTATCTAACTCCACTAGCAATGTGTCTGATGAGCTGAAAGCTTTATCACAAAATCAGACACAGCTGGTGATGATGGTACAACATCTGTTGGGTAGAGTTAACCAACTAGATTCTCCTATGTTGAAACCACAGAAAAGGAGGTCTAAGCCAAAGGACTCCTCTTCTGCACCATCTTCTTCCTCTCAGGCTGTTGTTACAAATAAACATGCTAGTTTACCATCTATTGATGAGACCAGGCCCAAAACCAAAAAGGTTTGGGTCTCTAAAACTAACTGATTGTTTATTATTGCAGGGTTCTTCAACATGCCAAAATAGCATCTGGTATGTAGACAGTGGGGGATCCATGCACATGACTGGGAACATCTCTCTCTTCATGACTACTCTCAAGGAAAGAAGGGATTTGTCTCTTTTGGCAATGATGCTAGGGGTTACATCATCGGTAAGGGCTTTGTCTCCATGGAGAAATCAAATTTGATGATGTTAATCATGTGGAAAATCTCAAGTACAACCTCTTGAGTGTCAGTCAAATGTGTGATAAAGGCCATGTTGCCCTTTTCACAAGTCAAAACTGTAGGATTCTGTCATCCAAAGTTTTGCCGTGATTGACAAGGTGTTGGATGATCACACTCTCCTGAAAGCCAACAGGACAGGAAAAGTGTATGCCTTAGATCTCTCTAAGAAGATAGATCTCAAAGGTAATCCTGCCTATTTTCCAAAGCCTCTTTTCAAGAATCTAAACTATGGCACAGGAGGCTTGGTCATGTTAATCTCAAAAACATGAATCAGCTTAGCCACAATAGTTTAGTCAGAGGCTTACCAATAAAGGAGTTCCACTGTGATGAAACTTGCACTGCTTGTTAAAAAAGGAAAACAGCACAAGGTCTCATTTCCTCCTATTGAAGTGTCCAAGTCCACTGCCTGCTTGCAATTACTGCATATGGATCTATTTGGTCCTGTGAGAGTAATGAGCATGGCAAAGAAGAAATACTGTCTGGTAATGTGGATGATTACTCCAGATTTGTATGGACTTTCTTTCTACATTCAAAGGATGAGGCTGCTCAGAAGATTATCCACTTTGTGCTGTACATTGAGAAGCAGTATTCCCTTCCAGTCAAGTGTATTAGGAGTGATAATGGAACTGAGTTCAGAAATCATACACTTGATGACTTCTATCTCTCAAAGGGAATCAAAAGGCAGTAGTTCAGCATTCCAAGGACTCCGGAACAAAATGGAGTAGTGGAGAGAAAGAACAGGACCCTCATTGAAGCTGCAAGGTCCATGCTGGCTGACTCAGGTTTGCCATTGACCTTTTGGGCCGAAGCTGTCAACACAGCTTGTTATGTGCAAAATAGAGTTTAGTAAATCAGAGGTTGATGAAGACTCCATATGAAGTTCTCCATCATTTGGCTCCACTGATTTCATTTTCAAAGCATTTGGGTGTCCCTGTTTTATTCTCAACACAAAGGATCAACTCCACAATTTGATCCTAAGGTGGATGCAGGATACTTTGTGGTATTCATCTACTTGCAAAGCATACAGAGTCTTCAACTGCAGAACAAAGATGGTTGAAGAAACTCTACATGTTAAGTTTAATGAATCTCCAAAGGACAAGATTCCACAAAGTCCTGTGGAGTTATTTGATGGACATACTGCAATATGTTCCTTATCAAACTCCTGCTGTTGCTCCTGTCAACAGTTCACCACCTGGTGGTACTGCTGATGATGATGATGATTGCAGTACTCACCTCTTCAGGTTTAGTGATCAGCTGCCTGATTCAACTAGACCTGATGTTCCTGTAGCGCCAGTAGCACCATCCACAACAAATGCTGATGAGTTCTTCGAATTCAACTTCCTTTGAATTACCATCCACTGATTGGTTTCAAGGAAATGATTCACCATCACCATCTGTTGCTGCTGAACCGGCTACAAACACTTGCACAGATCTCATTGTGTATCAAGATCTGAAGAATCACCCCATGTCTCAAATCATTGGTGATATCACTGCTGGAGTATCAACAAGAAGTCAATTGTCAAATTTCTGTCTATGCTCTCTTCATCAGTCAGCAAGAGCCAAAGAATTATCACATTGCTTTAAAGGACAATGGATGGGTTGATGCCATGCAGCTTGAGCTTCTTCAGTTCAAGAAACAGCAAGTGTGGGAACTGGTTCCTCTACCTCCAGGTAAGTGTGCAATAGGCACTAAATGGGTGTTTAGGAACAAAACTGATGAAAATGGGCTTATTGTTAAGAACAAGGCCAGACTGGTTGTTCAGGGGTTTGCACAAGAAGAAGGTATTGATTATGATGAAACCTTTGCCCCTGTAGCCAGACTGGAAGCAATTCGATTGTTTTTAGCTTATGCTGCTTATCAAAAACTTAAAGTCTTTCAAATGGATGTCAAAAGTGCATTTTTGTATGGAAAAGTTAAAGAAGAGGTTTATGTATGTCAACCTCCAGGCTTTGAGGACAACAAACATCCTAATTGGGTGTATAAGCTTGATAAAGCTCTTTATGGGTTAAAACAAGCTCCAGAGCCTGGTATGAGACATTATCAAACTTTCTTCTGGAAAACAATTTCACTAGAGGCTCCATAGACAAGACTTTATTTATTAAGAAAGCGGGCAGCATAATCTACTTGTTCAAATTTATGTAGATGATATTATTTTTGCATCCTCTGATCCAAAGTTGTGTGATGCTTTACAAAGTTGATGCAACAGAAGTTTGAAATGAGTGCCATGGGGAGATTACAGTTCTTTTGGGGTTGCAAATCAAACAAAAGGCTGATGGAATTTTTATTCATCAATCCAAATATACAAAAGATCTTTTGCAAAAGTTTGATTTACAACATTGTAAGCCCTGTTCTACTCCCATGAGCAGCACCACACAACTGGATCAGATCAGAAAGGTAAAGTGGTTGATGAAACACTTACAGATGTATGATTGGGTCCTTGATGTATTTAACAGCTCTAGACCAGATATTATGTTGCTACATGTGTTTGTGCTAGATTTTAGGCTGCACCTAAAGAGTCTCATCTGATTGCAGTCAAGAGGATCTTTAGATATCTGCAAGGCACTCCATCTCTAGGTTTATGGTACTCTACCAGACATTCTGGTAAATTAGTTGCTTTTTCTGACAGTGACTATGCAGGGTGTAAGTTGACCAGGAAATCAACTTCTGGTGGATGTCAATTCCTAGGCAACTGCTTAATTTCTTGGCAGAGCAAGAAACAGACCTCAGTTGCTACATCCACTGCGGAAGCAGAGTACATTGCTGCTGCAAGCTGTACATCTCAGGTACTCTGGCTTCAAAACCAACTTTTGGATTATGGCATTACAGAGACTAAGACTCCATGTTAATGGATAGTGCTTCAGCTCTTTGCATTGTCAAAAATCCAGTCCAGCACTCTAGGACCAACATATAGAGATCAGACACCATTTTATAAGAGATGTTTTGAAAAGGTCTGATTGATCCTAAGTTTGTGCCCAGTGCTGATGAGCTTGCAGACATTTTTACTAAGCCTTTGGATAGTTCAACTTTCCAAAACCTGGTGTTAAGGCTTGGTATGCTGCAGCTAGAATAGGTGACAACTACTGATGATCTCAGTAATTCATATTGATCATGAGTGCCTGTCACATATAAGTACTGATGAGCTCTTTTAACCTCAGTACTTTTTATAACTACTGAAGGCTAAAAGTTCTCACAAGTACTGAAGTACTTCATCTGCTCTAAACTACTGAAGTAGTTACAACTACTGATGTAGTCATAACTACTGAAATCAGTAAAAACAGATAAGTACTGATGTCCTATGAAACAACTGAAATCAGCATAAAGACTGATGAATGTGTTGAGGACAGTTTGAAACAGCTGAAAAGCTAAGAATGACGAAAACAGCTGAAGAGAACTTTCCCTTCAGTCGTTTGTACCACTGCTGTTTCATTTTAAACAACTGAAGCAAAACCACGTCTTCAGCAGTTTTATAACTACTGATGACCAATACCAAGTCTTCAGTTGTTTACAACAGCTGATGACAAAACCACTGTCTTCAGTAGTTTCATAACTACTGATGACAAACACCATGTCCTCAGTTGTTTCAATCACCTGAAGTCAAAACCACGGTCTTCAGTAGTTTCTAAACTACTGATGCTAACACCGCGACTTCAGCTGTTTCAACGTCTGAAAGGATAATACCATGTCAACGGTCGTTTAAAACTACTGATGACTAACACACATCCTTCAGTCGTTTCCTCACCGTACCCTATAAAACCCTAACCTGAGCTCTCCTGCTTATCTTCTTCAAACCTAACGTTCCTCTCCAAAACACTTCCATGGCGTCTATGCAAATAAACCGCGACACAACTGTGTTGCCTACCTCACAAAATCGCCGATCTGGACTAAGTTCGATACTGCTATCGATCTATGGTTCAGTCCCATACAACAAGGCATTCCTTCTGAACCCCGTTTTACATGCCGAATCCTTGAACCAATTTTGGATGAACATTACTGTTACAACTGAGGAGAGCACACACAATCCCTCCGGGGTCGTCAACAACAAAGAAGTAGTGATACTCCTGCAACAATCCGTAAAATTCTTCAACTGAGTGATGCTACCTCTCCTGCTGGATATCCGAAGGGCACCATAGATCTCTCATTTGCTCGGCATGGATATCAAGGTGATCTCAGTGCCACCACCATCATGAAGAAACACTTTAATGACGCTGAGCGCTGATCTTTCACATGGTCAATGTATGTTTGGCCCTAAGACATCGTCTTGGGATCAAATGTCCACCAAATGGCAGCAGGTAATGTATTCTCCTTGAGCAACAACCACTGAATTTTTCAGAATTAATATTTTCAGAGCTCAAAGATATGGCTCAAAAACTAACTGCCAACGTTGGATACTCTATCCACGGTTCATAATGGCCATATAATAGACCAGCTTAATGCTGAGGGACTTGTTGGCTTGGGAGTCCCTGCTACGGCTGTTTTGCCAGAAGTATACTCCCGGCACAACTCCTGACGGACACTCAAATGGCTGCCAAGCTGCGAAAACCCACGCAGCTGGAACCCACAGCCACCACCTCCAAATCCAATGTCCCCACCAAACCCACCAAAAAGAAACCCAAAATGGCTACTCCGGAATTGAGTCCCTGAGGATGCTCCTGCACAACAAACGCAGGATATATCCACTAGTCCAAACCCCTAGTGGATACCATGACTCCTCCAGCCACAGCCGCTCAGGCTTCCTCTCAACAGGAGCCTGCAGCAACAAAAGGGGCACCTACTTATCTGGGATCTTCCTCACTTGAGGAGATTGCCATTGAAGAGCACCATCCACCCCAGGTGCACACTGCTTCTACCCCCTTACCCCAAACAACCGCCCCTCACAGCCCAACTTTAATAGTTGCTCAAGTGCTGACTCAATTGCACTCTCACCCCCTCCCCAGAGAAACCACTTATACTGGGAATACCTCTACAATTGAGGGGAGGAACACAGTGCACTTGAGAACCCACAGCACAGGGGTTTCCCCTTCTATCTCCTGGTGTAGAGAAGGAGCTTAGAATATCTAGTGAGGCTGCCACCTCCTCTGACTCAGCACATGACAGAGTGAGGCTGGTAACATTGCTAAGACCTCCTAGAGGCAACAGCTGATGATGGACATTGTCCTGAGGCTGGAAGTCCCTAGTACCAAGCACAAGGGGCACATGCACCAACTGGTCTACACCCAGTGCATGTAAATCCTGCTCTAAGCAGGAGGTCAGGTGATTCAGTATCAACTGATGATGACCTGAGCTTCTTCTTCGATGTAGTTGCTCAAAACACCATTCTAGAGGATGAGGTTAGCAGACTCAAAGAGCTGCTGGCCAGATGTCTCAGGATGCAAGTCCATCTGCCACCATCATACACCCACAGATGGCAACCTTCCCTTGAATTTTCCCAAACACAGAGCCACCCCAAAATCAACCACCCCCTCTGCTTCAGGCCCTACTTCTCAGGAACAGAACCCTCCTGAGCAAATAGGTGCTATCCTCCGAACTCCCTCCCTCTCATTACCCCCATATCACTGATATAGTGATCAAAGGCCCTTGATGAGAGGCTTTCCTCAACATTACAGCCCCTAGTTGATGCTGCTGTCCACAAGACTCTTTCTGCGTACCAACCCCTTCCTCCAATGCAACCAAAAAGGGGGAGAGTACTGCAGTGAAAGATAGAAAGAGGAAGAGATCTGAGGAAGAGGAGGAACAGAAAAGCAACCTCTGCTCACGTACAAGCGAAAGAGAAGTGCTGATGATCATACTGCTGAAGAAAAATCCTTGGAGGAGCTGGTCAAAGACGCTGACACCACACACACAGCCGCTCCATGGATAAAATAATTGAACAACTATTCGGCAGGGTTTAACACAGCCACACTGACAGTGAGATCAGAAGGTTAGAGGTACAAGAGATACAACCCGATGGGCAGGGTACGATGCTCTCGAGAAAGAGAGGTTGGAAATAATGATCCGCTCTATTGCAAAATACTTGGGAAGATCATTAATGGAGATCCGCGCATGGTCCAGGGACAGCATTCTGGCTATAGCCACCAGAATCTGTCTGTCTGAGCAATTCAACAAAGGATCATTGTGGAAGGCCCTTGATGAGGCTGGGGCTGGCAAAAGATTAGAGATGGCTAAACTTACAAAAGCAAAATTAACTACAAGGATGCTAGATCAACCTTCCCTTCCACCCACTCAAACAGATCCTATCCCTCAAATCTCCCAACCAACCTCTAAGCCAAAATCCAAACATCCTCTCTCTTCAAAACCAATCCCTTCACCAACCCAACCATCATCCAGTGATGTACCCCGTAGAAGGAGAAGGGTGCTGAGGATGGAAGAAGAAGCAGAAGAAGAGGATGAAGATGATAGTCTCCACTCTCTGCTGTTCTAAAGCTACCAAAACCCCAGAGTCAATCCATGATCACACCTGACTCTCAAAGGGAATGGTCAGAGTCAAGATAGAAGAAGAAGAACAGCAGAAACAGCACTGAGCAACTGTTGAAGATGGTTGACAAGGAATTCCTCAGTCATCATCTATTCAAGCCATGAAAGGGCATGCTCAAAGGCTGTACACTCTCAGACACACCTTTCAGTATCAGAAGGAGAGAGTGAGAGTATGGCCAGACCCCAGGGTGAGTTCTAGAATCCATAAAAGAACTATCCCACACAGATACAACGGCCAAGTACGAAAACAATAGAATCTACCATCATGTTGGCTGTTGTAGTCTCACCTTGGAAATCATTGATGAATTCAAGAAAGCTCACCAAGCAAAGAAGACACCTCAAGCCTTACTAGAAACAAGATGATTAAGAAGGGGTTGTTATACAAAAAGCTTGAAGACATCCAAAAGAATGAGCTCCAGTTACTCCTTGAAGGCAACCATCCTGATGAATTTGTATACAGGGAGGTAACTACGGTGGAGTTGAAAAATGGCAGGACCATGAAGTACTTATCAGAGTACTATGGTCCAGAGTTCTTCTCTTCGAAGGAGGAGCTGAAGAACTCTCTCAAGAGGAACAAATTGTTCTCCTTGAGGCTATGTTCGTGAGTCGTACAGACTCATTATGGGGAAGTGAATCTCATGAATGGGATAACAACTCTGTGTCCAGTTCCCCAAAACAGAGTTCCCATTCATACTCTGCCAAACAAATATTTGAGGTTCTTCCAGGCCGAGCGTACATGGGTCTCTTCTCTACTGATCAAGAAGGAAAAAGACCAACATTTTTGCCATCAATAAGTGGGAGTATAAATAAGTTAGAGGTTTTGGCTGCATTGGTTCAGGGGGAGTTTGTTGGACCAAAAGAACCAATGAGCCAAGATCAGAAAACCTCTAAGTCCCACACGGTATCACAACAACTGCTGAAAGCCTCATCAGTAGTTTGACAAGTGCTGAAGACTTCAACAGCTGAAGATCAAGTGCTGAAGACCTTAACTGCTGAAGAACCAAAGTGCTGAAGTACAACAGCTGAAGAACACAAGTGCTGAAGCTGAAAGACCAAGTACTGAGACAACAGCTGAAGAGTTCACAAGTGCTGAAGATCAACAACTGATGTACAAAGTCTGAAGACAAAGACTGAAGACATCAGCTGATGATATCTACTGAAGTCATCAGCTGATGAAACGCCTGAAGGTCAAAGTCTGAAGATCAGTACTGAAGCCTCAGTAGTTTGTCACAACTGCTGAAGAGTACTTCTTCAGTAGTTGTGATATCAGTAGTTTTATTTTCTCTGTCTCAGTAGTTTTGTAAAACGACTGAAGAGCTTGTTCTTCAGTCGTGTAGTTTCAGTAGTTTTATATTTTGTACTTACTTGCTGATATGTTCTCAGTAGTTGTGAACATTTCAGTAGTTTGTTAAGGATTAGTTATTTCTGTATTGGATCTGCCAGTTGTCACTTTCCGTGATAACAGCAGTGACTGTTCACTCTATATAAGGAGTGACAACCCATTGTAATTAGTGAGCGAGATGAGCAATTGAATGGAATGATTGATTGATTCGATTAGAAATATTCTACATCTATAACATTCCTAGAAATCAGAAATTCATATTCTCTCCCTATAACCGTATGCGATCTTAACGCTTACAAGTATCGATTGCTTGCTACAATTTGTCTAATTCGTGTTTGTATTCCGCTGCTTTATATTCTGATACATCAAACTTGTGATCACTGATCCTGTCATGTTCTCAGTAGTTGTGAACATTCAGTAGTTTGTTAAGAGTTAGTTATTTTGTATTAGATCTGCCAGTTGTCACTTTCCGTGATAACAGCAGTGATTGTTGCACTCTATATAAGGAGTGACAACCTATTGTAATAATGTGAATGACGGGAATCATATGAATGATTTGATAGAAATATTCTATATCTATAACATTCCTTGAATCAGAAATATATATTCTCTCACTATAACCGTATGTGCTCTTAATGCATACAAGTATCGATTACTTGCTACAATTTGTCTAATTCCTGTTCGTATTCCGCTGCTTTGAACTCTAATACATCAAACTTGTGATCGCTGATCCTGTCAAAGGTATCAGAGCAGGTTAATCATTGATCGATCTAATAATTGATCATTGAAACTGCTATTCAAGATCTAGTTTGATTGAATTAGCTTTGTTTTTGCAAGAAACGGTTATAGAGATTGAATTTTCTGTATTTCTGGTCATTCATCCTGAGATCTTTTCTTGGTTTTCATTGAGTTTGTTGTGGTCTGTGTAAAACTTTTAAAAGCTTGAATTAATTGTTTCTGAACTGAAAATGACTACTCCCTCCAATGATCCTCACAATACTGGTTCCTCAACCAAGCCACCTGCTGGTTAGGAATGTGTATAACATATGGCAAAGACGAATGCTCCATCACCTGTCTGTAACAGCGCAGGTTGTTGACATCAGTGGTACATGGTCCACACAAGCCTATGGTGAATAACCCGGAACCAATCAAATGGTTCCCAAGAGAGGGAGCAATACACAGATGAGGATAAGAAGTTGCTTGAAATGATGCAAAAGCCCATGGAATTCTGGCCATGGCACTGCCAAATGAAATCTATTCTGGGCTAATGCATCATGAACTGCCCATGACCTCTGGAATGCCTTGAAAGAACAATTTGGAGGGACAGATGAGGTCTTGGTAAATATAGAGAATCCTCGCCCAACATATGAGACATTTTCTCATAGAAAGGGTGAGACACTGACTCAACAATATGAGCGGTTCTCTTGTTTGATCTCTGAATTAAAAATGGTCAAACTTGAGTACACAAATATCCAGATGAATAACAGATTTCTCAGATCACTGCCTGAGAGATGGGACACATATACTATTGTCCTACGCTCCAGTGCAAGTTTGGACAAACTATCTCTCACCCAACTCCATGGGAAACTGCTCACGTTTGAGAGAGAGATAGAACAGAAGAGAAGTGTCTTCATCTGGAAAGCTCACTGAAGACTTTGTACCAGGCAACACTGCCTTGGTGGGTCATGAGTCAGAATATGCTTCATCTGAATGCCAGTATGATGAGCATATTAACTTCTCTTCAAGTACTTTGATTCTGCATTTGTGAGTGTTGATGGTCAGTTTACTGGGTGTAATAATGACAATTTATGCTTCATTATGGATGATCTTAAGGGGATTGCTGATGACGACTTAGAAGAGATGGATATTTTGAGCCAAATGGGCCTGATAAATATAGATCTCAGAAGTTCTATAAAATACTGGAAGAAAATTCCCAGGACTCTCTGGCAAAACCAAAGTTGGTTTTGACAAGAGCAAGTTGAGGTGTGACAAATGCCAAAGGCTTGGACACTTTGCAAGAGAGTGTAGATCAACTGGATCTAACTCCACTGCACCCTTGGGACTTTTCCTGGCAATAGTCAACAACACAGAGGGCAACATCCTGTCACTTCTAGTCATCATCCTCAACAACAATCTCCGGCATATTTTGTTCCCAGGGTCAAATGCCATATCCGTACCCTTGTTATTACATGCCACAGTCAAATCAAGTTCAAGTTCCTATGACACCACAACCTCATGCACTACCAGAACCTCAGCCATCCCAATCTCATCAACAAACTCAACCTCAACAACACAGCTTCTTCACCCCAGGAGTTGTTGACTGGAGCAGTTTACCACATGACATGTCTGGTCATGACCAACTGTTTTCAGGTGCTGGTCAACATGGTGGTGACAGTCCTTTTGGGAATCTAGCTCTTATGGCTTTGGAGTCTGCTGATACTTCATTTTCTAATGCCTCTACACCTCAGGTATCATAGGTATCCTCTGAGGCAAAAGCCAAATTATGTTCTGAACCATGCATAGCAGCATTTGCTCCATTAGAGAAGCAAATGTAGCTCTAATTAATAAGAACATTGAGCTAGAACAAATAATTTCAAAAACAAAGCTGAGTTTGAGTTTGTGCTTAAAGATAAAAATGATGAGATTTAAACTGAATTGCCAAATAATTGATGATAAGGCTAGAGAAGAGGTACTTCTAGAGAAGTACAAAGATCTCAAAGAAACCCTTGCAGTTACCCATGTAGAGTGTGATAGATGGGTACAATCATGCAAAGGTTTTGAAATGCTTCTTAGTAAGCAATCTGCTTCAAATGTGAAGTTTGAATTGGTTACAATCACACTGCTCCACCTACAGATTTTACCCCAAGAGCAGAGTTAGAATCTGATGGTGAGAGTGATAACCAATCCATCACATCATGTGATCTACCTTCTGATACAACACAATCAGAAGTAGCAGTCAGCATCAAGCCCTCTTTGAACTTATCAGCTGATGTTGATGGTTCAAATGTTGACACTCACATGATCAATGAGTTGATCAACTTAGGAGTTAATTCTGAAGGTCTTGAAAGGACTAGAGAGCATGATCTAACACCTGAAGTTCAAACTTACTGCTGACAGTACTGAAGAGAAGAAAACTGCCAGTAGAAAGAGTTTGAAGACTACTAAACAGGCAGTCAAGAAAGCAAACAATGCTTCCAAAACATTGAAGAACAAGTCTTCAGTTGCTTCACCCTCTTTAGTTGATGATCAACCTAAGATGAAGAAGAAATCATGTGAAGTATGTGGTTTGTTCAATCATCTTACATATGATTGTTGGTACAAAAGGGTTCCAAACTCAAACAAAAAGAAGAAATTAATGAGAAAATGTAAAAATGAAAATTGAGTTTGAGACCACATTTGTATCAGCAACATCAAATCCTGTAACCCTTAAGTCCTCAAAGAAATCCAAAAGGAGGGGTTAAACAGGTGACAGCTGAGAATGCTCAGAAGAAGAAGGGGCAACATAGGAACTTATCAAACTCCACTGGCAATGTGTCTGATGAGCTGAAAGCTTTATCACAAAATCAGACACAGCTGGTTATGATGGTTCAACATATGTTGGGTAGAGTTAACCAACTAGATTCTCCTATGTTGAAACCACAGAAAAGGAGGTCCAAGCAAAGGACTCCTCTTCTACACCATCTTCTTCCTCTCAGGCTGTTGTTTCAGATAAACCTGTTAGTTTACCATCTATTGATGAGACCAGGCCCAAAACAAAAGGTTTGGGTCTCTAAAACTAACTGACTGTTTATTATTGCAGGGTTCTTCAACATGCCAAAGTAGCATCTGGTATGTACACAGTGGGGATCTATGCACATGACTGGGAACAGCTTCTTCTTCATGACTACTCTCAAGAAAGAAGGGATTTGTTTTCTTGGCAATGATGTCTAAGGGTTACATCATTGGTAAGGGTTTGTCTCTAATGGAGAATCAAATTTGATGATGTTAATCATGTGGAAAATCTCAAGTACAATCTTGAGTGTCAGTCAAATGTGTGATAAAGGCCATGTTGCTCTTTTCACAAGTCAAAACTGTAGGATTCTGTCATCCAAAGTTTTGCACTTGATTGACAAGGGTTGGATGATCACACTCTCCTGAGAGCCAATAGGACAGGAAGAGGTATGCTTAGATCTGTCCAAGAAAATAGATCTCAAAGGCAATCCTTGCCTATTTTCCAAAGCCTCTTCTCAAGAATCTAAACTGTGGCACAGAAGGCTTGGTCTGTTAATCTCAAAAACATGAATCAGCTTACCCACAATAGTTTAGTTAGAGGCTTACCAATAAAGGAGTTTCACTGTGATGAACCTGCACTGCTTTTTGAAAGGAAAACAGCACAAAGTCTCGTTCCCTCCTATTGAAGTGCCTAAGTCCACTGCCTGCTTGCAATTACTGCATATGGATCTACTTGGTCCTGTGAGAGTAATGAGCATGGAAAAGAAGAAATACTGTCTGGTAATTGTGGATGATTATCCAGATTTGTATGGACTTTCTTTCTACATTCAAAGGATGAGGCTGCTCAGAAGATTATTCACTTTGTGTTGTATATTGAGAAGCAGTATTCTTTCCAGTTAAGTGTATTAGGAGTGACAATGGGACTGAATTCAGAAATCATACACTTGATGACTTCTATCTTTCAAAGGGGATCAAAGGCAGTTTAGCATCCCAAGGACTCCGAACAAAATGGAGTAGTGGAGAGAAAGAACAGGACCCTCATGAAGCTGCAAGGTCCATGCTGGCCGACTCAGGTTTGCCACTGACCTTTTGGGCTGAAGCTGTCAACACAGCTTGCTATGTGCAAAATAGAGTTTTAGTAAATCAGAGGTTGATGAAGACTCCATATGAAGTTCTCCATCATTTGGCTCCTCTGATTTCATTTTTCAAAGCATTTAGGTGTCCCTGTTTTATTCTCAACACAAAGGATCAACTCCATAAATTTGATCCTAAGGTGGATGCAGGGGTTGTTGTTTATTCATCTACTTACAAGGCATACAGGTCTACAACTGCAGAACAAAGATGGTTAAAGAAACTCTACATGTTAAGTTCAATGAATCTCCAATGAGAAGATTCCACAAAGCCCTGTGGAGTTATTGATTTGGACATACTGCAATATGTTCCTTATCAAACTCCTGCTGTTGCTCCTGTCAACTGTTCACCACCTGTGGTACTGCTGATGATGATGATGATTGCAGTACTCACCTTTTCAGGTTAGTGATCAGCTGCCTGATTCGCTAGACCTGATGTTCCTGTAGCTCCAGTATCACCATCACAACAAATGCTGATGAGATCTCTTCGAATTCAACTTCCTTTGAATTACCATCCACGGATTGGTTTCAAGGAAATGATTCACCATCACCATCTGTTACTGCTGAGCCTGCTACAAACACTTGCACAGATCTCATTGTGTATCAAGATCTGAAGAATCACCTATGTCTCAAATCATTGGTGATATCACTGCTGGAGTATCAACAAGAAGTCAATTGTCAATTTCTACCTCTATGCTCTCTTCATCAGTCAGCAAGAGCCAAAGAATTATCACATTTTTTAAAGGACAATGGATGGGTTCATGCCATGCAGCTGAGCTTCTTCAGTTCAAGAAACAGCAAGTTGGGGAACTGGTTCCTCTACCTCCAGGTAAGTGTGCAATAGCACTAAATGGGTGTTTAGGAACAAAACTGATGAAAATGGGCTTATTGTTAAGAACAAGCCAGACTGGTTGTTCAGGGGTTTGCACAAGAAGAAGTATTGATTATGATGAAACCTTTGCCCCTGTAGCCAGACTGGAAGCAATTCGATTGTTTTTAGCTTATGCTGCTTATCAAAACCTTAAAGTTTTTCAAATGGATGTCAAAAGTGCATTTTTGTATGGAAAAATAAAGAAGAGGTTTATGTATGTCAACTTCCAGGCTTGAGGACAATAAACATCCTAATTGGGTGTATAGCTTGATAAGGCTCTTATAGGTTAAAACAAGCTCCTAGAGCCTGGTATGAGACATTATCAAACTTTCTTCTGAAAAATAATTTCACTAGAGGCTCCATAGATAAGACTTTATTCATTAAGAAAGCTGGGCAGCATAATCTACTTGTTCAAATTTATGTAGATGATATCATTTTTGCATCCTCTGATCCAAAGTTGTGTGATGCCTTTACAAAGTTGATGCAACAGAAGTTTGAAATGAGTGCCATGGAGAATTACAGTTCTTTCTGGGGTTGCAAATCAAACAAAAGGCTGATGGAATTTTCATTCATCAGTCCAATACACAAAAGATCTTTTGCAAAAGTTTGATTTACAAAACTGTAAGCCTTGTTCTACCCCCATGAGCAGCACCACACAACTGGATACAGATCAGAAAGGTAAAGTGGTTGATGAAACACTTTACAGATGTATGATTGGGTCCTTGATGTATTTAACAGCTTCTAGACCAGATATTATGTTTGCTACATGTGTTTGTGCTAGATTTCAGGCTGCACCTAAAGAGTCTCATCTGATTGCAGTCAAGAGGATCTTTAGATATCTGCAAGGCACTCCATCTCTAGGTTATGGTATTCTACAGGACATTCTGGTAAATTAGTTGCTTTTTTTGACAGTGACTATGCAGGGTGTAAGTTGACCAGGAAATCAACTTCTGGTGGATGTCAATTCCTAGGCAACTGCTTGATTTCTTGGCAGAGCAAGAAAAAGACCTCAGTTGCTACATCAACTGCTGAAGCAGAGTACATTGCTGCTGCAAGTTGTACATCTCAGGTACTCTGGCTTAAAAACCAACTTTTGGATTATGGCATTACAGAGACTAAGACTCCATTGTTAATGGATAGTGCTTTAGCTCTTTGCATTGTCAAAAATCCAGTCCAGCACTCTAGGACCAAACATATAGAGATCAGACATCATTTTATAAGGGATTGTTTTGAAAAAGGTCTGATTGATCCTAAGTTTGTGCCTAGTGCTGATGAGCTTGCAGACATTTTTACTAAGCCTTTGGATAGTTCAACTTTACAAAACCTGGTGTAAGGCTTTGCTTGGTATGCTGCAGCTAGAATAAGTGACAACTACTGATGATCTTAGTAATAAGTATTGATGATCATTAGTAACTATGTCACATATAAGTACTGATGAGCTCTTTTACCCTTAGCAGTTTTTATAACTACTGAAGGCTAAATGTCTCACAAGTACTGAAGTACTTCATCTGTTCTAAACTACTGATGTAGTTACAACTACTGATGCAGCTACAACTACTGCAATCAGTAAAAACAATAAGTACTGATGTCCTTTGAAACAGCTGAAATCAGCCAAAAAGGCTGATGAATGTGTTGAGGACAGTATGAAACAGCTGACAAGCTAAGAATTGACGAAAACAGCTGAAGAGAACTTTCTCTTCAGTCGTTTCTACAACTGCTGTTTCATTCTAAACAATTGAAGCAAAACCATGCCTTCAGTAGTTTTATAACTACTGATGACTAATACCAAGTCTTCAGTTGTTTACAACAGCTGATGACAAAACCACTGTCCTCCGTAGTTTCTATAACAACTGATGACAAACACCAAGTCCTCAGTTGTTTCAATCATCTGAAGTCAAAACCACGGTCTTCAGTAGTTTTCTAACTTCTGATGCCTAACACCACGACTTCAGCTGTTTCAACGTCTAAAAGGATAATACCATGTCAACGGTCGTTTAAAACTACTGATCACTAACCACACATCCTTCATTCGTTTTATTACCCGCACCCTATAAATACCCCTGACCTAATCCTTCAATGCTTCATCCTCCTCAAACCTAACGTTCCTTTCCAAAACTTCTCTCTTCTCAATGGCGTCCATGCAAATAAAACCGCGACACAACTGTGTTGCCTACCTTACTAAATCGCATGTCTGGGCTAAGTTCGATACTGCTATCGATCTTATGGTTCAGTCCCAATACAAAACGGCATTTCTTCTGAATCCATACTACATGCCGAATCCCTGCACCACAATTTTGGATGAACGTTACTATTACCACTGGGAGAACAACACACCATCTCTCCAGTCGGTCGTCAACAACAAAGAAGTAGTCATCACTCCTGCAATGATCCGCCAATTCTTCATCTGAATGATGCTAGTTCTCCTGCTAGATATCCGAAGGGCACCACAGATCTATCCTTTGCCCAACATGGATATCAAGGCGATCTCAGTGCCTCCACTATCATGAAGAAACACTTTCCTCACGCTGAACGCCTAATTTTTCACATGGTGAATGTATGTTTGGCTCCTAAGACGTCATCTTGGGATCAAATGTCGACACAGCAGGTAATGTATTCTATTCTTGAGCAACAACCGCTAAACTTTTCAGAAATAATATTTTCGGAGCTCAAGGATATGGCTCAAAAACTAACTGCCAACCGTTGGATACTATATCCATGGTTCATAATGGCCATCATTACAAACCAGCTTAATGCTGAGGGACTTGTTGGCTTGGGAGTCCCTGCTACGGCTGTTCTGCCGAAGTATACTCCCGGCAACTCTGACCAGACACTAAAAATGGCTGCCAAGTTGCGAAAACCCACACAGCTGGAACCCATAGCCACCACCTCCAAATCCAAAGTCCCCACCAAACCCACCAAAAAGAAACCCAAAACAGCTACTCAGGGAATTGAGTCCCCTGAGGATGCCCCTGCAACACAAACGCAGGATATATCCACTAGTCCAAACCCCTAGTGGATACAATGACTCTTCCAGCCATAGCCGCTCAGGCTTCCTCTCAACAGGAGCCTGCAGCAACCACACAAGGGGTACCTACATATCTGGGATCTTCCTCACTTGAGGAGATTGCCATTGAAAAGCACCAACCTCCCCAGGTGCACACTGCTTCTATCCCTTCACCCCAAACAACCGCCCCTCACAGCCCAACTTTAATAGTTGCACAACTGCTGACTCAACTGCACTCCTCACCCCCTCCCCAGAAACCACTTACTACTGGGAACACCTCTACAATTGAGGGGGAGGAACACAGTGCACTTGAGAACCCACAGCACAGGGGTTTACCACTTCTATCTCCTAGTGTAGATAAGGAGCTTAGAATATCTGGTGAGGCTGCCACCTCTTCTGAATCAGCACATGATCAGAATGAGGGGTAACATTGCTAAGACCTCACTAGAGGCACAGCTGATGATGATGGACATTGTGCTGAGGCTGGAAGTCCCCAGTACCAAGCACAAGGGGCACATGCACCAACTGGTCTACACCCAGCACATGTAAATCTGCTCTAAGCAGGAGGTCAGATGATTCAGCTTCGGCTGATGATGACCTGGGCTTTTTCTACGATGTTCTTGCCCAAAACACAATCCTTGAAGAGAAAGTCAGTAGGCTGCAAAACCTACTTGATCAACTCTCACAAGGAGAAAGACCATCTGCCTCTACCACCCACATATGGCACCTTCACTTGAAGGTTCCCCAAACACTGAGCCACTCCAACCTCAACCACCTGCCTCTGCTTCAGGCCCTATTTCTCAGGAACAGAACCCTCCTGAGCAAATAGGTGCTGTACTTCAAAATGCCCTCCCTCTCATCACACCCATAATCATTGATATTGTGACTAAAGCCATTGATGAGAGGCTTCCTCAACTTTACAACCCTTGATTGATGCTGCTGTACAAAAGACTCTTCTGCGGTACAAACCCCTCCTCTAGTTCATCCAAAAGGGGGAGAGTACTGCAGTGAAAGAAAAGAAGAGGAAAAGAACAGAGGAAAAGAAGGAAGAGAAGCAAGCCCAAGAGGAGGAGAAAGAAAAGCAACCTCTGCTCACTTACAAGCGAAAGAAAAGTGCTGATGATCATACTGCTGAAGACAATCCTTGGAGGAGCTGGTAAAAGAAGCTGACACTACACACAGCCGATCCATGGATAAAATAATTGAACAACTCTTCAGGCAGGGGTTTGATACAGCCACATTGGATAGTGAGATCAGAAGGTTGGAAGTCCAAGAGATTCAGACCCGATGGGCTGGGTATGATGCTCTGGAAAAAGAGAGATTGGAATAATGATCCGCTTTATTGCAAAATACTTAGGAAGATCGTTAATGGAGATTCGCGCGTGGACCAGGGACAGTATTCTGGCTATAGACACCAGAATCTGTCTGTCTGAGCAATTCAACAAACGGATTATTGTGGAAGCCCTTGATGAGGCTGGGGCTGGTAAAAGGTTAGAGATGGAAAACTCACAAAGGCAAAACTAACTACAAAGATGCTGGATCAACCTTCCCTTCCACCCACTCAAACAGAGCCTATCCCTCAAATCTCCCAACCAATCTCTAAGCCAAAATCCAAACATCTTCATTCTTCAAAACCAATTCCTTCACCAACCCAACCATCATCCAGTGATGCACCTAGAAGGAGGAGAAGGGTGCTAGGATGGAAGAAGAAGAAGAAGAGGAGGATGAAGATGATAGTCTGCCACTCTCTGTTGTTCTAAAGCTACCAAAACCCCAAAGTCAACCATGATCACACCTGACTCTCAAAGGGAAATGGTCAGAGTCAAGATAGAAGAAGAAGAACAGCAGAAACAGCACGATGAGCAACTGTTGAAGATGGTTGACAAGAATTTCCTCAGTCATCATCTATTCAAGCCATGAAAGGGCATGCTCAAAGGCTGTACGCTCTCAGGCACACTTTTCAGTATCAGAAGGAGAGAGTGAGAGTATGGCCAGACCCCAGGGTGAGTTCTAGAATCCATAAAAGAACTATTCCACACAGATACAATGGCCAGGTACGAAAAACAATAGATTCTACCATCATGTTGGCCATTGTAGTCTCACCTTGGGAAATCATTGATGAATTCAAGAAAGCTCACCAAGCAAAGAAGACCCCTCAAGCTTTACTAGAAAACAAGATGATTAAGAAGGGGTTGTTATATAAAAAGCTTGAAGACATCCAGAAGAATGAGCTCTAGTTACTCCTTGAAGGCAACATCCTGATGAATTTGTATATAGGGAGGTAACTACGGTGGAGCTGAAAAATGGCATGACCATGAAGTACTTATCAGAGTACTATGGTCCAGAGTTCTTCTTTGAAGGAGGAGTAGAAGAACTCTCTCAGGAGGAACAAGTTGTTCTCCTTGAGGCCTATGTTCGAGAGTCATACAGACTCATTATGGGGAAATAAATCTCATGAATGGGATAACAACTCTGTGTCCAGTTCCCCAAAACAGAGTTCCCATTCATACCCTGCCAACAAATATCTGAGATTTCTTCCCAGGCCGGAGCTTACATGGGTCATCTTCTCTACTGATCAAGAAGGAAAAAGACCAACATTTTGCCTACAATAAGTGGGATAATAAATAATTTAGAGGTTTTGGCTGCATTGGTTCAGGGGGAGTTTGTTGGACCAAAAGAACCAATGAGCCAAGATCAGAAAACCTCTAAGTCCCACATGGTATCACAACAACTGCTGAAAGCCTCATCAGCAGTTTGACAATGCTGAAGACTTCAACAGCTGAAAGACCAAAGTACTGAAGTACAACAGCTGAAGAGTTTACAAGTGTTGAAGATCAACAACTGACGTACAAAGTCTGAAGACAAAGACTGAAGACATCAGCTGATGATATCTACTGAAGTCATCAGCTGATGAAACACCTGAAGGTCAAAGTCTGAAGATCAAGTACTGAAGCCTCAGTAGTTTGTCACAACTGCTGAAGAGTACTTCTTCAGTAGTTGTGATATCAGTAGTTTTATATTTCTAGTTTCAGTAGTTTTATGTTTCAGTAGTTTTGTAAAACGACTGAAGAGCTTGTTCTTCAGTCATTGTAGTTTCAGTAGTTTCTAATCAGTAGTTTTATATTATGTACTTAACACTATGATATGTTCTCAGTAGTTGTGAACATTTCAGTAGTTTGTTAAGAGTTAGTTATTTTTGTATTAGATCTACCAGTTGTCACTTTCCGTGATAACAGCAGTGATTGTTGCACTCTATATAAGGAGTGACAACCTATTGTAATAATGTGAATGACGGGAATCATATGAATGATTTGATTAGAAATATTCTATATCTATAAACATTCCTTGAATCAGAAATATATATTCTCTCACTATAACCGTATGTGCTCTTAATGCATACAAGTATCGATTACTTGCTACAATTTGTCTAATTCCTGTTCGTATTCCGCTGCTTTGAACTCTAATACATCAAACTTGTGATCGCTGATCCTGTCAACCATTGTCATTTCACTTTGTACGGTAAGCTTGCAAAACCCTAATCGTGGAATTCTGTTGCAAGCTACCATTTCTAAGTAGTTACTTCATTGAAATACAATTGTGCTTGTTGTTATTGAGTGAGTTTGTTCATTTGAGTACCAATTATGTCTTGATTCATCATATTCACTTCTCATTGTTGTTATTTGGATTGTGTGTTTGATATTGATCAAATTATCCTATCAATTGTGTTGTTCATCGATCCATGGACCAACAAGAATATTACTTGTTTCCCTCGACTCTTGGCCCAGTTCACAGTTGAGAATGTACTGAACATATCTAGGAAACATATAATACTCTAAGGAGTCCAAGTTAGCAAGAAAATTTGTTTAAACAAACAGAGAGTACCTGAACTTGACCCCATGAACCATTCCATGCACTATGAAGGAGAGATCTTTGAGAATCTGGTCCTAACCCCATGCTTGTTGGACAAGTTGTGAATGACCACATGAAGTAGGTACTTCCACTTGGAGGAGACCTACCATTTCCTGAAGTTCTTGACAAAAATATCTCCATAGCTGATAGGATTAATTAAGCTAATCTGTGATGATATATGAATACAATTCAAAGAAAACACATACAAAGTAATTGAATTCAAACAAGATATTAACAAATTCATAGTTTCATTTGATATCAAGCAAAGAAAAATACAAGTAATGAGCAGTAGTTCGTTCACTCTATTAAAAACTCTTACTAACTAATAGTCTAAGCTATTTATAATGGAACACAAAAGGAACTAATAATTACAAAAGTAGTCCCTATACTATTACAAATATCAAAAAGACACATAAAGACAACATGTTAATCTTTCTACAGTCCTAACAATACTCCCCCTAAGATTTGCATGGTCTTCGGTCTTTAAAATCTTTAATCTTTTCTTCTTTCTTCATCGCCTTCAGCTTTATCTTCAGCTTCCATCTTCTATCTTCAACCTTTTTCACTCGAAGAAGTCTTCTTGTTCTTCATTTATATTGAACATTGGCTTCTTTTTGTACATCTCTTGTTCTTTCAAAGCATTTACAATAGCAGACTTGAATTTTCTTGCAAGAATGCCTTGTTCTGGTTTAGCTTCATTTGTCTTTATTTCCATCTTGTTCATTCTTTCCAACGTGTCGTTTGATAAGCAAGTAATGTCAATGTTTGCATATAACTCAATAGGGTTTGAACTGTCCTTTGAGTATACTTTTAAGACACCTTCCTTGAGATTCTCATATATTCAATATCCTTGATATCTTTTTTCACAATGTTTGCATAAGGAAGAGATTTTCTCAGTGATATTCTTTCCATAGCTGCACTCATCACATTGATTATGGAAATGAAATATTTCTTGTCTTGCTCTGCAACATCAGGCGATACTTTCTCAAACTTTTGTACAGACAAAAATGAAATATAACTTGGATGTAACAGTTTGAGTTCAAAAGCACCAAAAAGAGTAATCATGTCTTCATCCCACTGTTCAAGATTTCGAACCAATTTAAGTTCAAACGTCTCAGTGTTATAAAACCACCTGAGAATTGGTTTGGATTGCTGATTACCTTCAATCACTTTCAAACCAGGAGTAGTTACCTTTTCAAAGTATTTATCATAGAATTCAATCATATATGGTTCATCTTCAGATCGCACTCCTTGAGCCTTTTGTTTTTCTTTAGAGTAGCAAAGTACTCTTTATCTTCTTGATCACATCTAGTTTGAAGAAAATTACTTGATCGATCCATGCCTTTTCTTAGTAATTCTACCATCATTTTACCATGTTTGGAATCTGTTGGATTGATCAGAGGTAATCTATTCAACTCCTTCAAATCTTGCACAGGAAGCTTAATTATGCTAGAGTAAAAGTGATATACATCACATATTGCATTTATTCTTTTGATTAAGAAAGCATCAAAAATCTTATCATACTTCCATGTAATTATTTTTACTTGATTTGTAAAATCTGGAGCAATCATAGCATTCAACAATTCAGCAACCGATTGTCCTTTTTGCAATACGTTTCTCACTAAATCACCTATGGATCTAGCATTATCAAAAATATGAATTTGCATAGATGATGCTTTGTACGCTTGCTTTTGTGTACATGAGAACATTTTAATCAAATCTTTTCTACTGTCATAAGCATCTGACTTTCTTGCCATTTGTTTGATTTCTTGAGGTTTTAGAATTTTGTTCTTTTTGTGATCTCCAATATTGAGGTTTGTCTGAATCAAGAATAATCATCTTCTTCGTTTGTTTTTCTGTCTCTTGAAAGCTTCTGACAAGATTTCTTAATGATACAGATTGTAATCTTTTCAATTTTCTCCATGGATAGTTTCTAGCTTGCAACCATGATCTTAAAGCTGGAATACTCATACTATCCGGATTAGGATGGTGAAGCTCTGAGCTTGGTAATTCTTCTACATTAATACTTTCTTTTTCTCTGATCCATTCACCATGCTCTATTACAATTTCATTTGGATCAATTCGAGCGACTGACTCTGCTACAATACACTTTTCATATTCATCATTGATCTGAGAAACTGTCAGTCCATCCAAAAATACTCTATTATACTTCATCCTCACAAGATAATTATATCTTTCTTTAAATCTTGTGGCACTTCTTTTTGATCTTGAAATTGTTCTTGTGAAGAGAAATTAGCTACAAATTGTGCTTCATCAATATCTTTATCATTCACAACTTCATCATACCCATCATCATTGTACATTTCTTCAATATCTATCAAAGCCTCAATTTGTTCATGAGTAGTTTGTTCTTCAACATTTTCATCAATTCTTTGAACTTTTGGAACTAACTTAGATAAGCTTGCATCTTCAATATCATCAAGTTTTCTTTTTTCCTTTATCCATTACAGGATTTTCTTCAACAACATTCATTTCAACACTAATCATTTGTTCAGGTGATATGGGCTTTTGTACTTCTTTTGATTTTAACAACTCTTCTTGCAATTTTTCATTTTCCTATGTCAGTTCTTGAATTTTTGTTCAAGAATATCATAATCTTTTATCATCACTTCAAAATTCTTTATCACATCTTCTTTATCTTTTGCATACATCACAATTTTTTCATCTTTCTCAACATTTTCTTCTTTTAACTTTGCATTTTCACCTTCTAGCCTTTTAATCTCTAATTCTTTATCACATATTCTTTATATTCATCTCTTTCAGTTTTTCATTTTCATCCTTTAATTCTTCAATTTTCTTTTCGTTAACTACTTTCTCTTCTTTCAACTTTTCTACCTCATCAACGTCCACCATTTCTTCTGTTTGTACAAAAATATTTTGAGTTGTACTTACAACAATTTCTTCAAATTTTTCATTTTGCTCAGCTTGAAATACTAGTTCATATAACATGCCATGCATAAAATCAAAATCAAATGTTTGATTTTGTGAACCTTCTTCATGTACTCCAACATCAGGTTCATCTTCTTGAACTTCATTAACAGTATTATCAAAACTATTATTAGCAACAGTTTCTTCGGCTATGTTTTGAACTTCATTCACATGTTCATCTTCATTCATTTCTTCAATTCATTCTTGATGTACCTCAACTGCACCATCATTATCATCATTATCTTCATCTGTTGATAACCTTTCTGAATCTTCATCATCATTATCTTTATTATCATCATCAATCATAACTTCAACAACATCCTCAATGAGATCATTAGGATCTATTGGTTCATCTTCTCATAAATGGAAGTGTTGTTGGTTTATATCAACTTCATCATTAGATACATTCCTGTTGGACCAAAAGAACCAATGAGCCTAATCAGAAAAACCTCTAAGTCCCACAGACATCACAACAACTACTGAAGACTTGATCAGCTGTTTTACAAAGTCTGAAGATTTCAACAGCTGAAGACTAAAGTACTAAACACATCAACAGCTGAATACCAAAGTATGAAGATCAACAGCTGAAGAACAAATTACTGAAGATCAACAGCTGAAGTACAAAGACTGAAGACATTAGCTGATGACAACAGCTGAAGTTCAAGTACAAGTACTGAAGCTTTCAGAGTTTGTTACAACAGCTGAAGAAGCATTCTTCAGTTGTTGTGATGGTTTCATTTCAGTAGTTTTCTTTTTTGTTTCAGTATTTGTAAAACGACTGAAGAGCATGTTCTTCAGTCATTGTAGTTTCAGTAGTTTCTTTTTAGTAGTTGTAGTGATAATTAACACTTAGCATTTTTGTAAGAAGATGTCAGCTGTTTGACATCTTCAGTAGTTGTGTTAACTATCAATAGTTTGAATAAATTCTGTTAGATGTCACTATCAAGTGACATCAGCAGACGTCACATCTCCTATATAAGAGGTGTTGACCTAATTGTATGTGTGACATTTTGTTACCACGAAAGCGAATATTGAATGAAATATATTTGCAGAATTCTTTCTGTCTATAACCGTTTGTTCTTACCTTGAATATCTTTTGTGTTCTTGTGAATTAGCTAATTCATTTTTTGATTTCCGCTGCTATACCCTCTAATCAATCAAACATAGATCGCTGATCCTAACAAATGGTATCAGAGATGGTTAATCATTGATCGATCTAACAGTTGATCATTGAAACTGCTATTTGAGATCTACGTTTGATTGATTAGAGAGTATAGCAACGGAAATCAAACAATGAATTAGCTAATTCACAAGAACACAAAAGATATTCAAGGTAAGAACAAACGGTTATAGACAGAAAGAATTCTGCAAATATATTTCATTCAATATTCGCTTTCGTGGTAACAGAATGTCACACGTACAATTAGGTCAACACCTCTTATATAGGAGATGTGACGTCTACTGATGTCACTTGATAGTGACATCTAACAGAATTTATTCAAACTACTGATAGTTAACACAACTACTGAAGATGTCAAACAGCTGACATCTTTTTACAAAAATGCTAAGTGTTAACTATCACTACAACTACTGAAAAGAAACTACTGAAACTACAATGACTGAAGAACATGCTCTTCGGTCATTTTACAAATACTGAAACGAAAAAGAAAACTACTGAAATGAAACCATCACAACAACTGAAGAATGCTTCTTCAGCTGTTGTAACAAACTCTGAAAGCTTCAGTACTTGTACTTGAACTTCAGCTGTTGTCATCAGCTAATGTCTTCAGTCTTTGCACTTCAGCTGTTGATCTTCAGTACTTTGTTCTTCAGTTGTTGATCTTCAGACTTTTGTCTTCAGCTGTTGAAGGCTTCAGTACTTTAGTCTTCAGCTGTTGAAATCTTCAGACTTTGTAAAACAGCTGATCAAGTCTTCAGCAGTTATTGTGATGTCTGTGGGACTTAGAGGTTTTTCTGATCAGCCTCATTGGTTCTTTTGGTCCAACAAACTCCCCCTGAACCAATGCAGCCAAAACCTCTAAACTTATTGAAGATGTCCCACTTATTATGGCAGAAGGATTGGTCTTTTTGTCTTCTAGATCAGCTCAGAAGTGACCCTTTTAAGCACAGGCGTGGGAAGAAGTCTCAATGATCTGTTTTGCAAAGTATGAATAAGAACTCTATCTTGGGGAACTGGACACAGAGTTGTTACCCCATCCATGAGATCTACTTCCCTACTATGAGTCTGTATGACTCTCTTGTGTAGGCCTCAAGGAAGGTAATTTGTTCCTCCATGGTCAGCTCTTCAGCATCTCCTTCAAATAATGATTCCGGCCCATAGTACTCAGATAGGTATTTGACCTGTTTCCCATTCTTTAGCTCCACAGTTGTTATTATTCTATACGCATATTCATCAAGGTGATTACCCTCTAGAAACAACTGGAGCTCATTCTTTCTGACTTCTTCAAGCCTCTTATAAACTAACCCCTTTTTCACCATTTTATTTTCAAGCATCTTCTGTAGGGTTTGGTTAGCTTTATAAGCTTTCTTGAAGTCTTCTAGGATTTCCCAGGGTGATACTACAAAGACCAGGGAGATCACTTCATCTACAATCTTTTTCACCTTTTGTGACTTTTCCTAGCTAGTTACTAGTCTACAAAACAGAGGGCAACATCCTGCTGGTTCTGGTCATCAATCACACCCTGTATCTCCTGCATACTTTGTCCCCCAGGGTCCAATGTCATATCCTTTACCCTGCTATTACTTGCCTTAGCCAAATCCGGTTCAAGCTCCAATTGCACAACAACCACATGCATTACCTGAACCTCAACCTTCCCAATCTCATCAACAAACTCAACCTCAACAACACAGCTTTTTCACCCCAGGAGTTGTTGACTGGAGCAGTTTACCAGATGATTTGTCTGGTCATGAACAACTGTTCTCTGGTGCTGGTCAACATGGTGGTGACAGTCCTTTTGGAAATCTAGCTCTTATGGCTTTCGAGTCTGCTGATACTTCATCCTCTAATGCCTTTACACCACAGGTATCACAGGTATCCTCTGAGGCAAATGCCAAACTATGTTCTGAAACATGCATAGCCGCATTTGCATCTATTAGAGAAGCAAATGTAGCTTTAATTAACAAGAACATTGAGTTAGAACAAATAAATTCCAAAAGCAAAGCTGAATTTGAGTCTGTGATTAATGATAAGAATGATGAGATTTACAAACTTAAATGCCAAATCACTGATGATAAAGCTAGGGAAGAGATACTTCTAGAGAAGTACAGAGACCTCAAAGAAACACTTGCAACTACCCAGGTAGAGTGTGATTGATGGGTAAATTCTTGCAAGGGTTTTGAAATGCTTCTTATTAAGCAATCTGGTTCCAATGTGAAGTTTGGCATTGGTTATAATCACACTGCTCCTCCCACAGACTTTACTCCCAGAGCAGAGGTAGAATCTGATGGTGAAAGCAATAACCGATCATTTTCATCATGTGATCTACTATTTGATACAACACCATCAGAAGTAGAAGTCAGCATTAATTCCTCTCAGAAACTATCAGCTGATGTTGATGGTTCAAATGCTGACACTCACATGATCACAAAGTTGATCACTCCAGGTGATATTTCACAAAGTACTGAAAGTACTAAAAAGAATGTCATAACACCTAGAGAACAAGCCCAAACTACTACATGTACTAAAGGAAAGAAAACTGCAAGTAGAAAGGGTGGGAAAACTACTGAAGAAGATATCAAGAAAGCAGGTAGTAAAGCAAAGAAAACTGCTAGTACTGATAGCAAACTACTGAAGAACAATTCTTCAGTAGTTTCATCTTCTTCAGCAGATGATCAACTTAAGATGAAGAAAAAGCCATGTGAAATATGTGGCTTATTCAATCATCTTACTCATGATTGCTGGTATAAAAAGGGCTCCAAACTCAAACATAATGAAAACATTAAAGAGAAAATGGATAAAATGAAAACTGAGTTTGAAATCAAATTTATACCAGCAACATCAAAACCTGTAACCCCAAAATCCAAAAAGAAATCCAAAAAGAAAGGGGTTAAACAGGCAACAGCATGCTCAAAGAGAGATGGTACAACACAGGAACTCATCAAACTCAAGCACTAATGTGTTTGATGAGCTGAAGGCTTTATCACAAAATTAGACACAACTTGTTATGATGGTTCAACATCTATTGGGGAGAATCAACCAATTAGATGCTCCCGTGTTGAAACCACAGAGAAGAAAATCCATGCCAAAGGAATCTTCTTCTTCAACATCTCCATCCCCTCAGGCTGTTATTCATAGCAAGTTTGTTAGTTTACCATCTGTTGATGTGAATAGACCCAAAACCAAAAAGGTTTGGGTCTCAAAAACTAACTAATTGTTTATGATTGCAGGGTTCTTCAACATGCCAAAGTAGCATTTGGTATGTAGACAGTAGGGGATCTATGCATATGACAGGGAACAGCTCTTTTCTTCATGACTACTCTCAAGGAAAGAAGGGGTTTGTTTCTTTTGGCAATGATGCTAAGGGTTACATCATTGGAAAAGACTTTGTCTCCAATGGAGAAATAAAGTTTGATGATGTTAATCATGTGGAAAATCTCAAGTACAATCTCTTGAGTGTCAGTCAAATGTGTGATAAAGGCCATGTTGCTCTTTTCACCAGTCAGAACTACAAGATTCTGTCATCCAAAGTTCTGAATTTGATTGATAAGGTGTTGGATGATCATACTCTCCTGAGGGCCAACAGGACAGGAAGAGTGTATTCCTTAGATCTTTCCAAGAAAATAAATATCAGAGGCCATCTTTGCCTATTTTCCAAAGCCTCTCCTCAGGAATCTAAACTGTGGCATAGAAGGCTGGGTCATGTTAATTTCAAAAACATGAATCAGCTGATCCATAATAGTTTAGTGAGAGGCTTACCAATAAAGGAGTTCCACTATGATGAAACCTGCACTGCTTGTTTAAAAGGAAAACAGCACAAAGTCTCATTCCCTCCTATTGAATAGCCTAACTCCACTGCCTGCTTGCAATTATTGCATATGGATCTATTTGGTCCTATGAGAGTGATGAGCATGGCAAAGAAGAAGTACTGTCTGGTAATTGTGGATGATTACTCCAGATTTGTATGGACTTTCTTTCTACATTCAAAGGATGAGGTTGCTCAGAAGATTATCAACTTTGTGTTGCATGTTGAGAAGCAGTATTCCCTTTCAGTCAAGTGTATAAGGAGTGACAATGGAACTGAATATAGAAACTATACACTTGATGAATTTTATCTTTCAAAGGGAATCAAAAGGCAGTTTAGCATCCTAAGGACTCCAGAACAAAATGGAGTAGTGGAGAGAAAGAACAGGACCCTAATTGAAGCTGCAAGGTCTATGTTGGCTGACTCCGGTTTGCCACTGACCTTTTGGGCTGAAGCTGTTAACACAGCTTGCTATGTGTAGAATCGAGCCTTAGTAAAACAGAGGTTGATGAAGACTCCATATGAAGTTCTACATCACTTGGCTCCTCTAATTTCATTTTTCAAAGCATTTGGGTGTCCCTGTTTTATTCTCAACACAAAGGATCAACTCCAAAAATTTGATCGTAAGGTGGATGCAGGGTATTTTGTTGGTTATTCATCTACTTGCAAAGCATACAGAGTCTTCAACTACAGTACAAAGATAGTTGAAGAGACTTTGCATGTGAAGTTTAATGAATCTCCAATGGACAAGATTCCATAAAACCCTGTGGAGTTGTTTGATTTGGACATAGTGCAATATGTTCCTTATCAACCTCCAGTTGTTGTAGACCATGTGGATAAATCATCTTCTGCAGCATGTCTTCCATCTGGTGGTATTGATGATGATGATGATAATATCAATACTCACCTATTCAAGTTTGGTGACCAACTGCCTGAGTCTGCTAAACTTGATGTTCATGTAGCTTCAGCAGTTCCATCCATAACAAATGCTGATGAGATTTCTGATTCCTCTACATCTTTTGAGTTACCATCAAATTTTTGGTTTCAAGAGTCTGCATCAACATCTGCTGCTGCTGAAGGTTCTACAAACACTTGCACAGATATCATTGTTTATCAAGAGCTGAAAAATCACCCAATGTCTTAAATCATTGGTGATATCAATGCTGGAGTTTCAACAAGAAGTCAATTGTCTAACTTCTGCTTCTATGCTCTCTTCATCAGTCAGCTAGAGCCAAAGAACTATCATGTTGCTTTAAGAGACAATGGATGGGTTGAAGCCATGCAGCTTGAGCTTCTTCAGTTCAAGAAACAGCAAGTGTGGGAACTGGTTCCTCTACCCCCAGGTAAGTGTGCAATAGGCACTAAATGGGTGTTTAGGAATAAAACTGATGAAAATGGGCTTATTGTTAAGAACAAGGCTAGACTGGTTGTACAGGGGTTCTCACAAGAAGAAGGTATTGATTATGATGAAACCTTTGCCCCTGTAGCCAGACTAGAGGCAATTAGATTCTTCTTAGCCTATGCTGCATTCCACCATCTTAAAGTTTTTCAAATGGATGTCAAAAGTGCATTTTTATATGGTAAAATAAAAGAAGAAGTTTATGTGTGTCAACCACCAGGTTTTGAGGACAATAAACATCCTGAATGGGTGTATAAACTTGATAAGGCTCTTTATGGGCTGAAATAAGCTCCTAGAGCCTTGTATGAGACACTTCCCACTTTTCTTCTCAAGAATAATTTCACTAGAGGCTCCATAGATTAAACATTGTTTATTAAGAAGGTGGATCAGCATAAGCTTCTTGTTTAATTTATGTTGATGATATTATGTTTGCATCCTCCGATCCCCAGTTGTGTGATGATTTTACCAAATTAATGAAAAAGAGGTTTCAAATGAGTGCAATGGGAGAATTACAGTTCTTTCTAGGCTTGCAAATCAAACAAAAGGCTGATGGAACCTTTATTCATTAGTCCAAATATACAAAAGATCTTTTGAATAAGTTTGATTTACAAAACTGTAAGCCCTGTTCTACTCCCATGTGCAACACACACAACTGGATGCGGATCAGAAAGGTAAAGCTGTTGATGAAACACTTTACAAATGTATGATTGGGTCCTTGATGTACTTAACAGCTTCTAGACCAGATATCATGTTTGCTACTTGTGTCTGTGCTAGATTTCAGGCTGCTCCTAAAGAGTCTCATTTGATTGCATTCAAGAGGATCTTTAGATATTTGCAAGGTACACAATCTCTAGGTTTATGGTATTCCACTGGACACTCTTGCAAATTAGTTGCTTTTTCAGATAGTGACTATGCAGGGTGCAAGTTAACTAGAAAGTCAACTTCTTGTGGATGTCAATTCCCAGGCAACTGTTTGATTTCTTGGCAGAGTAAGAAACAAACATCTATTGCTATATCCACTGCTGAAGCAGAGTACATTGCAGCTGCAAGTTGTACTTCTCAGGTACTCTGGCTTCAGAACCAACTTTTCGATTATGGCATTACAGAGACTAAGATTCCATTATTAATGGATAGTGCTTCAGCTCTGTGCATTGTCAAAAATCCTATCCACACTCTAGGAGCAAACATATAGAGATCAGACATCATTTTATTAGTGATTGTTTTGAAAAAGGTCTGATTGATCTTAAGTTTGTGCCTAGTGCTGATGAGCTTGCAGACATTTTTACTAAGCCTTTGGATAGTTCAACTTTCCAAAACCTAGTGATAAGGCTTGGTATGCTACAGCTAGAATAAGTGATAACTACTGATGATCTCAGTATATAAGTACTGATGATTATTAGTACCATATCACATATAGTACTGATTCTGTTAAAACAACTGATAAAGTTACAACTACTGATGTCGTTATAACTACCGATGTCAGTAAAAACAGAATAAGTACTCATGTCCTATGAAACAACTGAAAACAGCTAAAAGGCTCATGAGTAAGTGTTAAGGACAATAGGAAACAGCTGAAAGGCTATGAATTGACCAAAACTACTGATGAGAACTTTCTCTTCAGTTGTTTCTACAACTGCTGTTTCATCCTAAACAACTGATGACCAAACCATGTCTTCAGTAGTTGTGAAACTACTGATGACTAAAACCAAGTCATCAGCTGTTTACAACAACTGATGACAAAACCAAGGTCTTCAGTAGTTTCATAACTACTTATGACTAAAACCAAGTCTTCAGTTGTTTTCAAACATCTGAAGTCAAAACCATGGCTTTCAGTAGTTTCACAACTACTGATGACTAAAACCAAGACATCAGTTGTTTCAACATCTGATAGGGTAATACAACGTCATCAGTCGTTTAAAACTACTGATGATTAATACCAAACCCTTCAGTCGTTTTCTAACCCTTACCCTATAAATACCCAATACCTAAGCCTTCAGCGCTTCATCCTCTCCAAACCTAACGTTCAAATCTCCAAAAGTTCTCTCTCATTAATGGCGACCATGCAGCTCAAACCACGCCATAACTGTGTTGCCTACCTCACAAAATCACCCTTCTGGACAAAGTTCGACAACGCCATTGATCTAATGGTCCAATCTCCCTACAAAACGGCCTTCCTTCTAAATCCCATCATTCATGCCAAATCCCTTCACCAGTTTTGGACGAACGTCACCCTCACCACTGGGGAGAACAACACCGAGTCTCTCAAGTCGGTCGTCAACAACCATCAAGTGGTCATCACTCCTCATATACTTCGCCAAACCCTAAACCTGGATGATGCCAACAGAGGAATGTTTTGAGCACCATTGATAGTTTTTTATATACAGATTCAGACATATGCTCCAATTGTAATTTTTCACCTTCAACTCCTTCAACATAAAGATCTGGATTTTCTTTATTTATAAGCATTTGAAGAAATCTATGATACATTAAGTATTATGTCTCCTTCGTCTTTCAAAATTGAAAATGAAACCATTCAATATCCATTTAGCTATGTTAAATCTTCTATTTGTGGCTAAGGCAATAATTGGAGATGCAATGTCTACAGGGAATGAGTCCCAACGAGCACTACGTTTAGACATGCATTGTTGAAAGATATAACATAATAATTTCCAATGCTTGTACACTCTTGCTCGAAAAAATTGTTTCTTTGGGAAATGATCTGGATGACCCATTTGCATAAACAGTTCTCTACATTCATTGAATGTATACTCAGATAAGTCTTCAGGGTCATTTTCTCCAAGTTTAAGTTTAAGAGCAGTCCTGATTGCTTGTTCAAAGACTTCAAGCATTCTGTCAGATGTAATGAATGCTGTTACAACTTTGTTTCCTTCTTCATTTCATTGAACTTCAGCAGTTCTTCAGAATATCTTGATCAATCTTTTATTAATCATTGGCCGTGCACACATTGCATAAACATATTTAGTTCTCAATAAAAATCGTATAATTTCATCATAGGCTACTGCTTCTCTATTTTCTTCATGTAGAAATGCAGTAACATTATGTTTTGGTTCGGTTTTTAACGATGCCATCTGCAAAATAAAAAAAAATTAGAACATTGAAAGATTGAAAAATTTATGTTTTGAAATTAAATTCAACTTTGAATTGTGCTTTATATTTTGTTTTACTTGTGAATTTAATTTTGTGGCATACTTGAATTATTTATTTTGAATTTAACATTTATTCATTTTGATTTCTGAGTTTTTCTACTTTTTATTAAAAATATTATTTTTATTTTTTAAAAAAATTTCATGTCCGTTCATCTTCTTCTTCTTCCTTCGAAGAAATTTAACCGAGGATTTTCTTTTCAACATCATTCTTATGTTAATACACAATCAATATATCAAATCACTCAGATGTTGATATACATCAATAATCTATGATCAATTTTATATAATGTTAAAACTTTATTTGTTTAACCTTGACTGTCATAGGGTTCAAACGCTCAAATAGCAGACGAACGTCTATGAGAATCATCAAGATTTACACAAAATTCACTTATTTGAATCACAAACATACGTTTACTAACTCAAATACTATCTAACATTCAACAACAATTTGTCTTAAACATTGATTATTTGTTTGATTGAAGAAAACCGAGTGTCGATAGTTCAGAGACTTTGTTTTTCAGAGGAAGTTTTTGAGTGTAAATGATAAACAAGTGTAAGTGTTCTATTTATATTAAGTGAAATTTTAGACGCATTAGCATTGTTTGTGCGTATGAAACCCTAAAATTCACAAAGTAATAAGACGCATGAACACTGTTTGGTCGTATGACTTAGACACATGAGAACTATTCAGTCACATGAGCACTGTACAGACGCATAAGCACTGTTTAGGCGCTTTAGAACTGCAGCCATGTGAAGTTCCTGAAACGTCTAACACATTGTCTTTCAACCACCAACCACTGTGTAGACGCATGACATTCAAAACGCCTAACACTTGTATAAAATCAAACTCATTCACTATTTAGGCGTATGGGATTAATGAAACACCCAAACACTTGGTTGAACTTTATGCTTATTGCAACTGTTTAGGCGCATGGGAATATGAAAAACGCCAAAACACTTGTATAAATTTCTGAAAGTTCACCATGCTCCTATTTAGACGTATCATGACTATTTCGGCGCATGAGTTGACTGAGTTGACTTTCATGAGTCACACTTGGTGTTTTTCACTCTTCTTCACCAGCATACTGTTTAAACATATTAGTAATATTTCATACTAATATTTAAACATTTTAAGCATAAATTTGAATTATCCAAAATTTTCATTTTTGTCCCTCAAATTTGAACTTTTTACATTTTCCACACTCAAAATTAGTTTTCAACAAATTCAAATTTTTTCACTTGATGTTTAACTTTGAAATTTTTCTTTCTTTTCTTTCCCTTCATTTTAGTCTCAAAACATAATCAAATCTCTATTTCTCAAATTTGAGAGAAGCATTTCCACTGGCAATTTTATATAGGTTCATATTATCATTTTCAAAAGTTTCATGATGACACTCACATAAATTTTGAACATATAGCATCATCCTTTCAATTCAACTTTCTTTGATTTTGATTTCTGAGAAAAAACTCTTTCATTTATTACTCCCCCTAAACTTTTAAGTTGAAACAACTTCTAAGTTTTCTAAGGTAGCATAATAAGATCACACAACTCATTGTGACATTGCCTTCACACACATAAAACATGCATAAAGTCAAAATAAAAGCAGAATCAAAATCTAATATCTACAAGAATTAATGTCTGCAGTGAGATCATATCAATGAAGATCAGCACATTAAAAGAAAAATTTGTGGATAGTCATAGACAGTGAATAAATCCTGATCAAGTGTGTTGCAGGTCAGTGACATCACAGCAAAGGAGACACAAGATCTAAGGACAGACAATGAGTGTTTTTGACATAATATCAGCTCACATAGTTTTTTCAATTCTTGGATTGATTAGGTTATATTCAGAGAGCTCAACTATCATCAAGACATGCAAGCAAGAACATATACTCAACTTATTACGTGAAACATATGTGTAATCAGATCTCATGTTACTTAAATGAATAGAGAATAATCATGGATAACCATTTGATCATCTCTAACTATCCATTTGAATAGATTGTGCACATTGGCATCTTTTGCATCAAAGAGAATATCCAGGTCTGTAATGACTTACAACAAAGGATATCTCAGCACTTCAGGTCTATGATGACTCATAACAAAGAAGTGAAATGATGCTTGTAACAGATCTCATGATTAATTACATCACCATCAGGTGTGAGAGTTGTTACTCAACAAACAGCCAACCTGATAAGTCAAAACATCTCAAAAGTACTCGGATGAATACATATTTAGTGTAATCACAAGAATTAACTTTTTCAGTATAATAGCATGATAGTGTCTACACATCATATCTGATCATGTCAGACTTTATTAATGAGTGAAATATGCAACTGATCTCACTAATGTACTATCATTTCTCATATATTGCAAAACCAAATTCTTTTAAAAACAAAAACAAAGAACTGGCAAATAGAAAAAGACTATTTTTGAGTTTTGTTATATATGCTTTTGTATTTGGTTTTTCTAAGAAAAAGAAAACACACCCATACAAAAGAAAAAAAAATAGGCAATTAACATTGAGAGTATCACTTATGATAGTCTGTTGATTTTGGGAGTTCACATATGATTAATAAGACCAATTGATTCTACTAAGTACTCAAACTGTCCTGGTAGGAAGGCTTTAGTAAATAGATCTGCCAACTGTTTTCTGTTGCAATTTGAATCAAAATGGTCAATCCCTTTTTAGAGTTATCTCTGAGAAAATGATATCGAATTTTGATATGTTTTGTTTTTGAATTTGAACAGGGGTAGTTGTAATGAACATAGCTGTAGTGCTATCAATGTAAATAGGTGTTTTAAGAAAATTGAACCCATAATCTAGTAGTTGATTTTGCAACTAGAGGATTTAAGAACATCCTGCTGATGCAGCAATGTACTCAGCTTTTGCAGTTGAAATAAAGATGTTTGTTTGTTTCTTACATTGCCATGAGACTAATCTGGGATCGAGAAATTGATATCCACCAGAAGTAGATTTTCTATCTTGACAACAACCACCATAATCACTATCTGTATATCCATGTAATTCAAAGTTACGCTCGTAAGGATACCAAAGCCCTAAGGCTGGTTTACCTTTGGATACCTGAATATTCTTTTGACAGCAACTAAATGTGATTCTTTCGGGTCTGATTGATACCTGGCACAAACACAAACAACATATATAATGTCTGGTCTAGATGAAGTAAGATACATCAATGAACCAATCATTGATCTGTATAACGTTTGGTCAATAGATTTTCCTTTTGGATCAGGTTCAATCTTGGTGTTAACATCTGCTGGAGTTCGTATTGACTGACAGTCATGCAACTTAAATTTCTTCAAGAGTTTGCCAACAAACTTCTCTTGATTGATGAAAATTCCATCGTCAGTTTGCTTGACTTGAAGTCCAAGAAATAAATTAATCTCTCCCATAGAACTCATTTGGAATCGAGATTTCATGATTTCTTCAAATTCATTGCACAACTTTGAACTTGTAGAACCAAATATGATATCATCAACGTATACTTGTACATATAAGAGATCATCATTATCATTCTTTATGAATAAAGTTGGATCAATTTTCCCTGTTGTGTATCCATGTTGGATTAAGTGTTGTGATTATGTCTCATACCAAATTCTAGGGGCTTTATGAGGTCTATACAAAGCTTTACTCAGCTTATACACTCGATGTGGAAATTCCCCATCCTCAAATCCCGGAGGTTTCTTCACAAACACATCGTCAGTGATAGGACCATATAAAAATGCACCCTTTACATCCATTTGATACACCTTAAATTTCATGAATGAAGCATAAGCCAGGAAAACTCGAATGGATTCAAGTCTTGCAACTGGTGCAAACACCTCCTCATAATCTATTCCTTCTTCCTATGTGTATCCTTGTGCAACAAGTCTTGCTTTGTTCCTTATTACTATACCACGATCATCAGTCTTATTTCTAAACAACCATTTCGTGCATATAGCATTTTCTCCTTCAGGTAAATCCACTAAATTCCACACTTCTTGTTTGCGAAATTGAAGTAATTATTCTTGCATAGCTTCTATCCAACAATTGTCCTTTAATGCTTCGGTAACATTTTTAGGAACAATTTGAGACTGAAAACAAGAGTATAAGCACAAGTTTGCTTGTTCTGATTTACTCCTTGTTGTTCTCTCATTCAATGGACCAATAATCTGAGAAATTGGATGATTCTTGTGAATACGAGATGTTGAAATCTCATCACATTGAATATTAACATCCAGATTTGTTTGGTTTAAGTTGGAGAGCTGATGTAACAAGTTAGAAGAATGTGGATTAAAATTTGGAACTTGAGTTGGTGAGTTAATAAAGTAATCAAAGTTACGAGTATCAACTACATCACTAGAGATGGATGATGTTCCAGACTCAGGTTGCACGAAATTATTACCATCATTAGGAAAAGGTTGTGATCCTTCCTGATCAATTGAGACTGAATAATTTGAAGCTAAATTAGCATAATCATTGTCATTGAATCGTATTGATGAATCCTTGACAAATGATAAAAATAGGTAGTCTGAGCTAGAATCATTTGTGTCATGAGAATCTAAGTCCTCACTGAAAGATACAAGATCTCCTTTAGAGTTCTTCTTACCTGTAGAATCAAAACAATTTGATTGATTAAACAAGTTAGATTGAAAAGAGTTTTATAATGAATCTAAATCAAATAACCATGCAGGACCATTTGCAACAGATGGAAAACAATTTTCCAGAAATTTAACGTTGAATGTTTCAAGAATTATATTTGCCTTAGAGTTGTACACTGATAGGCTTTTGAAATAGATGAATATCCAACGAAAAATCCATTATCAGATTTTACATCAAATTTTCCTAACTGATCATTTGAATTAAGAATCATAACGGGACAACCAAATGATTTTTAAAAAATTTATGTTCGGTTTCCTGCCAAACATTAACTCAAAAGCAGTTTTCATTTTATCTTTCACAATTAAGGTTCTGTTTTGAACAAAACACGTAGTTGATATAGCTTCATCCCAAAAGATATAGGAATCTTTGCATCAGCTAACATAGAACGAGCAGCTTCAATCATTGTTATGTTCTTCCTTTGAGCAACTATATTTTGTTAAGGAGTTCTGGGAGCACTGAGCTGATGAGCTATCCCTTTCTGATCATAAAACATTTCAATGTTAGCATTTTTGAATTCTGTTCCATTATCACTTCTTATTATTTTCACTTTATTTTCTAATTGATTTTCAAGTTTAATGATAAATTCTTTTAGTAATTCAGCGTTTTAGATTTACCATACAAAAAGAAAACCCATGAAAATCTTGTATAGTCATCAATGATAACTAAACAATATGATTTTCGTCCAATACTCTTGACATTTGTTGGTCCAAAAAGGTCCATATGTAACAATTGAAGAGGTTTTGGAAGTTGAGTTTATGAGTTTGGTCTTATAAGACGCTCTGTATTGTTTTCCCTTTAAACATGCTGAGTAGTGATCAGTTGTTGCAAACTTCTTAGATGGAAGTCCAATAACATGATTTCCTGATACAAGCTTGTTCATATTCTTGAAATTTGAATGTCCGAGACGTCTATGCCAATGATGGCTTTCATTATTTGATTCTTTAGCAATTAGACAAGTTTTTTCGGTTGAAGGATCAACTTGAGACATATCTAATTTGTATACATCTCTATCCCTTTCAGCTGTAACAATTACCCACTTTTTGCTTATCTGAAAACCTGGCTTCAAAACATAACAAAATGAAACATCAAAAAGAACAGAATATGATTTATCACAAATTTGGGATACACTTAAAAGATTAAAGTTCAACTGTGAGCAAAAGTTGACTTTGTCAAAGCTTATTATCCCATTTGATACGGTTCCTTCTCCAGTTATTTTTCCACCAGCATCACCACCAAAGGCGACATGAGTTCCATATTTTAACTTAAAGTATTGTAACAAGGCAGGATTGCCTGTCATATGCCGGCTACACCCACTATCTACATACCATGTATTAAGTGGTCTTCTTGGGCGTACCTGCACAACAAGAAAATTAAGTTAATATATCCACCTAAGCCGAGATGGTCTTGGGGTTTCCAAATTTATCAACAATGGTAAATTGTTTGTAATGAAGATGATTTAAATCAGGTTTATTCTTGATGAATTTACCAATCTTGTTTTGGAAATTGTTTGAGTTATTTTTGAAAGCATTCATACCTTTTGATTTATCAATTTTTGACATAAATTGATGACTAGCATTTTTATTAGTCATTTTTACGGATCTTGGTATGAATTGTTCTTGCACATTTTTAGATCTCACATAATTTTCTTTTGGAAAGATCTCAAACCTAAAGAAGGTTGATTAGTTAATCTTTGAAATTCATCAGTTTGATTTCTCATAAATTGAGGATTAACATAACCTTTGCTCAAGTTTGAGTTTGCAAATTCTCTTTTAGTTAGCACTCAGTAGTATTATGATTTTTCATATCATATATTTCACAGTATTTTTGTGGAGTTTTAAACAACTGTTTGTTAACTTTTGACATTGACACTTTGTTTGATTCATTTTATATTTTGGTGTCAAAACGTTAAACTTTTGTTTTTCATGCTTCACATTTTGATGTTTTGTCATATTGTTTTTCATCTGTTTAACATGAACTTCCTTCTCGAATTTCTTATGAACAAATCAGTTTTGCTACAGCGGAAGTCTTAGAATCTGAACTTGATTTCACATCAGAGTGATATTTGTTCATAGAATTCACCTTGTTGTTGTTGGGGTTTGTTAGAAAAAGATACATAGTTTAGCCATTTAAACTTTGGAAAAACGCAGTGGAAACTAGCTTTATAACATAGTTAATGAACTGAAAATTTCGGTTTCATCTTGATATTATAAAGTTACAAACAAACCCAAGAACAAAGGACCTTTTATATGTGAATAAAACTAGCTATGTAAACACAAAACTAACATTATGGACAACCATAAAGAGGCTGCCATAAACTACCTTTCAGCAGCATATCGAAATGGATGAGGATGATTTGGACTAAGAAAGAACGACCAAGGCACCAAAAGAAGGTCCTCTCAAGCTTGCATACCCCAAGTTCTATGACAAACACCTTATTGCTAGGATTTGAGCACCAAAAACCCGAAAGAAAAGGCTGTTGGGAACCTTTTAGCCGTGAATCACTTCAACAAGAGGAGAAACCCCTTTTTCTTTCTTGTGGTTTTGCATACGAGACATAGAAGAAGATGGAGTGAATGAATTGTCAAATGTGTTGTTCCAAGACAACAAGTGAAAACCAAAAAGGGGGCACACACAAACGGGCGGTCGAATCCCTTTCACTTTTGGGTTTTCCCCCCGAAAACTTAAAACACAATACTAACACATTAACAAGTCACTAATATGAGTTATACATATAATTAACCATTTAATTGTATAACTCACATACACTTCATTATTATTTGATGTTATTTAAGTAACTTAAATAACATTACAAACAATATCTATAAACAAAATATCCATATAAATTGTTCAATCTCATATGCAACTTATTTAGAAAACCCAATTTCTAAATTGGTGTATTTATTTAATTGTATGATCATATCATCAATTAAATATTATTTGGTGTTTGCTAAGCTTGTTATTGGGTATGACCCGACTTGGATCATAACGTACTAACCACATCAATGTTCTATGTGTCTTGGGCATAAAGAATTCAACAATCTCCCACTTGCACAAGATTCATAGAAGATTGATGCAAGCAGTAAATACCGCCTAACAACGGTTCACTTCCTTAATACGTATGACTTAAAGCCATTCAATAACATCATCCCCTTCAAGTATCCAACTTGAAATGATTTAGGTGAATCAATCATTTATCCTTTTGTTACAGATGTCATGTTAAATCCAAGGACATAGAATGGTCATTCCTTGTTGATTTAACTTAATCAGGCCTTAGACATCTTGCTCTCAACAAATAAGAGGAACAAATTCCATCTTGAATACACACGTTTCTCACAAACACTTCGTGTCACGCCTGAACATAGCCTTAAGTACTCTCCATTATTTCAGGGCAGTGAAGAACTAGCTCAAGGTATAACACTTGGTGAATATCAAAACCCAATATGTATCTCAGGTCTGACGATACCAAATGATGCTCGCCTTTACTCAAATTTACTTATGATCAATCTAAAAGATTCCATGTAGTAAAATTTGAGATGCGGGTCAGTCCAATATTTGTATCCCACAAATATCTATGAACTTTGGCAGCAACCAATTGCTCTATATTCATTCCTTATGAATATCCACCAATCCAAATTCATAATAATCTTACCCTCATATTTGTTCCAACAAGTATGAATGATTACGAACATTAAGAGTAAACAATTTACCCATGGATTAAACATGCTAAATTGGAACATTTATTGAAATATTATAACCAAATAATTTTATTCAAGTACTAAGGGAGTTCCAAATATCCAAATACAAAATCACAGATCAAATCCAATCACTAGAATATCGAAGTCCCATGGCACAGTTATGACCTTCATGCTTTGCCTTTTCAAGGAGCCTCGTAAGAGGATCCGCAATATTTTGATCTGTGTGAACGTTGCGAATACATATCGTTCCTTTCTCAACTACATCTCGTATGTAGTTGAATCTCCGCACAATGTGCCTAGTCTTTTGATGAGCATGAGGTTCCTTGATTTGAGCAATCGCACCCTCGTTATCACAAAAGATCTCTAGGGGTCCTGAATGGAAGGGACAACCCCTAGATCAGCAATGAATTTCTTCAACCATGCAGCTTCTTGAGCTGCCAATGAGGCGGTGACATATTCAGATTCTGTAGTTGATAAATCCACCACATCTTGTTTAAAGCTCTTCCAAGAGACAGCACCTCCATTCACAATGTTAATGTATCGAGATTATGATCGTGAATCATCACGATCGGTTTGGAAACTCACATCCATGTAACCTTTTACAAGGAGTTCCTCATCACCAGATCCATAGATTAGAAACATATCTTTAGTCCTCCTTAGGTACTTAAGTATGTTCTTAACAACCATCCATTGACTACTTCCAGGATTTTGCTGGTAACGGCTTGTCACGCTTAAGGCGCATGAAACGTCCGGCCGAGTGCATATCATTGCATACATGATGGATCCAATAGCAGATGCATATGGGATTGCCTTCATTTTATCTTGCTCATCCTTTGAGCTTGGACATTGAGTCGTGCTCAATATTGTTCCTCTTTGAATAGGTATCATACCTTTCTTAGAGTTCTCCATCTTGAACCTTTTCAAGATCTTATCAATGTATGCACTTTGATTTAAACCAATCAATCGCCTTGATCTATCACTATAGATCTTTATTCCCAGAATATAGGCGGCCTCACCAAGATCCTTGATGGAAAAACAACTTCCAAGCCAGGTTTTTACACCTTCTAAGGTTGGAATGTCATTTCAAAATAGTAGTATGTCATCAACATACAATACTAGGAAAGTGATGATGCTCCCACTAGCTTTCTTATATACACAAGCTTCATCAGCGTTCTTGATGAATCCAAATTTAATTACTTCTTCATCAAAACGGTGATTCCAACTTCCCGATGCTTGTTTCAATCCATAGATTGATTTTTTAACTTGCATACTTTGTTAGGATGTTTTGGATGGACAAAACCTTCAGGCTGAACCATATAGACATCTTCCTCAAGATATCCATTTAGGAAAGCCATTTTGACATCCATTTGCCAAATCTCATAATCATAATGAGCAGCTATGGCAAACAATATCCTAATAGATTTTAGCATCGCAAGAGGTGAGAAAGTTTCATCATAGTCAACCCCTTGAGTTTGAGTGAAACCCTTTGCTACAAGTCTTGCTTTATAAGTATCCAAGTTTCCATGCATATCGGTTTTCCTTTTGAAAACCCACTTACTTCCAATTACTTTGGAGTTAAGAGATGGTATAACCAAATCCCATACTTGATTGTCATACATGGATTGCATCTCAACGTTCATGGCTTCAAGCCATTTGTCACAATCCGAATTGGACAACGCATCATGGTATGTGATTGGTTCATCAGAATCTATCACATAGCATCCATCAGTGAAAAATCCATATCTTCCAGGTGGATTACTAGTTCTACCAGATCTGCGAACGTTTTCTATGTATTCATCAACTATTTGATCACTTTCAACATCCTCATGTGGAGTGCTAGTGTCAACCAAACGTGTATCAGGTTGCGGTTCTTGATCCTCTTCAAGATCCACAGTTCTACTACCAGTTCCTTCCATGAGGAACTTGGTTTCCAAGAACTCACCCCTTTTGGCAACAAACTCCTTTTGTTGTATTGGATCATAGAAATAATATCCCATAGAATCTCTTGGATATCCAATAAAGATACACTTAGTGGAACGGCTTTCTAACTTGTTCGAGGTGGGAGTTGTGAAGTCGGTTTTTCTCAGGATCGATAAACATCCGAGCATGTTCTTGACGGAAGGATGAACAAACAAAACCAAAAGTCAAATCAATAACACGAACTATCAAATATTGGTTTCATTTATAAAACCTAACGATTACAAGTTCGTTACAACATAAGAATCAAGACTCTTGGCAAGGGGAGATCGAGCATGATCTCCCCTCTCATCCGGTAGCCCTAGGCTCCCGGGAAGACTCCTATCTCAACCCTTAACCCTTCTACACATTAAAACTGGTATATATAGGCCTCGGCCCATATTAGATGCGACTGGGCCCATTCGTGCGAGTGGACCATGCGTATGGTGCAATCGTACGACTGGACCATGCGTATGGTTCAATCGTACGACTGGACCATTCTTATGGTTCAGTCTTACGAATGTCCCAATCGCATCTCTCAGTCGCACGGCTGGTCCATTACATGGCTCAGTCGTACGATTGAGTCTCATTTGCATATGCTCCTACGAATGACCCAGTTTCATGTGTTTACAACATATCAGGCGTATTACATTAAGCCTAGACTATTCGACAAGCGACGAACACACTATATATGACTATATATGCTCCAACAGGAGTCTTCACATAAGCCTCACACCCCCACACCCTCAAATATGAAAATGATGGAACCCTTCCATGCCATATTTCATAAGGTGTCCTTTCCACTTTCTTGGTTGGGGCCATATTCAAAATACGGGCCGTAGAGAGCAGAGCAAAACCCCAAAATGATAAAGGTAATGAGCTTCTACCCATCATAGATCGAACCATATCCAATAGAGTTCGATTTCCCCACTCGGACACGCCATTATGTTGTGGTGTTCCCGGTGGAGATAGTTGTGAGACATTCCCACAACTTTTAAGATGGTCCCTAAAAGCATCATTCAGGTATTCACCTCCTCTATCAGTGTAGAGAAATTTAATTGACTTATTTAGTTGATTTTGTACTTCATTTTGAATGATCTTGAACATTTCAAAAGCTTCATCTTTGTGTCTTAATAAGTACACATACCCATATCGACTATAGTCGTCAGTAAAGGTAATGAAGTTTCTTTCATTGTACACTGTCATAGGTTTAAAAGGACCACATACATCTGAATGTATGATACCTAATAAATCCTTTGCCCTTTTGGCTTTGCCACTAAAAGGTGCCTTGGTCATTTTACCTTGTAAACAAGACTCACATACATCAAATGAATCACATTCATTTGTTTTTAATAGACCATTCTTTTCTAGTGTTTGTATTCTTTTCTTGTTTATATGACCAAGACGGCAATGCCAAAGATAAGTGTTACTCAAATCCGATTTGAGTTTTTTGGTACTAGTTTGGTATAATAAGCTATCATTCAATGTATTTTCACAAACCAATTCATAGATACCATTTATGGGAATAACTTTAAAGTAAAACATGTTATTTAAAGTAACATGAATTTCATTTCCAATAAATGATATACATTTCCAAAATGTTTTAATAGGGCTACGAAAATAATGGTCCTAGTCAAACTAGGAGCATACAAAACATTGTACAAAATTACTTCTAAACCATTTGGAAGTTTCAAGATGTAGTCACCATGGGCTTCAACTTGAAGTTTAGCCCCATTGCCCTTGTAGAGGCTAACATCCCCTTTGTTGAAGTTGCTACTTCTTTTGAACCCCTTGAACAAATTGCAAATGTGAGTTCCACATCCGGTATCTAATACCCATGTTTTAGAGGATATTAAGTTTAAATCAATATGGATCATGTATATAGTACCTGAGGTCTGCCCGACATCCCTCTTTGCTTTCAACTCTTGGAGATGGACAGGACAATTTCTTGCCCAATGTCCAATCTCCCCACACTTGAAGCATGGGTCATTAGAAGCAACCTTTTGCCTCTTCTCCTGTGCTTTGGGTGGCACCCTTGCCACCCCTTCCCTTTTCCCATTACGGGTCCCTTACCCTTTGCAACTCTTGCCTTGGGTGCGGGATGAGGCCTCTTCTTGTTCCCACCTTCATTGATGGTGATAACGGGTAAAACCCTTTTACCCATGGCCGCCTCGGCCGTTTTGAGCATAGAATGAAGCTCACCAATGCTTTTGTCCCAAGCATTCATGTTGTAGTTCAACACGAACGTCTCAAACCTTTTGTAAGGCCATTGAGGATAAAATCCATGGCGAATTCCTTTGAGACGGATAGTTTAGCCTTTCGAGGCGGTCAATGTGACTTTTCATCTTAAGTACATAAGATGAAACTGATTGGTTGTCGTCCATACGACATGCGTGGAGCGCTCGAACCATTTCGAAGCGCTCAACCCTCGCTTGCTGTTGGAACGATTCCTTCAGTTGGGTTATCATGTCATAGGCTCCGTGATGCTCATACTCCTTCTGGAGATCCGGAGTCATACTTGCCAACATAAGGCAAGACACTTGGACAGAGTCCTTAGTGTACTTTATCCAATCGTTATAGGCCTCCTCATCATCCTCACTAGGTTGATCGGGGACAGGGTCGGCTAAAACATATGATCGTTTCTCTTACTTGAGAACGATTCTCAAGTTTTGATACCAATCGATAAAATTGTTATGATTTAGACATTCCTTTTGGAGAATCGCTCGTAAAGATTGGGTGGACGTTGATGAATTATCATGATTATCATAATTATTGGTGGCCATCTACAAAATTTAACAAAGATCAATTTTAGTATTTCTGATATTGTTATTTTAGTAACTAATACCTTTTAAGGTCATTTTCATATTAAAATCTAGAACCCAACATTACATTGAAATAGTGGTTAGGTGACATTTATCTCACGATTTAAATTAATAAGGTGGTCAACGATTGACGATTGCAACCATTTGCAACTGCTAGAGGTATGGGATCGACTTGAAACATCATATGTAAAGTCGGCATGTTAATCCCATCAACACCATTTGGAAACCATATCGTAGGTAATCCATTTGACATGGTTTGCAAATCAAGACACCTTACTTACACACACATGTGAGTTTGCCAAAATAAGCGCTTAGGTGACCTTTATCCCATGAATATGGCATTCTCACATCAAGTCACAAGTTCCCTCAATATGATTAGGTGACCTTTATCCCATTAAGAGTTCCCGAGTGATTCAAGTGTTGTGTTAAAGGACGGTGTTGATCTTATTTTGTAAAAAAAATTAGAGAGATTATAATACAAGTTTAGAAAACATTATGTATACATATTTGTATGTTTTCAAAAACAAGATACCCTATGGTACATTGATTAAAACCCATTTTAACCTTTGAAATCATTAAACAATTTTGATAACCTTTTATTACCTTTTAATGATTAATGCCCATTTAGATAGTTTGTTATGATCATGGAAAGGATTGTTAAGCAAACATCATATATAAGTAATCAACCACAATACCATAACCAAACAACCAAGAATCAACCAAATATTAGTGCATAACCATAGCATCTAAAGTGGCCACACTTGTTTGCCATCACAAGTGTGGTCCATAGGACATTCCTAAGGGACAAAACATAACACAAAAGGCTCCCATGAACCTCCCACTTGAAACCGCATCCAAATGCTCCATGTTTCTTGTGTCTTTCCTTTGTGCTTCTAACGCGTACATCTTCATATTACAAGATATATATCCTAATACAAGACTTATAGTAAAATGAAAAGTACCTAATCTATTTATTACAGCCCAATAATAAATAAATTACACTTTAAACCAAGCACAAATAAAAGATTATACAACCCAATTGAATGAATAAATACAACCATTACAAACATCCAAATAACACAAGGTCAAGGGCTAGGTTATGCACCATAATGACCATTGATCATATCATCCAAACCAACAATGAAACCCCACCTAAAACCCATGAAATTTCAGCCAACATAAACTGAAAATTTCGGGTTTTATCTTGTCCAAACAAATAAACAATACAACATATATATCTTTCAAAGTTTAATCACAAGCATGTGTGATATAAATTTGAAAGTTTGGGGTTTCATAATACATGAAAATACCAGCCCCTAAAAGGGGTTTCAAAGTCCTATAAAACGAAGTATTACAAGGACAAAACAAGCTAGCTATCCACATAACCGGCTCTAGATGCCAATGTTAGGTTTGTTAGACCAAGATACATAGTTTAACCATTTAAACTTTGTAAAAACGCAGAGGAAACTAGCTTTATAACATAGTTAATGAACTGAAAATTTCGGTTTCATCTTGATATTATAAAGTTAAAAACAAACCCAAGAACAAAGGACCTTTTATATGTGAATAAAACTAACTATGTAAAACAAAACTAACATTATGGACAGCCATAAAGAGGCTGCCATAAACTACCTTTCAGCAGCAAAATGTCCAAATGGATGAGGATGATTTGGACCAAGAAAGAATGACCAAGACACCAAAACAAGGTCCTCTCAAGCTTGCATACCCCAAGCTCTATGACAAACACCTTGTTGCTAGGATTTGAGCACCAAAAACCCAAAGAAAAGGCTGCTGGGAACCATTCAACCGTGAATCACTTCAACAAGAGGAGAAAACCCTTTTTCTTTCTTTTGGTTTTGCATGTGAGAGAGAGAAGAAGATGGAGTGAATGAATTGTCAAATGTGTTGTTCCAAGACAACAAGTGAAAACCAAAAAGGGGGCACACACAAACGGGCGGCCGAATCCCTTTCACTTTTGGGTTTTCCTCCCAAAACTTAAAACACAATATTAACACATTAACAGTCACTAATATGAGTTATACATATAATTAACCTTTTAATTGTATAACTCACACACACTTCATTATTATTTGATGTTATTTAAGTAACTTAAATAACATTACAAACAATATCTATAAACAAAATATCCACATAAATTGTTCAATCTCATATGCAACTTATTTAGAAAACCCATTTTCTAAATTGGTGTATTTATTTAATTGTATGAACATATCATCAATTAAATATTATTTGGTGTTTGCTAATCTTGTTATTGGGTATCTCCTGACTTGGATCATAACGTACTAACCACATGAATGTTCTATGTATCTTGGGCATAAAGAATTCAACAGTTGTTTTGAAGAGAATTCATATTTACAAACCTGCTGACACAAATATTATCGGTTTGAGTTTTGTTGTTTGATTTGTTGCTTTGATCAACTATTCTGAACACTTGTTTTGTTCAGATTTGATTTTTGATGATTTCTTTCTTCTCCTTTGATTCTTTGATTTAGAAGAACTTGGTTTACTTTCAAATTGAACATCATCAGAAGAAGATTCCTTTTCACGTTGAAATTGTTTAAGATTAGTAGTGTTTAAATCTTCTGATGTTCCTACCTGTTGTTTGTCTTTGCTTTGAACTTTCACTTCTTCTAAAGCAGAATTAATTTGATGAGAAGTGTTTTGTTTTGATTGTTTAGGTTCATATGATTTTATTTTGATAGGATGTCCACTTTTAATCTTTTCTTGATCATTTTCAACAAACACTTTTATATTTTCCATTTCTTCTTCATAATTCTTGTTTTTGACCTGAAAAAATTTAAGTTTAGCTTTGTTCTCAGGAGAATGATCATGTGTATTGAAGTTCTCTGGTAAAGTGTTTGTGATAGATTCAGGCATAGGTTCATGAGTGAAGCCTTATCCTGCTTTCTGTTTATCTTTCCTCTCACTTACCAATTTTTCTACAATCATTTTTGAACTCTTAACTTTAGCAAGATCCATTTGAGTAGCAGCATATGCTATCTTCTCCTGTTCAAGATTTTTAGTCATCTCTTCCAATTGTTTAGAAATGTTTTCTAATTCTTTTAGAGTTTTGTTTCATGAAGTTTGAGGAGAGATAATCTTTTGGTCTGTTGTTTTATGATCAGCTTTCAATTTGTTATGCATTGATTCTTCTTGTTTGATTTTCTCACAATTTTTATATGAGTATGTTCTGTAGTATTCAACATGTTCAAAGCATGATTTTGTGCTTAGCTTTTCTCTCACTTCAGATGGTATTTCAGGAAATTTTGGAGATGAGGTTTCAGATTTTAAAGATGAAGTGTCAACCTTTGGTTGATCAGACTGTGCCATTAGAGCTACTTCATCATTATCCTCCTTAGGATCTGATTTGTCACTCCAATCATAGTCATCTTCATCATTTTCACCTTCCACCTTTGGATCATTATTTTCTGACCAATCTTCTTCCTGAATTTCTGCCATAAGATAAAAACTAGATGTTAAATCATTAGTACTTCTTTAGTGTATACCAACCCTCTGTCAGGTCCATTAGTGATTATTGGAATGAATGGTCCTTTTTCTATGGATTTCCAAAGATCAATATCAATGGAATTTAAGTGATGTTTCAACCTAAGTGACCAATTTTTAAAATCAACCCGGTTTTTAAGTTTTGGAACTCTATTTTCAGAATCTTTTGATTTCACCATTCTTATATTTTTGTTGTTTTCTATATTTTGAATTAAAAAATTTGAAAGTTTTCAAAGAATTTTCTTAAAAAAAATTCTAAGTATTGAGGTTGAAACGCCTGAACAATATTCAAACGCCTCAACAGTTATTGCGTCTAAGTTGAAAGTTGTCTAAGGGAATGCCTTAGAAAATTTTTCCAAAATGCCTAAAATTGATGCGCCTGAACAGTAGTAAAACGTTTGAACAGTTGTGATGCGCCTACACAGTTGTGATGCGCCTACACAGTTTTGATGCGCCTACACAGTTGTCAAACGTCTAAACAGTTCAAATACTTCTCAACAATGATAGGTCTTCTCTCTCGAACAGTGGTCAAACGTCTGAACTGAAAACGTCTACACAGTGTTGGTGTGACTAAACAGTAGTCAAACGCCTAACACTTGGACAAATTTTCAGCAAACTTCAACCCTAATGCGTCACATTCATCATGTTCATATGAATATAACAGACTCGAATCTTCTGAAAATATTCAAAAGTTGATGAAATTGATTGAAACTTTTCAATTAAATGAGTTTTATGCCGATAATAATTCTTCTGAAATCGATTTCTATTGATATCAACAACAAATCAATTAATTTGCAATTTTCTGTTCGAAAAAACAATGAACTTTTCGAACACAAATTCACCAAATTATCTCAAATTTGATGAATTCTACTGCTAATTATGGTTCAAATCATATTTCTGATGATGAAGCACATCTGAAATCCACAAGTTTTCATTTGAATTTTCTATCAATCACAGATTCAGTAAGCTTTTTGAGTTTCAAAGTTCGATGAACTTCAAAATTACTCAATTAACACCTACCAACAACTTTGATACCAATTGATAGGATCAAATGAGCTAATCTGTGATGATATATGAATACAATTCAAAGAAAACACATACAAAGTAATCGAATTCAAACAAGATACTAACAAATTCACAATTTCATTTGATATCAAGCAAAGACAATTACAAGTAATGAGCAGTAGTTCATTCACTCTCTTAAAAACTCTTACTAACTAACAGTCTAAGCTATTTATGATGAAACACAAAAGGAACTAACAATTACAAAAATAGTCCCTATACTATTACAAATATCAAAAAGACACATAAAGACAACATGTTGATCTTTTTAGAGTCCTAACAATAGCCCATTTGCTCAAAGGAGTGGTTGACTGCTTCCATGGGAAAGAACAACTCACCTTCCTCATCATCCAGCCCATTTTCAAAAATCTAAAGAAAATCTTCTAAAAAGATTTTCTTCCAAGGAAAACAAGAGCTTATGAAGATGATGAAACAAACAACTTAGGATACACAGATTATAGAAATAATATGAACTAGTTTTAAGAAAAAACGACTCAAGGTTAAGCATCCCAATAGCTGATATGAGATATTTAAATCTCTACTCATCAAAAGCTTTAATGAACAAATGAGCATATTGTTCATTTTTGTTAATCTTGACTAGTTTGATCAAGCCTTTTTTCAAATTTATCCCTAATCAAATGATACCTAGTATTGATGTGTTTAGTTCGTGAGTGCTACACAAGATTCTCTGTAATAGAGATGGCACTATTGTTGTCTATATGAATGGTAGTCTCTTTAAAGTTGAACCCACAGTCTAGCATCTGATTCTAAATCCAAAGCACTTAAGCACAGCAGCTTGCAGCAGCAATGTGATCAGCTTCAGCAGTTGATAGAGAGACACATGATTGTTTCTTGCATTGCCATGAGACATCCCTTCCACCAAGAAACTAACATTCCCCAGATGTAGACTTTGCAGTTATATTGCATCCACCATAATCACTATCTGTATATGCATACAGATTAAAGTTTGAATTGTTTGGATACCAAAGGGCAAGTGTTGAGGAACCCTTGAGGTATCTTAAATTCTTTTGACCGTGATAAGATGTGACATCCTGGGGTTGGCTTGATATCTTGCACACACACATGCCGCAAATATGATATAAGGCCTGCTAGTTGTAAGGTACATAAGAGACCCAATCATAGTCTTGTAGAGATGTTCATCCACACACTCCTCCTCAAGGTTAGGCCCAAGGGAATGGTTTCTTGCTATGGGTGTCTTAACAACCTTGAAATCAGTCATGTTGAACCTCTTTAGTATGTCTTGAACATACTTTGACTTACTTATGAAGATGTCATCTTCAACTTGCTTCACTTGAATTCCTAGAAGGAAATATAGATCCCCAATGGCACTCATTTCAAATCTATCCTTCATCAGTTTCTCAAAGTCTTTGTAGAGCCTTGGATTAGTTGAACCAATGATGATGTCATCTACATAGACTTGAACTAGCATCAAGTCATTTCTTGTTCCTTTGATAAACAGAGTTCCACCTATAGTACCTCTTCTGTATCCATGCTTGTAGAGATACTGAGATATAGTCTCATACCACTTCCTTGGTGCTTGGTGCAACCCATAAAGAGCCTTATCAAGCCTGTAGACATAATCAAGATGATCAGGATCTGCAAAGCCAGGTGATTGTTTGACATACACCTCTTCATCAATCACCCCATAAAGAAGAGCACACTTGACATCAAGTTGATAGACCTTGAAGTTCTTGGATGTAGCAAATGCCAAGAATATCCTAACAGCTTCCAGTCTTGCTACAAAAGCAAAGACATCTATGTAATCAATTCCTTCTTCTTGTGTGTACCCTTGTACAATTAGTCTAGCTTTGTTTTTTATGACAAGTCCCCTATCTTACTTCTAATTCCTAAAAACCCATTTGTTCCTATAGTAGTCTTCCCATGAGGAAGAGGACATAGATTCCAAAACTTCTGCCTTTTGAATTGAAGCAGCTTCTCTTACATAGCTTCAACCCAACTTCCATCCTTTAAAGCATCATCAATTTTCTTAGGCTCTATCTAAGATAAAAACAAGAATGAAGACAAACATTTGCATCATGGGTTTGTCCTCTTGTTCTTACCCCTAAATCACATCTCCAATGATATTTAAGGTAGGATGAGACTTGTGAATCCTTAGCTGAGGGATCACAGCAAGTTGGTGAGATAGATCTAAATTAGAGAAATTTAATCTGGCATTGATGTTTCTCCCTCCTCATCAACACACTTACAAAGTGAGTCTTGATCCAATAAGTGTGTGACATCATTGATGTTGTCTTCAATGGAGTGGTTGTGAGCATCAACAAATTCTTGATCATTTTCACCACCACTATGATCTTCTACATTTGAAGCTTCTTTATCTAGTTGTTGAGCCTCTGAGCTAGAATTTGAAGGCATCTCAGATGTATCAGCTAAACTGGTCATTGATGTGCTGATAGAAACTTCATTTGCAGAATTAGTTACAAATAGAGTTGAAGATGTATATCTTGAAGGTCTTGTCAGCTCAAATCTTGGATCAGGATCACCTATTGGTAGAATATCTATAGACCCTAAAACATTCTCACAAGATTTGTTAAAATAGTTGGTAACTAAATCAAGATCAAATAGCCAAGTAGGACCAGAACCTATTACACTGGGTGTGTGTTCATAAAAAGTCACATTGGTTGACTCCTCATGGTTCTCAGATTATGTACTCTATATGTAAGGATTCCTTAAGTCTGATGCAACCCAAAACATCCAAAGTGTCTCAGCAACATGCACTAAGTACTGAAGTGAAGAATGCTTCGGAAGTTTTACACAATACATTAGAAAAAAACATTCTAAGTGTAAAATCTTCCGAAGTCAAGACCAATATCTTCCGAAGCCAAACATGAAGTCTTCCAAAGCTTCAAGAGACAAAGTCTACCGAAGCTTCACCCTATGAAGACAGATTTCTTCCGAAGAATTTTAGTACACATGCTTTATCTGATGTACTGTTCCATAAAGCACCTTTTCCGCTGCGTCTCTGATAAGTCACCAACTTACAAGAGTTGGTGAAAAGGTCCATGCTTTTGGTAACTGTACATTGAGGTCTTGAGTCTGAAACTTTCCACTTTATGTACTTTATCCTTTTTGTAATGTATAAGGATGTAAGCTATGGCATTTCATAGTCACAAGGTCAAAAGGCAGATATGCCTTTTGATTCTACAATTGATTTTGTTAGTGTCTAGTCAATTGTATCCAGCTGGCTTTCATAGTATAGCCGGCTGTAGGTTGTAGTTTAAGTATTTCAAGTTTCTTGTATTTTCGATATGCTTTGTAACACTTGTAAAAGAACTTGAGAAAGCAATATACTGCTCCCTTGAAAACTATACTCTCTTGTTCTGTCTCTTGCTTTACTTGTGTTCTTTGTATCACCTTTGGTTACCTAGTTCACTGTTTGATTATAAGTTTAGTTAATCTTCTTATTGTGTTGTTGTGTTGTAATTGTGTTCAAGCCCTTAAACGATCCTGCAATTGGTATCAGAGCACTCAGGCTCGTGATATAAGATCTAACCATCTTAAGATCCCTCACACACACAAAAACTAAACTTTTCAAATGGCTTCCATCTCAAAGACTGATATGGAGACTGGAACCATGAACAAATCCCCATTGATCACTCTTGATGACTTTGACACCTGGTGCATGAGGATGGAAGGCTTCATCAGGTCTCTTGACTCAAGAATGTGGGAATCTGTTGAATATGGACCCTTCATACCCAGCACCCCCTCTGCTACCGGTGCTGGTATGATTCCTAAAGATGTGGCCAACTACTCAGATGAAGATAGGAAAAGAGTAGAGATTGACAGGAAGGCCATGACTGCTCTTCAGAAGGCTATCCCAAACTCTGTGTACAGAGGTTTTAAGAAGTGCAAGACAGCTAAACAGCTGTGGGATGCACTGAAGCTGATGTATGAAGGCTCCTCTGAAGCCAAGGAGAACAAGAAAGATCTTCTGAAGCAGCAGTTTGAAAATTTCACCTTTAAAGCAGGTGAAACCATGACCCAACAATACTTCAGGTATGTTGAGATTGTGGATACCCTTGTGGATGGAGGAGTTCCTCTTGAGAACAGAGACATTGTAAGGAAGTTCATGTCCTCACTTCCTAGGCAATGGACACACTATTGTGTGGTAATCAAGAGGACCGAGAACCTTAAAACTCTTACTCTGACAGAGTTATATGGGATTCTCAGTGGATACCAGATGGAGATGAACTTACAAGGTTCATCTGGCAACTCTAACAATCAAATTGGTTCAGCCCTTCATGTGGTTGAAAGGGACAGCATAGAACCCCAACATCATCTCCTATGCTACCCTGACAACTCACAAAAGGGTCCTTTCATCACCTTCCCGGAGACACCAAGGGAGAACTTTACTCAAGGAAGCCCATTCCAAGAGACAAGTTCTTCTCAAGCCTTTATGTCTGCAGATGAAAGCTGTGGAAATTATCTCTTCACTCTTGAAGACCTAGACTGTATCCATCCAAATGACCTGGAATACATGGAGATAGTTCAGCAGATGGCTCTTCTCACTCACAGAGCCAAGAAGTTCTACAAGAGGACAGGAAGAAGATTTCCAAGCAATGCTACCAGTGGTAAGTTTGGGCTGGATAAAAGCAAAGTTAAGTGTTACAATTGTAACCTTATAGGTCACTTTGCTAGGGAGTGTAAGGCACCTAGAGCAAATGGGGGTCTAACACAACTCAGACCAAACTACACTAACAATACCCCTCAGGCTGAGAAGACAAAGCAACATGCTGCGGTTGCTGTTGAAGAGGGAGGATTTGACTGGAGTTTTCAGGTGGAGGATGCTTCTCCAAACCAAGCATTGATGGCTGACCATGATGAAGCCAAGGTATTACAACATCTTTGCTCCCCTGAATGCATTGCTAAAGTAAATAGATACAGGTCCTACAACCTAGAGATGAGATCTGATCTTGAGTCATTAAACATATTAAAATCTGATTTTAGAAAGTCTGAAAATGATTACAAGTTAAAGATAGAAGACTTGGAGAAAACCATTTAGTACTAAAACATGAACATACAGATTTTAGAACTCAGATCCAAGATCTCATCACTAAGTTGACTAAGTGCCAGGCTGAGCTTGTGATCAGCAAAGCCCTGGCAGAGAAAAGTGTTCTTGAAGAAGAGACCTTCAAGAACATGATATCCTCATCCCTACACAATAAGGTTTGTTATCAAAATAGACAGGGACTGGGATCAAATGAGATAGCTCCTCCACACACAATCTTGTCTGTAAGATCTCCTAGGTGTGGAACTTGTGAAGATGAGCTTCCTCTCATAGATCCAATAAGTGAGGATGATGAAGAAGTGATAGTGAGGAATCCCTCTGAGAAGAGTGAAGAAGAGGATTCCTCCAAGGGCCACTATCCTTCTGAGGAGAAGAAATTAACTCTGATGACCAAGTCCAAGAGAAAGAACTTGATCAGGAAGAGCAAAAGGAAAGCAAAGAAGGCTCAAGAAATCAAGGCTACCTTTGATGCTAAGCAGAAACAAGTGTTTATCTCTACAGGTTTCAAAGCTGTAAGGACTGAAGACATCCACCAAAGCTTCTTAGCCAAGAGTTCTGGTTCATGTTCAAATCATCTCAGTACAAAGAAGAAGACTGAGCTGCTGTGTACCACTGCTGCACAGCCTGGACCATCAAATTCCAAGAACAGTTCACAGCCCAAGGGAATTGTATCTGCATCTACCAAGATGAAGGTGAAAAAGGGATGTGACCAAAGCCAGTCTTGCTCTCAAAAGGAGATTTCTTTGAAGAAGAAAATGTTGTGTGTTATGTGTGAAAGTACTTCTCATATTGCCAAGGATTGTCCATACAATCCTAAAAGTACTATCCACATGACCAATACAAAGACTTCAAAGAATCTCAAGAAGTCTAAAGCTTCGGAAGGAAAGTCTGTTTCCTTCGGAAGCTCCAAATCAAAGAAGAAGGTAAATGGAAAATTACCTTCGGAAGCAAAGTTGGTCTCGGAAGAATGGAGTTCTTCCGAAGCACTAAAGTCTGCTGCAGTGACTGTAGATTCTTCCGAAGTATCAGTCATTGAAACTTGTGAAGCTCCAAAAGCTTCTAAGGCTTTGAAGGTCAAGTCCAAGACTCCAAAGGTGGTGTGGAAGTCTAAGAAAGACCAAATGACTGAGGTTTCTCCATCAACAACAGCATTGAGAAGGTAAACTTTGTTAAGGAGCTTTACTTCATAATTTTGAGAGAATTGATGGAGGACCAGTTGCTTTTGGAGGAAATGAAGGTGGTTACATTTATGGAAGGGGCAAGGTCACAAATGGTAAGCTCAGCATTGAGAAGGTAAACTTTGTTAAGGAGCTTGGGTACAATCTTCTGAGTGTATCCCAATTTTGTGATCAGAGTCATAACATGCTCTTCACTGAGCATGAGTGCATTGTTCTCAAGCCTGGAGTGGTCATTCCTCATGAGCATATCCTGCTTAGAGCCCCCGGAAAGGGAACATGTACAAGATGGATTTGCAAGAAATATCTCCCTCTGGAGAAGTTTCATGCTTTCTATCTAAAGCAAATAGTGATGAGTCTTTCCTATGGCATAAAAGAATGTGCCATGTAAACTTTAAGAATATGAATAAATTAATCAAACATGATCTGGTAACTGGAATGCCAAAGAAAGAGTTTACAAGTGATGATCATTGTGTTGCATGCCTGAAAGGGAAGCAACACAGGTATCTCACAAGCCTAAGAAAAGAACTCCATCACTACTCCCCTACACTTATTACATATGGATCTCTTTGGCCCCACCAGTGTAATGAGTTTAGGAAGGACCTTATACTGTCTAGTGATCACAGATGATTTTACAAGATTCACTTGGTTTTCTTTCTTAGAACTAAAGATGAGACTCCTGAGATTCTAAAGAATTTCATCTTAAAGATTGAGAATCAATGTGATCACAAGGTCAAAACCATAAGATGTGATCAAGGAACTGATTCAAGAACCAAATCCTTGATACATTTTGTGATGAAAAGGGTATTACAAGACAATACAGTGCTCCCAGGACTCCTCAGCAAAACGGAGTTGCTGAGAGGAGAAACAGGACACTTATTGAAGCTGCAAGAACTATGTTGTCTGACTCTAAACTGCCTATCACCTTCTGGGCAGAGCAGTTAATACTGCTTGCTATGTGCAAAACAGAGTTTTAGTAGTTAAGACACATGGTAAGACTCCTTATGAACTTTGGCACAAGAGGAAACCTTTCATTGGTTTTCTCAGGTCATTTGGATGTCCCTGCACCATCTTGAATACCAAAGATCAAGTTGCCAAGTTTGCTGAGAAATCAGACGATGGACACTTCATTGGATACTCTTCTCAAGCTAAAGCTTATAGAGTATACAATCTCAGAACTAGAATCATTGAGGAGTCAGCCAATGTGACTTTCAATGAGCACACTCCCAGTGTGGCTGGTTCTGGTCCGATTGGCTCTTTGATCTTGATTTAGTTACCAACTGTTTTAATAAATCTTGTGAGCATGTTTCAGGATCTGCAGAAAATTTAAATACAGGTGATCCTGATCCAAGATTTGAGCTAGGAAGACCTTCAGCTCCAGTTGAAACTACTTCAGCAAATGAGGTTTCTATCAGCACAACAATGACAAATCCAGCTGATACATCTGGCATGCCTTCAAATTCCAGCTCAGAGGCTTCTCAACCAGATAAAGACATCTCAATTGCAGAAGACAACAATGGTGATGGTGATAGTGATCAAGAATTTCTTGATGCTAATAACCATACCATAGATGACAACATCAATGATGTCACACACTCATTGGATCAAGTTAATCTTGATAGGTACGATAATGTGGAGGATCAATCTTCAAGACCAGATCTAAATTTCTCAAATTTGGATCTATCTCAGCAACTTGCTGTGATCCCTCAGCTAAGGATCCACAAGTCTCATCCTACCACAAACATCATTGGAGATGTTATCTCCGGGGTAAAGACAAGAGGGAAAACCCATGAAGCAAATGTTTGTCTTCACTCTTGTTTTCTATCCCAATCAGAGCCAAAGAAAGTTGAGGGCTCTAAAGGATGGAAGTTGGGTTGAAGCTATGCAACAAGAGCTGCTTCAATTCAAAAGGCAGAAAGTTTGGAACCTTTGTCCTCTTCCTCATGAGAAGACTACCATTGGAACCAAATGGGTTTTTAGGAATAAAAAGGATGATAGAGGAATCATCATCAAGAACAAGGCAAGACTAGTTGTTCAAGGATACACACAAGAAGAAGGGATTGACTACACTGATGTCTTTGCTCCTGTAGCTAGACTAGAAGCTGTTAGGATATTCCTGGCATTTGCTGCATCCAAGAACTTCATGGTCTACCAACTTGATGTAAAGTGTGCTTTCTTATATGGAGATTGATGAGGAGTTTATGTCAAACAACCACCTGGTTTTGTAGATCCTGATCATCCTGATTATGTCTGCAAGCTTGACAAAGCTCTCTATGGGCTGCATCAGGCACCCAGGAAGTGGTATGAGACACTGTCTGAGTATCTCTGTAAACATGGTTACAGGAGAGGTAATATAGATGGAACTCTCTTCATCAAAGGACAAGGAAACGACATTCTGCTAGTTCAAGTATATGTGGATGACATCATCTTTAGCTCAACCAATTCAAGGCTCTGCAAAGACTTTGAAAAGCTGATGAAAGATAGATTTGAAATGAGTTCAATGGGAGAACTTAATTTCTTTCTGGGAATTCAAGTGAAGCAGGTTGAAGATGGCATTTTCATAAGTCAGTCAAAGTATGTTCAAGATATACTCAGAGGTTCAACATGACTGATTGTAAGACTGCTAAGACACCCATAGCCAGAAACCACTCCCTTGGTCCAGATCTTGAGGGGGAGTGTGTAGATGAGCACTTATACAGGGCTATGATTGGGTCTCTTATGTATCTTACAGCTAGCAGGCCTGATATCATGTTTGCTATATCTATTTGTGCAAGATATCAAGCCAATCCTAAGATGTCTCACTTAATCACTGTGAAAAGGATTTTAAGATACCTCAAAGGTGCTTCAACACTTGGTTTATGGTATCCAAAGAATTCTAATTTCAATCTGTATGCCTATACAGACAGTGATTATGGTGGCTGCAACATGACTGCAAAGTCTACATCTGGGGGATGTCAATTCCTTGGTGGAAGGGTTGTCTCATGGCAATGCAAGAAACAAACCTGTGTGTCTGCATCAACTGCTGAGGCTGAATACATTGCTGCTGCAAGCTGCTATGCTCAAGTGCTTTGGATTCAAAATCAGATGCTAGACTACGGATTTAACTACAAAGAGACCCCTATCCACATAGACAACAACAGTGCTATCTCTATCACTGAGAACCCTGTGCAGCACTCAACCCAACACATCAACATCAGGTATCATTTAATAAGATAACTATGAAAAAGGGTTAATTAAACTAGTCAAAGTTCACACAGATGAACAATATGCTGATCTGTTCACAAAAGCTTTTGATGAACAGAGATTTAAGTATCTGATATCAGCTATTGGGATGATTAACTTTGAGTAGACTTTTTCTTAAAACTAATTCTAATTATTTCATCTTAAAAATATGTGTGTCCTAAGTTGTCTAGTTCATCACTTTCATAAGCTCATGTTTTCTTTGAATGAAAAACTCTTTTTTGAAGACTTTCCTTAGATTCTTGAAAATTTTCTGATACTTCGGAAGATAACGTTTTACCTTCGGAAGAAAAATATGTCTTCAAAAAATGACTGTCTAAGAAATTTACCTTCGGAAGAAGTCAAAATTTATCTTCCGAAGCTTAAAATTCTTAACTTAGACACTTATTCATTTTTAAGGACTTTTTCCTTCCGAAGCAAAAAATTACTTTCGGAAGCTTTGTTCATTCTTATACAAAGCATCCAAAGTTTTATTTCTTTTCCGAAGCATAAATCTTTAAAAGCTCAGGAAAATTCTTCCGAAGCCGCTTTAGCTTCGAAAGCTTTTTTCACTCACAACTTCCGAAGACAAATTACTTTCGGAAGCTTTTCGAATTCCAAGAAAACTACTTTTTGAGCAAAAAGGTAAACTACTTTTTCAGAGGTGGGACCGACATACGGATTTCAAAGTTTATCCTCTTTCATTAAACTTTATCTGAAATCCTTCTCTCTCATATAAACCCGATGGTTTCCCCCCTCTTCTATCATCTGCTTTTCTTCCATACCTAAAACCCAAAGCTTTCTCTCTGAAATTTCCTTCCCATTTTTTTCTCTTCATCTCTGAGCTACCTCACAATGGCTGACCTTACACACAGAAATGATCCTCATTTTGCCATGCAGCTACACAGACACACAATCAGTTGCTCTGTTATGCTATGACAAAGATCCTCATTTCTCAGAGGTTTGCTGTTTCTTGTCTTTGTCTCACTACTTCACCTCCATAACCATTGATCCTCCTCTATATGAGGATCATTTGCTTGAATTCTGGAAGACCTGCCAAGAGGTCATTATGGATGGGAGAAGGCACTGTCTGCCACAGTGCAGGGGAGAACAATTTTCATCACTCCGGCCATCATCAACCGACATCTTCAGCTGGATGATGAGCAGGTGAAGTGTTCTTCCCAAAAGAAGCGGTTAATCATTCCTTCGAGCAGATGGATATGAAGGAGATTCTCTGTAAAGACCTTCAGGAAAGGGAAGGTCTCATCCCAGTGGAAATACCTGCTCCATGTGGTTATCCACAGCTTATCAAACAAGCATGGTGGATGGGACCAGATTCCTGAGGATCTCTCCTTTATAGTTCATGGGATGGTTCAGGGGGTCAAGTTCAGGTATTCACAATTTGTTTATACTAATTTACTTGCAAACTTAGACTCCTTAGAGTATACATGTTTCCTAGATATGTTCAACACATTCTCAACTGTGAACTGGGCTCACAGTTGAGGGAAACAGGCAATATTCTTAAACTGGGACAGATGAAGCCCGACATCTTTAAAATTATGAAGAAGCCAACTGTGGCTTCTCGGGGTAGAAACAGCCCTAGTCCCAAAAATGTTAGAGCTCATTGCTCAAGGTGACAACATAGCAGTCCAAGCTAGTGTTGAACCCACACCTGCTGCTCTCCTACCCTCTTCACAACCTCAAATATTCATCACCTACAAAGAAAATCCAACGAACCCCTGCTCAGGCTATTGAGTCTGTGCAGGCCCCCAAATACTCAACCTTACAGGAAGAAGTGGACTCCAGAGCTCCCACTTCTCCTGAGAGCAAACCACTCCCATCACTTTACCTATCAGGGCTGAGGTTCCTCAAGCTCAACCTGATGAGCTCATTAGCCCAACAACCGTAAGTTTTCACTCTGAGTCTCAACACTCAAGTGAACAACCTTCAGGGACAGCTACCATCCCCAGCCTTTGGATCTAAACCAACCAATTCCCAACCTATCCTTTTACACTGATGAAGACTTAGGATTCAGTGAGTACCATGAGTCTCTCTTCTCTCTCCTCCCCTACTCAAGAGATGAGTACCTCTGACTCTCCTCAGTCTATCCCTCATCAGTCACCTATTACTGAGGTGGACACATCTGAACCTGTTCGGATGTCCATATGGAAGAGGCTCTCACTTTTGAAAGTGATTACATCATTAAGACCTCAACCATGGCAACTCAGCCCCTTGGCATCTTAATTGAGGTTGCCAGTGAGCAGAGGAAAACCAGCAGCCAAGAACTCAAGCTGGTGGTGAGAGAGAGGACTTTGGTCCAATCCTCTCATCCCCCAGTGATTCTTCTGATGAAGATGAGGGGAATTTGAGACTAAAGTACAAAATTGTCACAAACATGCACCTATCTAGTCTCTAAGGTTAGTCACTTGGAATCTCAGGTGACTACCTTACAAAACAGGGTCAATGATCAGCAACTTCAGATTTCATATTTGAAGGAAAAACTAGCTGAGAGACCTTTAAGGAGAGCTCAACCAGGAACACAAGAACCTGTGGAAGTGACTGATTTATCCTCCAGCTCACCTATGCAAGTGGGTGATGCTACCAAAAGGGGGAGAAAGTTATCACAACCACAGAACCTGGGAGTTCTTCAAAGAGAATGGACATAGAGGACTCACCATCCTCACTTGTTGTTGTGCATTCTCAGCAACTTCCTCAAACTCACATTAATGTGGACTCTATAGACTCTATCATAGGAGTCTCTTTGAGGAAGGTATACCAAGGGCTGTCTCATCTCCACCACATGGAACTGGCAACTACATCATCAGATGGAGGTATGATGATGACAGAAGAGCCCTCATACTTCACAGAGTTCAAGGCCAACAAGAAGTCTTTCAGTTCCAAAGCCTGAGCTTCTATGAAGGACTGGATTTAGTCAACATGCCACTTGTCAATCCAAGCAAATCTAGACAAGCTGACAGGCTGGCTCAAAGAATCCAAGACAGGATCCTTGCAGAGTTCTCTCTAAGAAGGAGACTTAGGCAATCAGGCAATGTCATCGGTCAACTGGATGTTGAGGTGGACCCTAAGATTAGTTTCATAGGGGAACCTTGGCTGAAGGCCCAGTGGCAGAACCTGAGACCCTTGTCTCACCATCAACAACTGCTGCAGAGGTCCAAACTCCTCTCTGACACCTGCTGGTGAAGGTGTTTCTCAGCCTCTCTCTGGCCAGAGCATGGAAGCTACACCAAGCAATGAAGGCCAAGCCTCAATCCACCCTGAGTCACAAAGGTCTGTTGGTGACAAAGGAAAGGATAATGACTCCTGAGGAAATTGAGGAGGAAGAGAGAGAGGAAAAGGAGGCTAAGGGGAGAAAGTTCTTCTGGGTCATCTAAATTCATGCAAGCTGCAATCAGGGCTGCCCCCAGACCAAATACTAAGATGATGAGTTAAGGGCAGTCAGGATTACCTATTTACAGACCAGGAACTATGATGTTGATGAATCATCTCCCTCCCCTTAGAAGAGTTGAATGAACTGGCTGACATGGAAGTTCAAGAGAGATAAAGGAGAAAGAGGATGCAAGGTTACTTCTCCAATTCAAAGAGGAGAAGAGACAGAAAAGACTTTACAAGCATACTCCCACTCTCTCTCCAGTTCAAGAAAGTCCTGCACAGGAAGATGTGGCTCCACAAGAACCTCAGGTAGATAAAGAAGAGGATAGAATCAAAATGATAAACTACCTGAGTGCCACAGGCTTCTATCAGGCAAATGCACTTCTTCCCCTGTCCTATGACTTCATTGAGTTCGAGTACTTAAAGCAACTTGAGCTTGAGCTAGTCAAAGAAAGAAAAACAACCAAAAGGAAGCTAAGGGAAGAAGCTGCAAAGTCAAGAGCCATCATTCAAAAGAATGCAAAGAAGTCTGCTGACAGACAAAGAATGATGAGCTTCTTGAAGTCATATGGATTCTCCGGAAGGAGACTTGGTCCCATGTCTCTATATACAATGGATGAGCATATAAGGGTGATCAAGCAGAAGATTAAAAGTGGTGAATTGATTGACTTGCACTCTCTCTCCAAGTCAAGTCCACCTGAAGTGGAGGTCAAGTTTGAACAACCAGAGACACCTGAACCAGAACCTCCAGCTGAGCCTCAGCAAACTTCATCTTCTGATCCAAGACAGGGTCAAACTCCTCTCCTTCTGAACCTGTGAGGGAGGAACACCCAACTGAGAAAGACACTGATGATCAACATGGTGCTGCAGACCAGTCTTCTCAGTTAAAGACATTAAGAGGAAGAAGAAAATGGCTTCTAAACCAAAGACTAAAAGAAGAAGCCAAAGTCATCTACCTCTACACCCCAGGCTGAATCAGATCAACCTGAGGAAGTGCATGATGAGGCAACCAAATCAACTCCTATGCAAGTGGCTCCTCTAGCAACTGAGACACCTATCTTGTCCTGGACTTATTCTACTACCATCCAGAAAGATGGCATGTTGTCAGAGATCAAGGTGTTGAGAATGTCTACTCCTGGCAAGACATAATCAACTTACCTCTGCATGATCTCTTTGAAATGAGAAGATACTATGAGAGTCTTGATGATCCTGACCACCAAATGAAGAAAGGAATGGTCTTGATTGTACTGAAGACTACCAACATCTGAATATCTTCTAAGTTTTTTGGTAGCATCAGCCTAGGGGGGTTTGTAAGGATTCCTTAAGTCTGATGCAACCCAAAACATCCAAAGTGTCTCAGCAACATGCACTAAGTACTGAAGTGAAGAATGCTTCGGAAGTTTTACACAATACATTAGAAAAAAACATTCTAAGTGTAAAATCTTCCGAAGTCAAGACCAATATCTTCCGAAGCCAACATGAAGTCTTCCGAAGCTTCAAGAGACAAAGTCTTCCGAAGCTTCACCCTATGAAGACAGATTTCTTCCGAAGACTTTTAGTACACATGCTTTATCTGATGTACTGTTCCATAAAGCACCTTTTCCGCTGCGTCTCTGATAAGTCCCAACTTACAAGAGTTGGTGAAAAGGTCCATGCTTTTGGTAACTGTACATTGAGGTCTTGAGTCTGAAACTTTCCACTTTATGTACTTTATCCTTTTTGTAATGTATAAGGATGTGAGCTATGGCATGTCATAGTCACAAGGTCAAAAGGCAGATATGCCTTTTGATTCTACAATTGATTTTGTTAGTGTCTAGTCAATTGTATCCAGCTGGCTTTCATAGTATAGCCGGCTGTAGGTGTAGTATAAGTATTTCAAGTTTCTTGTATTTCGTATGCTTTGTAACACTTGTAAAAGAACTTGAGAAAGCAATATACTGCTCCCTTGAAAACTATACTCTCTTGTTCTGTCTCTTGCTTTACTTGTGTTCTTGTATCACCTTTGGTTACCTAGTTCACTGTTTGATTAAGTTTAGTTAATCTTCTCATTGTTGTTTGTGTTGTAATTGTGTTCAAGCCCTTAACGATCCTGCACTATAGCTTAGCTTGGATGGAGTACCTATAAAAAACCCTATCAATGATCTAGACACTTGTTTGGTCTTGAGTTGTTCCTGCACAAATGGATGGTTATTTACATTTGGAAACCCAGCCTGCTTGTCTTGGGTTTATCAAAAGAAGTTGAAGGTAATGAAACAGTAATTGATCCTATACTCATATTTTGAGGATCCTTTATTGTTTTTGATGACAACTTTCAGTCATTTGGTATTTCTTTAACTTACAACCACCTTTGGAATTTATACTTGACCTAAATACTTTGGAAGTTTTACTGACTTCAGAAGTTTTGTGAGTGGGCCTTCGGAGATCTTGATATCACTTCAACGTGCTTAGTGCTTTGGAAGTATTCCCTTCTTCCGAGACCAATTTTCTTTTGAAGGAATTTTCCACATGCCTTCATCTTCATTCGGAGCTTCGATTGAAACAAAAATTTCCTTCCGAGCTAGTTTCTTCTTGGAAGTGTTGGAAGTCTCTTTCTTGGTCATATGGAGAGTACTTCTTGGATTGTAAAAACAATCCTTTGCAAGATGAGAAGTACTGCCACACATAGCATAGTTTATTTTCTTCTTCCTAAGAACCTTCTTTTGAGAACAAGGCTAAAGTTGATCACTTTCCCTCTCCACTTTCTTCTTGTAGATGATGAGACAATTCTTTTGAGGTGAGAACTGCACTTGGAGCTGGATGGTTTAGGCTATGTAGTAGTGGGACACAACTAATCAGCCTTTTTTTTGATGTAGGGATAATTGACCATGAACGAGAACTCTTGGTACTAGAGTTCAATTTGATGTCTTCATTCATAACCACTTCAAACCTTGTAAAAATAAAAACTTGTTTCTGCCTAGAGTCAAAAGTGGCCTTGATCTCTTGAGCCTTCTTTGCTTTTCTCTTGCTCTTTCTAATCAAGTTCATTCTCATAGACTCGGTCATCATAAGCTTTTTTCTCTCCTTAGAAGGATAGTGGACCCTCTAGAATCCTCTTCTTCACTCTTTTCAGAGGCATTCTCCACTATCACTTATTCATCGTCTTCAGTCAAGGGTCTATGAGAGGAAGCTCATCTTCACAAGTTCCACACCTAGGAGATCTTACAAACAAAATTATGTGTGGAGGAGCTATCTCACTAGATCCCAGTCCCTACTTGTTCTAATAACAAACTTTTGCATACAAGGATGAGTATATAATGTTCTTGAAGGTTTCTTCTTCAAGAACACATTTTTTTGCCCTGGCTTTGCTGATCACAAGCTCAGCCTGGCATTCAATCAAGTTGGTTATGAGATCTTTTATCTGAGTCCTGTAGTTGTGTGTTCATGTTTAAGAACTAAAATGGTTTTATCTAAGTCCTCTATCTTTAGCTTATAGTCATTTTCAGATCTTTTGAAATCAGATTATAAAATATTTATGGACTCAAGATGAGATCTCATGTCTAAGTTGTAGGACCTGTATCTATTAACTTTAGCAATACATTCAGGTGTAAAGATATGTTCCAATACCTTTGCTTCATCCTGGTCAGCCATCAATGTTGGTTTGAATATGCGTCGTCCACCTGAAAACGCTAGTCAAATACTCCTCCTTCTTCAACAACAACAACTGCAGCTTACTTCTTTGGCTTCTCATTCTGGGTGGCTTTCTCAGTGTAGTTTGGTATAGTTTGTGCTTGGCCACTTTTTGTCCTCGGTGCCTTGCACTCCCTAGCAAAGTGACCCATTTAGTTACAGTTATAACACTTGACTTTGTTTTATCCAGTCCTATAGAGAATATGCATAGAGGCTGAAGAAACCAAAGCCTTCTGCATGCACGCTGCACAAGTACGGAAGAAGAATGCTTCGGAAGTTTCACACATGCAACAGAAATATTCTAAGTGTGAAATCTTCTGAATCCAAGACGAATATCTTCCGAAGCCAAAGATAAAGCTTCAGAGACAAAGTCTTCCGAAGCCTCAACTCTTGAAGACATATTTATTCCAAAGACTTTTAGTAACATGCTTTATCTGAGTTACTATTCCATAAAGCTGGACACCTTTCCGCTGCATCTCTGTAAAGTCACCAACTTTCATGATTTGGTGAAAAGGTCCATGCTTTTGGTAATTGTACATTGAGGTCTTGAGTCTATAAACATTCTACTTTATGTACATTATCCTTTTTGTAATAGATAAGGATGTGAGCTATGGCATGTCATAGTCACAAAGTCAAAAAGGCAATCTGCCTTTTTGACTCTACAATTGATTTTGTTTTGAGTCTAGTCAATTGTATCCAGCTGGCTTTCATAGTATGGTCGGCTGTAGGATGTAGTATAAGTACCTCATGTTCTTGTAACTTTATGGATTTTCTTTGTAACACTTCCAATAGAACATAGAGAAAGCAATATACTGCATTCTTGAAAACCATATACTTGTGTTCTGTCTCTTACATTACTTGTGTTCTTAGTGTCTTATTATGGTTAATCCAGTTCACTATATGTTTACGTTTAGTTAATCTCTTCTTTGTGTTGTTGTGTTGTAAGTGAATCCCCTTCACCGATCCTGCATTTGGTATCAGAGCGTTCCAAGATCTTGATATAAAATCTCACCATCTCAAGATCCCTCACACACACAAATACTAAACTTTTCAAATGGCGGCCATTTCCAAGACTGATATGGAAACTGGAGCCATGAACAAGTCCCCATTGATCGTTCTTGATGACTTTGATACCTGGTGTCTGAGAATAGAAGGTTTCATTATGTCTCTGGACTCAAGAATGTAGGAGTCTGTTGAAAATAAACCTTTCATACCTAGCACTCCTTCTGCTACTAGTGCTGGTATGATCCCCAAGGATGTGGCAAACTACTCTGATGAAGATAGGAAGAGAGTAGAGATTGATAGAAAAGCCATGACACCCTTCAAACTGCCCTTCCAAACTCTGTATACAGAGGTTTCAAGAAGGGCAAAACAGCTAAGCAGTTGTGGGATGTACTGAAACTGATGTATGAGGATTCTTTTAAAGCTAAGGAGAACAAGAAAGATCTCCTGAAGCAGCAGTTTGAAAACTTCACCTTTAAAACAGGTGAAACCATGACTCAGCAATACTTCAGGTACGTTAAGATTGTGGATACCCCTGTGGATGGAGGAGTTCCTCTTGAGAATAGGGATATCGTAAGGAAGTTCATGTCCTCACTTCCTAGGCAGTGGACACACTACTGTGTGGTGATCAAGAGGATTGAGAATCTAAAAACTCTACTCTGACAGAGTTATATGGTATTCTTAGTGGCTACCAAATGGAGATGAACATGCAAGGTTCATTTGGCAACTCCAACAATCAAATGGGTTCAGCCCTACATGTAGTTGAAAGGGATAGCATAGAACCCCAACATTATCTCATATGCTACCCTTACAACTCACCTAAGGGTCCTTTAATCACCTTCCCAGAGACACCTAGAGAAAAATACACCCAAGGAAGCCCATTCCAAGAGACAAGTTCTTCTCAAGCATTTGTGTCTTCGGATGAAAGTTATGGCAGCTTCCTGTTCACCCTTGAATACCTGGACTGTATCCATCCAGATGATTTGGAGTACATGGAGATAGTTCAGCAGATGGCTCTTCTCACTCACAGAGCCAAGAAGTTCTACAAGCGGACTGGAAGGAAGTTTCCAAGCAACGCAACCAGTGGAAAGTTTGGTCTAGACAAAGGCAAAGGCAAGTGTTACAACTATAACTTGATGGACCACTTCGCCAGGAAGTGTAAGGCACCTAGAAAAAATGGTAGCCAAACACAGTCCAGACCCAACTACACTGACAAAGCCCCCCAGAATGAGAAGCCAAAGCAACAGGCTGCTGTTGCTGTTGAAGAAGGAGGCTTTCACTGGAGCTTTTAGGTGGAAGATGCCTCTCCAAACCAAGCACTGATGGCAGATCATGATGAAGCCAAGGTATTGGAACATCTCTGTACCCCTGAAAGCATTGCTAAAGTTAATAGATACAGGTCCTATAACTTGGAAATGAGATTTGATTTTGAGTCCTTAAACATATCAAAAGCTGATTTTAGAAAGTCTAAAAATGATTATAAACTAAAGATAGAGGACTTAGAGTAAACAATTTCAGTTCTAAAACATGAGCATACAGATTTTAGGACTCAAATCAAGGATCTCATAACCAAGTTGACTGAGTGCCAGGTTGAGCTTGTGATCAGCAAAGCCAGGGCAGACAAGTGTGTTCTTGAAGAAGAGACCTTCAAGAACCTGATATGCTCATCCCTGCATAACAAAGTGTGCTATCAGAACAAGCAGGGACAAGGATCAAATAAGATAGCTCCTCCACACATAATCTTGTCTATAAGATCACCTAGGTGTGGAACTTGTGAAGATAAGCTTCCTCTCATATATCCTTTGAGTGAAGAGGATGAAGAAATGATAGTGAAGAATTCCTCTGAGAAGAGTGAAGAGGAGGATTATAAGAAGGTCCACTATCCTTTTGAGGAGAAGAAGAAGACTGTGGTGACCAAGTCATGAGAAAGAACTTGATCAGGAAGAGCAAGAGGAAAGCAAGGAAGGCTCAAGATATCAAGGCTACTTATGATTCCAAGCAGAACCAAGTGTTTATCTCTATAGGATTTGAAGTAGTAAAGACTGAAGACATCAACCTAAACTCTTCTGCTAAGAGTTTTGGTTCTTGTTCAAATCATCTCAGTACCAAGAAGAAGACTGATCTGCTATGTACCACTGTTGCACAACCTGGACCATCAAACTCCAAGAATAGTTCCCAGCCCAAACGTATTGTCTTAGCATCTGCAAAGATGAAGATGGAGAGGGGATGTGACCAAGTCAGTCTTGTTCCTAGCAGAAAGCTCTTGGGAAGAAGAAGATTGAGTGTATCATGTGTGAAAGTACTGCTCATCTTGCTAAGGATTGTCCATACAATCCTAAAGGTACTCTTCACATGACCAAGATAAAGACTTCCAAGAGTTCCAAGAAGATTCAAATTTCTGAAGGAAAATCTGTTTCCTTTGGAAGCTCCAAATCTAAGAAGAAGGCAAGTGGAAAATTACCTTCTGAAGAAAAGTTGGTCTCAGATGGAAGGAATACTTCCGAAGCACTGAAGTCTGCTGCAGTGTCTGCAGGTTCTTCCGAAGGCTCAGTCATCAAAACTTCCGAAGTATCAAAAGCTTCCGAAGTATTGAAGGTCAAGTCCAAGACTCCAAAGGTGGTTTGGAAGTCTAAGAAAGACCAGTGGTTGAGAATTCTCCACCAACAACAGCTCAAGATCCTCCTAGCACAACCATAGGATCTATTACTATTGTATTACCTTCTATTTCTCTTAATGAGCCCAAGAAAAGTAAGCTTGGGTTTCAAATGTAACTAATCATTTTCTATGTGCAGGGACAACTGAAGACAAACAAAAATGTCTGGATCATTGATAGCGGTTGTTCCAAGCACATGACAGGCAATAGGTCACTACTCCAGAACTTTGAAAGGATTGATGGAGGGCCAGTTGCCTTTGGAGGAGATGAAGGTGGTTACATTTTAGGAAGGGGAAATGTCACAAATGGTAAGCTCAGCATTGAAAAGGTAAACTTTGTCAAGGAGCTTGGGTACAATCTTTTAAGTGTATCTCAATTTTTTGATCAAAGTCATAACATGCTCTTTACTGAGCATGAGTGCATTGTTCTCAATCCCAGGATGGTCATTCCACATGAGCATATTCTACTTAGAGCCCCTAGGAAAGGGAACATGTAGAAGATGGATTTGCAAGAAACATCTCCCTCTGGAGAAGTTTCATGCTTTCTATCTAAAGCCAATAGTGACGAGTCTTTGCTATGGCATAAAAGAATGTGCCATGGAAACTTTAAAACCTGAATAAACTAATTAAGAGTTTACAAGTGATTACCACTGTGTTGCATGCTTGAAAGGGAATCAACATAAGGTCTCTCACAAACCTAAGGAAAGGAACTCCATCACTACATCACTACACTTGTTACATATGGATCTCTTTGGCCCCCACTAGTGTAATGAGTCTAGGAAGGACCTCTTACTGTTTAGTGATCACAGATGACTTTACAAGATTCACTTGGGTCTTTTTCCTTAGAACTAAGGATAAGACTCCTGAGATTCTGAAAAGTTTCATCTTGAAGATTGAGAATCAATCTTATCATAACGTCAAAATCATAAGATGTGATCACGGAATTGAATTCAAGAACCAAATCCTTGATTCATTCTATGATGAAAAGGGTATTTCAGACAATATAGTGCTCCAAGGACTCCTCAGCAGAATGGTGTTGCTGAGAGGAGAAACATGACACGGATTGAAGCTGCAAGAACCATGTTGTCTGACTCTAAGCTGCCTATCGCCTTCTGGGCAGAGGCAGTCAACACTGCCTGCTATGTGCAGAACATAGTTTAGTAGTTAAGACTCATGGAAAGACTCCCTATGAACTTTGGCATAAGAGGAAACCTTTCATTGGTTTTCTCAGGTCATTTGGTTGTCCTTGCACCATCTTGAATACCAAGGATCAAATTGCCAAATTTGTTAAGAAATTAGATGATGGACACTTCATTGGATACTATTCCCAAGCTAAGGCTTACAGAGTATACAATCTTAGAACTAGAACTGTTGAGGAGTCAGCCAATGTGACTTTCAATGAACACACATCGTGTGTGGCTGGTTCTGCTCCTGATTGGCTCTTTGAACTTGATTTAGTTACCAGCTGTTTTAACAAATCTTGTGAGACTATTTCAGGATCTGCAAAAAATCTAAACATAGGTGATCCTGATCCAAGATTTCAGCTGAGAAGACCTTCAAGTAACACATCTTCAGCTGCAATTAGAACTACTTCTGCAAATAAGGTTTCTATCAGCATTACAATGACAAACTCATCTATTACATCTGGTATGCCTTCAATTCTAGCTCAGATGCTCCACAACCAACTAAAGATGCTTCAATTGCAGAAGACGATGATGGTAGTGGTGACAGTGATCAAGACTTTCTTGATGCTGATAACCACTCCATAGATTACTACATCAATGATGTCACACACTCCTTGGATCAAGTCTCTCTTGATAAGTGTGCTGATGTGGTGGGTGAAACATCTATGCCAGATCTACATTTTTCTAATTTAGATCTTTCTCAGCAACTTGCTATGATCCCTCAGCTAAGGATCCACAAGTCCCACCCCACTACAAATATCATTGGAGATGTTGTTAGAGGGGTAAGAACAAGAGGACAAACCCAGGAAGCAAATGTTGTCTTCACTCTTGTTTCTTATCCTAGATAGAGCCAAAGAAAGTTGATGAGGCTCTGAAGGATGGTAGTTGGGCTGAAGCTATGCAATAGGAGCCGCTTCAATTCAAAAGGCAGAATGTTTGGAACCTTTGTCCTCTTCCTTATGGGAAGACTACCATTGGAACCAAATAGGTGTTTAAGAACAAGAAGGATGATAGAGGCATTATCATTAAGAACAAAGGTAGACTAGTTGTTCAAGGATACACACAAGAAGAAGGGATTGACTACACTCATGTCTTTGCTCTTGTAGCAAGACCGGAAGCTGTTAGGATATTCCTGGCATTTGCTGCATCCAAGAACTTCAAGGTCTTTCAACTTGATGTGAAGTGTGCTTTTCTTATGGAGTGATTGATGAGGAGGTGTATGTTAAACAGCCACCTAGATTTGTAGATCCTGATCATCCTGATTATGTCTACAAGCTTGACAAAGCTCTTTATGGGCAGCATCAAGCACCCAGGAAGTGGTATGAGACACTATCTGAGTATCTTTGCAAACATGGATACAGGAGAGGTACTATAGATGGAACTCTCTTCATCAAGGGACATGAAAATGACATATTGCTAGTCCAAGTATATATGGATGACATCATCTTTGGTTCAACTAAGCCAAAGCTTTGCAAAGACTTTGAGAAACTAATGAAAGACAAATTTCAAATGAGTGCCATAGGGGAACTCAATTTCTTTCTGGGAATTCAAGTGAAGCAAGTTGAAGATGGCATCTTCATTATTCAGTCAAAGTATATTCTAGACATACTCAAGAGGTTCAAACATGACTGACTATAAGATTGCTAAGACACCCATAGCCATAAACCACTACCTTTGACCTGATCTTGAGGGGGAGTGTGTAGATGACCACTTATATAGGGCTATGATTGGGTCTTTTATGTATCTTACTGCTAGTAGGCCTGATATCATGTTTGCCACCTGAATTTGTGCAAGATATCAAGCCAACCCTAATATGTCTCATCTTATCACTGTTAAAAGGATTCTAAGATACCTTAAAGGTTCTTCAACACTTGGTCTGTGGTATCCCAAGAATCCTGACTTCAATCTGTATGATTATACAGATAGTGATTATGGTGGTTGCAACATGTCTACAACGTCTACATCTGGGGGATGTCAATTTCTTGGTGGAAGGGTTGTCTTATGGCAACGCAAGAACAATCATGTGTCTGTGCATCAACTACTGAAGCTGAATAGATTCCTGCTGCAAGCTGCTATGCTCAAGTACTTTGAATTCAGAATCAGATGCTGGACTATGGGTTCAACTTCAAAGAGACTCCCATTCACATAGACAACAATAGTGCTATGTTAATCACAGAGAATCCTGTGCACCACTCAACGACCAACACACGTCAATATCAGGTATCATCTAATAAGAATAATTATGAAAAGGGATTAATTGAACTAGTCAAAGTTCACATAGATGAACAATTGTAGATACATATGTACCTAGTTTATGAGCTTAATGTAAAAAGTCTTTCATGTCTTCCATATATGTAACTAGATGGTTTAAATGAATACAATGTGTGGTTTATGCTTATAATGTATTAAATTTCATTGGTTATTGTGTGTTAACGCTTATTGAACCAAACATATACGTTTGTGGTTTTTTGAATAGATATAAGTCAATTAATGATTGTGAAACAAATTCAAACTTAGTCATATGAAGTTCTCATGCGAATGGCCAATGCTAATGGACCATACACATGAACAACTACATGCTAATGGACCAGTCGCATGACTGAACACTCAATCATGTGAATGGATAAACCACATTACTCAGTCGCACGATTGAACCATGCTAATGGTTCAATCGCAGGAATGAGTAACCCTAACCTATATACCACTTAATTTGTGGAAAAACAGAACACTTTGAAGAATACGACTCATACACGTACCCTAGCTGTCTAGAACGTCCAAGAAGCCAGTCCAAGTTTATAGATTGTTCTTGATCGATTCCTCTTCGTTCTTAACGTTTAGATTAATCTTATATCGATCGGGTTAACTTTCTTACTGATTGGATAACCAATCAAATAGGATTCCGCACTATTTGATTCAATATACACGTGGATCAGTTAGTACATCGTCTAGTACACGGTCCTCTAACAAGTGGGATCAGAGCTTTGGCTCTTGATTTACATGTGATTCATCGATTTTGATATAAAAATTGACTTTTTCACGCAAAAACACAATCTTTTTGTGTCAAACGTTGTTTTGGACGTATCCTGATCTTAAACTTAACGTTTTTCCGGCACACGACAATTAGGGTTCTTGAAAAATTTGTGCTTTTGCGTCAAAAATTTGTGCTTTTGAATTTTCAAGTTTCAGGAGCTTTAGTCGCACGATTGACTCAATCGCAAGACTGAATTCATATGCATCCCTCATACGCACAATTGGACTCATTTGTACATCCATTCATACACTGACTTGCCCATTCGCATTATTCATCCGCACCTGTCCATTCGCACGATTCAGCCATCCGCATTTGCTCATTCGCACACCTAAGTCAATGGCATTGTTCAATCGCAAAAGTGTTCAATCACATACCTTCATTCGCACAGTTAAATAGTTGTTCCAAAGTTTAAAGTTGATAGTAATGGAGGATCAATAATCAGCGTTCAACGTAGGAAGGGATTCTATGATTCAAAAGTTATTCCTTCTAGAAAATGAAGGGGAAATCATAACAAGCCCCGTAGCTAATAATGTTAGATGATTATACACAATGGAAGCAAAGGTTTGAGATTTACTTAAATAGAGTAGATCCTAATATGTGGGAGTTGATAGAGATAGGATATAGCATGCCTGTAGGTGCAGATGGAGTCACACTCACCTTAAGCGGTATGACTGACGACAAAGGTAAAATACAATGTAGAGAAGAAAGTATATTCTTTGCTGACTCAGTCAATTCCTAAGGACATCTTCCATCAATGTTTTGAGAACAAGCAAGCTAAGAAGCTATGGGTTGCATTAGAAAAGAGGTATGAGGAAATGCATCATTGAAAGATCTGAAGGCTAAAGCATTGAAGAAGGAGTTTGACAACTTCTCCTCAATGGGAAAGGAGAGCTTGGACGATGTCATTGATCGTTTCTACCATCTGATGAGTGAGTTGCACACTCATGGAGTTACTACGTCTATGGAAGACAAAGTTTCAAACTTTGCAGATGGGTTGCCCGAGAAATGGAGTTCGTTTGTTTCCAACCTCAAACATAATGTTATGCTAGCGAAGTTAGACATCAACGACTTAATTCTGAAACTGGAGGAGGAAAAGTTGAGGATGAAGTACAGGGCCCAGAAGTCATTACATGATGAGAATCCAGCACTGTAAAACTTAACCCCACAAGCCAAAATGTCTGGAGCACCACTTCAAATGGCATTTATGTCGAGTTCAGTTGGTCCATCACAAGCTATTACTTCACGATCTGACACATCAGGGTCGTTTGGTACCCAATACACAGCACCTGAAGCAAATGCTACAAAACTGAAGATCGAGAATCTCGAGAATGTGACAGTACAGGTAGCAAAAGAGCACATGGATCTCTTAGCAGCTGTTGTCCACTCCTATGACGGGCTAGTTGCTGGGAAAATTGGGAACTGCCATCTGGCAGACGAGGACTACGAGCACATAGATGAGACAGAATTAGAAAGAATGGATATCATGTGGGCCTTAGCAAGTGCTGTTCGGAGAGCAAAGAAGTTTGTCAAGAAGACCAGACAGAATCTGATTGCCACTAAGGACACAACTTTTGGTTTTGACAAGACAAAAGTTACCTACTTCAATTGTGGGAAAAAGGGGCACTTCAAACGTGAATGTGTGAAGCCCAAAAAGACAGGAAATGGAAATCCATTCTCATCTTTCACTTGTCAGGAGAAGCCCACAAACAGCCCTACTTCATCAAGCAAGGATCCTAAAGCCTTAACAGCTCATGATGACGAAGGACAAGATTGGAGCTTCCGGTTTATGTCTCCGAGAGAATCAAACATTGCTAGTGTCGAGGATCTAGATGACGACTCAGCAAGTGAAGGTGATATTGTAGTGGAGCTTGCAATTTCAAATGTTGAAGAATCTGCAATAGTAGTTGATCACCTGCGTGAAGAAGGGACAAGTCCAACAAGTCTAGAATCACCAGAACCAGAGAAGTCAGACACTGCTTTAATGGTTGATTCAACCTCACCCTCTCAGGTAAGTACCACTACTCAACTTTTCAATAATCATGCTTGTTCTGATTGTAATAAATTTAGGGAAAGCATTGAAATAAAATTTGTTAGGTTATTACACCATAATGATTACTTAGTAAAGGACTTACAACTATGCACTGAAGCCAATAGAGTATTAAAACAAAATGAGCACAACTATAATGAAAATATAGAACTCTTGAATAAACAACTTAGGGAAACTGAAGTTGTAGCCTTTAACCAAGCTAATGACATTAAGTTCTATCTAAACTCCCTAGAAGACACTAATAAACAAAAGGCGGTTTTGGAAGTAGAAGTAAATTCATTAAAACAAAAACTGTATAGTTGGACAAGTTCTTCTCTTATTGTCCAACACTTTGTGAGAAAGCGCAACAATGGAAGGGTTTAGGATATAAAGTGGTACCACCACCACATGTAACCTTGATGAATACAAAAGTAAACCAATAAACAATAATCCAATCAAGGATCATGTGGTGTCCACTCCTCTTGTGAGTGATCTAAATTCCACATGTAAACCAAATGAATCTGTCACTAAACAAAAGGATACTACTTTCAAATCAAAAGGTAAAATGCCTTGTGTTAATCTGGACGAACAATTTGAAAAGGTTAAAATAATATCTGGTTCAACAAAGTCTATTTTTGAACCAAGAACTACCAAAGAAATTAACCAATCACGTGCTTCATGTCTAAGTCCAAATAAACAAAAAGGAAAAGATGTTAACAATGTCCAAAAAGTTAATTTGTTAAACAAGAGAAAATATCTAAACAAGAAGTGTCAAAACCCAAACCGAGTAAAGTCACTCGTGTGTCACATACTTCTCCACAGAAATAGGTAAATCGTCAAGTTGAAAGCACATCATGCTACAACTGTGGACAGTATGGGCACATAGCGTATTATTGTCCTTATTATCAGACACCAAAGAAAAAGAGTGAATTTATGAAACTAAAGCAAGCTCTTCCAAAGGAAGCTCCTTGACTTCACCAAAAAGAGTCAGTGAACCTAAAGTTCAACATATCAGCCAGTCGTCTGTTTATCACAAACACGCCTAACACAAAGCTGGCTTATGGAAAGAAAAGTCTTTGTCTGGAAATGAGAACAATAAGACAAATGATTTCCCCTCGCCCCCTAATGGATAATGGGTAGAATTTATGATGTGTGATGCCTCTGGGACGCCCAAGCTGGTCAAGGCTTGGGTCCCTCACCTTAACTAATGTTCTTAATTGAATGTGCAGGGTGTTCGCTATAGTGCTGAAACTAACAATTGGATTGTAGATAGTGGAGCATCAATGCACATGACAGGAAACCGGGCACTCCTATCAAACGTCAAACAAATAAAAGGAGGTCATGTTTTTTTTGCTCGAAACAAAGGAGGGTACATCACAACACAAGGGGAAGTAGGGTACCAGAAAGTTAAGTTTGACAAGGTAAACTACGTTCAACAACTTTAGAATAATCTACTTTTTGTTTCACAAATATGTGACAAAGGATTTAAGGTAGTTTTCCACAATAAGAAGTGCTATGTCCTGAAAAAGGACTATGTAAGTCTGGAGGAACAAGTACTAATGTCAGCCTCAAGATATAATGACCTTTAGGTCTTGGATCTATCGAAGGCCTCCATAACTGATCATCAAGTTCAGTGCTTCTTGTCAAAAGCTACTGAGAAGGATGCTATCTCCTGGCATAGGAGAATGAGGCACATCAATCCAACGAAGACGAACCACTTGATCCAGAATGATCTAGTGCGAGGAGTCAATGTCAAGAACTTCCAACTCCCAGATTTTTGTGTCGCCTGCAAGAAAGGCAAACAGACTAAGAAGTCTCATAAGGCAAAGAAAGTTAATTCTATAGAACTGCCTCTTGAGCTTCTTCACATGGATCTGTTTGGTCCAGTCAGTACACGAAGCATCGTAGGCGACTTGTACTGCTATGTAGTTAGAGATGACTACTCAAGATTTTCTTGGGTGATGTTTTTGAAATCAAAATTAGAAACATTTGAGTCATTCAAAGAATTGGTAACTACACTAGAGTCTCTCTACAAGCTGATGGTAAGACAAGTACGCTCAAACAACGGAACCGAGTTCAAGAACAATGGATGGAGACTTTCTGCAAAGAAAAGGGAATTGTGCAACAGTTCACTTCCGCCTACACTCCTCAGATGAACGGGGTTGCGGAGAGAAAGAACCGCAGCTTAATAAAGACAACACACACGTTAAATCGAGTTCTTGTAGTAACACGTCATGGCAAAGCGTGTTACGAGTTACTTCAACGACGTAAACCAAATCCGAGTATCTCGAACCGTTTGGAGCACCATGTACGTTGCTGAAGAAAACTTAGGATAGGAAGTTTAGCAAGAAGGCTGAAGAGGGCATCTTTCTAGGATACAACATATCAAATAAGAGAGTTTACAATAACTCAATAGGTCAAGTACATGTGTGGTGTAACTTCGATGTTCAGAGATACACCACCCCTCCTGCTGGAAAAGGACCCGCTTTCTTTTTCGACTATGATGGATTCTTCAAGTCCTTCAACATCCCTCCCTCCACGTCTATGATGAGTTAGCAGCCAAAATGATGTATGATATTCTAAACACACCATCACGAGAATCTACATCATCTGGCTCACAAGGTGAATCACCAACCAACTCTGGGGGAGCACTCAAGGTAAGTGACTCTTCCTCTGATGATGAAGCCGTGGAGAATGATTAGGACACTCAGGAGCAACAGGTTCCTGCTACTGCAAGTCAAACAAGCATCTGACATTGATGCCTCTGAGTCTTCAGAAACTCACACTCCTACTGCCTCAGATACCAAATAAAATGTTCATAATCTTGATTCTGAGGTAGTTGTTCCCACCACTCCTGGATCATATCTAAATGTCTATCATCCTCTAGAGAATGTCATTGGCGATGTCAGATCAGGAGTTCAGACAAGAAATCAGCTGTATTCAGCTGATTATGCCTCACTAATGGAAATAGGGTATCTTCACAATGGTGCATACCGATGTTTTGTGTCTCAGTTCGAGCCAAAATACGTCAGTGAAGCCATAAATGATGAGGCATGGGTGAGTCCTATGCAAGAAGAACTACTTCAATTCAAGAAGTTAGGTGTATGGACACTGGTAGATAGACCTAAAGGTGGTAAAGTCATTGGCACCAAATGGGTCTTGAAATGTAAGAAAGATGACCAAGGTGTCATCATCAGGAACAAGGCTCGACTTGTGGTTTAGGGATTTTGACAAGTCGAGGGAATTGATTACAATGAAATATTCGTACCTGTGGCAAGAATGGAAGCCATCCGTATCTTCCTAGCCTATGCATCTTACATGAAGATTAAGTCTATCAATTGGATGTAAAGAGTGCATTTCTTCATGGTGAAATCTGGGAAATAGTGTATGTCAGTCAACCCGAAGGATTTGAGGATCCATATCATCGGACAGAGTCTACAAACTGGATAAGGCTCCTACGGGATTCATCAAGCCCTAAGAGCATGGTATGAAAAACTCTCAACTCACCTGGTGAAACACGGATTTCATAGAGGTGTAATTGACTGTACACTGTTCATCAAAGAGAAAGATGGTGATCTGCTGTTGGTTTAGATTTACGTTGATGACATAATCTTTGGTTCCAAGAACGAAGAATTATGTAAAGAATTCAAAGTAGTTATGAAGGCAGAATTTGAAATGGGTGCCATGGGAGAGATGAAGTTCTTTCTTGGGTTACAGGTGGATCAAACACCAAAAGGAATATTTCTACATCAGACCAAGTATGTAGGGGATATTCTTAGTCGGTTTGACATGGAGAATGCTTACGCAACTAGGACTCCACTTGCTACAAATCATGATGTAGCACCCTACGAAAATGGTGATCTGGTTGATGCCACCATGTACCAAGGAATGATTGGATCCCTCATGTACCTCACTGCCTCAAGACCTGATATTATGTATGGAACATGTCTTTGTTCAAGATATCAGGCAAAACCAAAAGTTAACCATCTTATTAGGGTCAAAAGGATATTTTTTTATCTGAAGGGTACACCCACACTTGGATTGTGGTATCCTCATGATGATGACTTCGAGCTTACCGCATATAGTGATTCCGATTATGGTGGGTGCAAGATGAACTACAAATCTACCTCAGCAGGTTATGAATTCTTTGGGAGAAGATTAGTCACATGGTAGTGTAAGACAGACATCAGTTGCATTGTCAACTTGTGAAGCTGAATATGTTGCTGCGGCAAGCTGTTATTCTCAAATCATCTGGATTCAACAGTAGATGCGGGACTATGGTTTTCAATTTCCAAACATCCCTATATTTGTTGATAATTCTGCTGCAATAGCCGTTACCAAAAATCTTGTACAACATGCTAAGACCAAACACATCATCATAAAATATCACTTTATACGTGATTGTTTTGAAAAGAATCAAATTGATGTTGTTAAAATAAATATGGATTTTCAACTCGCTGACCTCTATACAAAAGCTTTTGATAAACCACTTTTTCTATATTTGTTAGAGGTCAACGACGTGAAAAAGAAATGTGATGTAATTCCAGACGATGAATAGGTCTAGTCCGATGCGTCAAATCTTTTTTTCTTTTATTTTATTTTATTCTAGTTTATCTTATTTAATTTATTTTATTGATTTCAAATCTTTGCCTATTAAAATCCTAAAAACGCAAATCGTTTACGGTTTTAGAATTTTAGGGGGAGAATAGGTTAAGTAATTATTAAAATAAAACAATAAAAAAACAAGGGATGAGGACAGGCAAGCTGATAGAAATGAGATCGTATTTGAGATATCGATTCAAAGACTATGGAAAATGATAGTACACAGGAACAAAGCATTTGGGACTTTAAAAGATTTAAATTGAATTACATGTGAATTCAAAGTATAAGTCTAAACAAAAATAAAAGGAAAAATGATAGTAAAACTAGCTACTATTAATGTAACACGGAGAAAGTAGACCTAGAGGTTGCCAGACCATTAGATGATATATCGGTAGACTCAACACAATAGATAAGTAAACCTCTTTGGTGATCTCAAGATCAAACTAAGCTGATCAACAAGCTGTGGGTCATCATCTTATCCTTGGTTAACATAATCAACAGAGTTCCAATAAGGGGTGACAAACAAAATAAATGCGATAAATGTGTGTGGATGACCAAAATATGAGCAAAGCACATGATGAAAATAATGCAAAAAGCAATCAAACTGACAACCTATGTTGTTGGTGCTATCTGTGCAACAAAATAAATTGCTTGAACAAGAAGATACGTTATGTGCCCTCTCTATAGTGCGGTGGCACTGACCTGAGGATAAGCATAACCTATATGATATAAAATTCACTGTTGTTTGCCGCCTCTCTACTGTGCGGTGGCACTGACCTGAGGGTTGGCTTCTCTTTGATAGCTCTAAGAATAGTGTCTTCTTGTTAAAATACCCGTGGACCGCTCAAAAATCTCCTGAGGAATGTTGATTACCATATAAGCGTGGGATCCACAACTTCTTGTTGAAATAATTAAACTTAAACAATCACCAATCTATGTCAAAAGTCTGTGTATGGATTTAAGTGGGCATGTATACTGATAATCATCATGGCTACAATTCTTGAAAGTCCAAATCAAAGTGTGCGTCTTATAGTACTAGTATGATTTCCTTAATTTGCTAATGACTCTCAATGAATACAATAATCTAGAGTCAAATGATTTTGGTAACACATCCTGAATGATTTGATTACCTGTATGATTCCATAATAAATCGTTCCTCTTATGGTCCAAATAACTTGAAACTGCCTCTTCAAGAAATAAATCTGTTACATTTCAATCTTAGGATTTCCACCTCACACAAAATCACAGAAATATGTCTTATATTCTAGTAGTTTCTTTTGTTTAAGTTTGTAAAATTAGGTTATATGTCGGACTATGTCATGGAATTCAATCTAGGATTCAATAACTTAAAAGGGTCATGTCTGAGGTGACCAAACGTGTTTTCAAATGTTAAATGGGTCACATCTGAGGTGACAAAATGTGTTTTGTTAAAAGGATAAAGACTGAGGTGATCAAAAGTTTTCAAAGTTAAAATGATCATGTCTGAGATGATCAAATGCTTGTAATGTTCAATCTACTGTTAAATGGGGTTAAATGTCAAGTGGTCATAAAGTCAATACCATAAGTATGATCCATTCGCACGACTGGACCATGAGTATGGACCAGTCGTCCGATTGGACCATACTTGTGCACTAGACAACTGAATGGAGCATGACTATGAACCATTCACGCAATTGGCTTACCAGATTGAGACAGTCGCCTGAATGGAGTTGTTCGAATGAGTCAATCGCCCGACTGAAACCCAGTCGGCCGATTGAATGTGATCGACTGAACCAATCGCCCGACTGAGTTACAATCGCCCGAATGAGAGAAGTGAATGGATCCAGTCGCCCGATTGAAAACAGAGTCAGTATAAATAGGGCCATAGTCGATCACACAGACTCACAACCCCTCAATCGCCCTAAAATTGACTTTGAGCTGTTACTTTGCCAAATTTTCCTCTGACCTTTCTTGACCTCAAATTTCATATTCTGATGATTTCTGGTGTTTACACAGGTACAATGCGATGCTATCTAACCAAAATTCAGTCGATTTGACTCCAAAATTACAATTTTCGGCCGCAACAAGAACCGAGACTTAAATTGGACAAATAACCTAATAAAACTAAGTAAAATGTTGAAATCAAGGTTATAAGATACTTAGTAGGGTCATTGCGAGTCTATTGAACCAAACCACAATGTCTAATGTTTAGATTTGGTCAAAATTTGAATATCAATCGAACAAACAGTGGGTCATGCGACTAAACACCCGGATGAACTACAATCGCTCGACTGAGCTGGACGAATGACTCAGTCGGCCGAATGAATGATACGAATAAGCTAAGTCGGCCGACTAAACCAATCGCAGACTCATTCACCTGATTGGACCCAATCGCATGATTAGTCGCCCGATTGTATCCAGTCGCATGTTAGGTCAAACGACTGAACCCAGTCGTATGGTTCAATTGCACGATTGAACCAGACTAATCTTAAGCAGGTTAATAATCAATGGTTTCTTTTGTGTGATGAACTAACTTATATGCTCTTTGTGCTACAGATTGATGGCTGATAGGTGGACCATAAACACCAAGCACAATATTTGTGCTCATCTGGACGCCACAACTCAGAACGCTACCGAGTTTGCTGGCATTATAGCTTTTTTGAAGAGTTCACGGATCCACAGAGCCATATCTACACTGTGCACTCCCTATAGGGAGGGGGCATCAGTTGATCAATCCCATGAGCCCTACAGCATCGGGAGTACTATATTTGGGCAGGATATCGAGGTGATTGCTAAAGATATTCGTCGAGTACTAGATTTAGATGACGATGTAGATCACCCGACCAGACTATAACCTCTGATAGTGAGAGGGTGTTTCCTCTGGATTAAGTACTCTGGGACATAAATGCAGGGAAGCTAAACAAAAGCAACCTGTGTCCCTAGTACAAGTACTTAGCACATGTGATACTTAGTGCATAGCTTCAAGGAGGGGTGGCTTTGATGATCTATTAGACCAGATTCAAAATGCCTACGTGGCACTGGTGCTGAACCACCCCTTCAGCTTCTCGAGCATGATATTCTCATATTTGATTGAGAATCTTCAGGATAAAGGCAAAGAGGGTTTTTGCATGTACCCGAGGTTTCTTCAAATGATTATTGATGAGAAGCTGTCCTCTCTGCCTAAGGAGAGCTAGGATGCGGTGTCACTTGAGGTGATGGATGACACGACACTGGGCCGCATGAAGGTCTACCTGGGAAAGCAGGTCAAACTCCCTGTAAAGAGACTGATCGGGCATCTGGCCCAGGTGGAGTACGTGGCGCCGGGAAGGCGTAAGTGGCGCCACGAGGAGAGTGATTAAGATGTTGAGCAGATTGCTCTTCCATATGATGACTCATACTAATGCCACCACTGCCAGTTTTCATCAGGATTTCTATCCTCCTGATGAGGAGCCTCTCACCAGGATAGTTGGCAGCAAGGTGGTTGTCACCAACCGAGGCATTCGGGAGGTTGGAGGACGCCCTAACACATCTGGGGAGACTACAGCTCATCCTAACTACTCACCAGGTCAGCCCAGCAGCATCCCAGGGGGAGTATCCACCTTTAAAGGAAAGAGTAGGAAAAGGACGGCTCAAACCCATGGGATGACGTCAAAGAAGAAGAGGATGACCTTTATCACCACCACCACCACAACCACCACCTCCCCTATACCACATACTACATCTACCTCTCCCCTCATCAGCACTGCCACCATACCACCTGTCACCACTACTGCCACCACACATACCACAACTACCTCAACCACTCCACCACTTCCCCACATCACATCCACCACCACTTCCCCACATCACGTCCACCGCCACTTTAGCTTACCCATCACCACCCACACACATACCACCTCCCATTAATGATGATAGTGATAATGATGATGATAATGATGATAGTGATAATGATGATGATGGTGGTGGTGATGATGAAGGTGATGATGAGGATGGAGGAGACTCTGAAAGAGGAGGAGAGTCATCTGCTTCGGGTGCATAGGAAGCTAATGAGAGGCAGACTAAAAAGACTAAAGATCTAGGTGCCTCGACATCATCCCTGACAGCAGAAGACCACATGATCCAAGACAAAAGTAATGCATAGCATTGTGTGTAATTTGAATATTGTACTAAAACTTATGTGTTTGAATGTTAATATATATATATATATAATATATATATTTAATGTTTAATGAGTTGATTATTTACTTGTGCATGATGTGTTTAATGTTTTAAATCAAGTAGATCATACATCATAGTAAGATGAGTTTGACGTTGCTCCCCTTTAGTAGATTAAGTCTTAACTCACAATGATACTTGATCTGCAAGGGATCATCCAGAGGTCTGTGAGTTACACTCCTAAAGAAGGAGAAATAATTCACGACCTTACTGATGAGCAACTTGCTCAGATGTTCCAACTGAATCCAGATGAGATTGTGAAGGATGAGCTTAATGATTTGGGTGAAATTGAGATTGAAGACGTCATCGCATAACATTATCCAGAGTATGTTGACAATGAGGGAAATGTTGTCCCCAATCTAGGTGACTCCCTTGTTAGTGATACTTTTGAAACACTAGATAAGATAGAGGAGGAGTCGAAGAAGAAGAAAGGTCAAGCCCAAGCCTCAAGCGCACATATTCAACATCAAAAAGGTTGAATAGGCGGCATGTTTTGCTAAGATCCGAGCCATGCGCACTGCAGCAAAGCCAAAGGTCTACACCAAGCTGTACAAAGTCAAGAAACACTTAATGATGTCAGGAAAGATCATCGTATGGGCTTATTTTGAGGATATGAATGTATATGCCGTGAAGAGAGAAAAGGGCATAGAGTACTTTAGATTCCCACACGATCTGAAGACTTTACCCAGTTTTGAACTTAACGAGCTGGCCAAGTTGAAGCTGTTATATGCTGATCCTCGAAAGATGTCTAGCTGGTTTGAAGCTGCTTTGAAGAGAGAGTACCACACTAGGTGGGTAAACTTGAAGCCTCAACAACCAACGAGGTATATCAGAAGATCTGAAGTTGATGCCATTACTGGGAAGCCAAAGATTGTGCTGAAGTGGAGTCCTCCGCGCACAATGTCGAGAATCTGTCTAAGGGAAATGCCTCAGGACTTCACTCCATACTTTAAGTGGTGGTACTATGACTGGGGAATGAGTGAGGCGGTCATAGTTCTGAATAGAAATGGGAATACGGAAACTATCAGGGTATTTGACCCGATGTGGCTCACTAACTTGTCGGCTGATGATGTTTACACCTTATACAAGTGGCTATTGTACAAGCTCTCCAATTCCAGAATGTGATACGACTCTGCTTTGCTTTTGAAATACACGCAGGAGTCACAAGAGAGGAGAAGTACAAGAAATATGAAGAGCTGATGAATAATGCTAGACATAACATTAAACTAGGTCCAAGGGGGAGTTTGTAGATACATATGTACCTACTTTATAAGCTTAATGTAAAAAGTTTTTCATGTCTTACATATATTTAACTGGATGCTTTAAAAGAAATACAATGTGTGGTTTATGCTTATAATGTATTATATTTCATTGCTTATTGTTTATTAACGCTTATTGAACCAAATATATAGGTTTGTGGTTGTTTGAATAGATTTAGGTCAATTAATGATTGTGAAATAAGTTCAAACTTAGTCATATGAAGTTCTCATGTGAATGGCCCATGCTAATGGACCATACGCATGAACAACTTCATGCTAAAGGACCAGTCGCACGACTGAACCAGGAGACTGGATCAGTCGCACAAGTGTGACATGAGATTTACACTATCACACGACTGAACACTCAGTCGTGTGAATGGATCAACCGCATGACTTAGTCGCACGACTGAACCATGCGAATGGTTCAGTCGCACGAATGAGTAACTCTAACCTATAAATACCACTTAATTCATTGTAAAACGGAACACTTTCAAGAATTCGACTCATACACGTACCCTAGCCGTCCAGAACATCCAAGAAATCCAGTCCAAGTTCATAGATCGTTGTTGATCGATTCCTATTCCTTCTTAACGTTTAGATTAATCTTATATGGATCAGGTTAACTTTCTCACTGAATGGATTGCCAATCAAATATGATTCCACACTATTTGATTCGGTATATACGTGGATCAGTTAGTACTCTGTCGAGTACACGGTCCCCTAACAAATATGCTTATCCGTTCATAAAGGCCTTTGATGAATAGAGACTTAAATATCTTGTATCAGCAATTGGGATGATCAACTTTGAGTAGGTTTTTCTTAAAACTAATTCTTATTATTTCTTAAAACATGTGTGTCCTAAGTTATTTAGTTCATCACTTTCATATGCTCTTGTTTTCTTGGATGAAAATCTTTTTGAAGACTTTCCTTAGATTTATGAAAATTTTGATCCTTCAGAAGTTCTATTTACGGAAGAAAATCATGTCTTTAAAACAAATAACTATCTAAGAAATTTTACCTTCGAAAGACTTTCCTTAGATTCCTTAGAATGTTACATGTTTCCTAGATATGTTCAATACATTCTTAACTCTGAACTGGGCTCACAGTTAAGGGGAATAGGTAAAGTTCTTAAACTGGGATAGATGAAGCCCAACATCTTTAAAATATTGAGAAAGCCACTGTTGGCTTCTCAGGGGTAGAAACAACCTTGGTCCCAAAAATGTTAGAGCTTATTGCTCAAGGTGACAACCTAGCAGCACCAGCTAGTGTTAAACCCACACCTACTACTTCCCAACCACCTACACAACCACAAATCACTATCACCTACCAAAAAAATCCAAACAAACCCCTGCTCAGACTATTCAGTCTGTGGAGGCCCCCATACACTCACCCATACAGGAGGAAGTGGAAACTAGATCTCCCACTTCTCTTGAGGAGCAGACCACTCCCATCTCTTCAAGGATCAGTGCTGAGGTTCCTCATGCTTAGCCTGATGAGCTCATAAGCCAAACTGCCTTAAGCCATCACTCTGAGTCTCAACTCTCAAGTTATCAACATTCAGGGGACAGTTACCATCCCCAGCCTTTAGATCTCAACCAACCAATCCCCAACCTTGATTTCTACAATGATAAAGATCTAGGTCTCAAGGAGTACCATGATTCTCTCTTCTTTTCCCCTACTCAAAGAGTGTAAGTGCTTTTGAGGCTCCTACTTCTAGCCACCGTTAGTCACCTATTGCTGAGGTGGACACTTTTGAACATGTTCAGGATGTCCATATGGAAGAGGCTCTCACTTTTGAAAGTGATTACATCATTAAGACCTCAACCATGGCAACTCAGCCCACTGTCATCTCAACTGAGACTACCAGTAAGCAGAGGAAATCCAACAGCCAAGAACTTAAAGCTAGTGGTGAGAGAGATGACTTTAGTCCAATCATCTCATCCCCTGATGATTCTTCTGATGAAGATGAGGGGAATTTAATACTAAAGGTGCACAAATTGTCCAAAACCTGCACCTAGTTAGTCTCCAAGGTTAGTCACCTTGAATCTCAAGTGACTACCTTGCACAACAGGGTCAATGATGAGCAACTTCAGATTTCATATTTTAGGGAAAAACTAGCTGGGAGACCTTTAAGAAGAGCTCAACCAGGAACACAAGCACCTGTGGAAGTGATTGACCTAACTCCTGGCTCACCTATGCAAGTGGGTGATGCTACCAAAAAAGAGGAAAATGTCATTATAGCTACAGAACTTGGGAGTTCTTCAGAGAGAATGGACACTGAGGACTCAGCATCTTCACTTGCAACTGTGTATTCTCAGCAACTTCCTCAAGTCCACATTGATGTGGTTTACATAGACTCCTTCATACAGAGCCTGTTTGAGGATGGGTTACCAAGGGCTATGTCATCTCCACCATCTTCCAATCACATCATTGGGTGGAGTATGACAACAACAGGAGAGCCCTAATTATCATAAAAGTACAGGGACAACAAGAGATCTTCAATTTTTAGAATTTGAACTATTATGATAGTCTGGATTTAGTAAACATGCCACTTGTCAATCCAAGCCAATCAATACAAGTTGACAAGTTGGCATAAAGAATCCAAGATAGGATCACTACAGAGTTCAGCCTAAGAAGAAGACTGTGGGAATCAGGCAATGTCATCGGTCAACTGCATGTTGAGTCGGACCCTAAGATTAGCTTCGTAGGGGAAACCTTGACTGAAGGCCTAGTGACAGAACCTGAGAGCCTAGTCGTATCACCAACAACTGCTGCAGAGATCAATGCCCTTTTTGAGACACCTTCTGGTGAAGGTACTTCTCAACCTCTCTCTGGTTAGAGCTCAGAAACTGGATCAAGCAATGAAGCCAAAGCTCTCTCCACCCTGAGTCACAAAGGTCTGTGAGTGACAAAGGGAAAAGAAAGATCACATCTGAGGCAATTAAAGAGGAGAGAGAGAGGAAAAGGAAGCTGAGGGGAGAAAGTTCCTTTTCTGAGTCGGCAAGACTCATGGAGTCTGCTATCAGGGCTGCCCCCAGACCAAATACTCAGAATGTTGAGTTAAGAGAAATCAGGATAAACTATCTACAGACAAGGAACTATGACATAGACAATGTCATCTCTCTCCCCTTAGAAGAGTTAAATGAACTGGTTGACCTGGAAAGATCAAGGGAGAAGAAGGAGGCTGAAGATGCAGAGCTGTTAGTACAAATCAAAGAAGAGAGAAGAAAGAAAAGATTGTAAACGCATGTGCCTACCCTTTCCCAGTTCAAGCAAGTCCTGCACAAGAGGAGGTGGTTCAATAAGAACCTCAGGTAGATAAAGAAGAAGAAAGGATCAAGATGATCAACTACTTGAGTGCGACAGGCCTCTACCAGGCGGAAGCACTTCTTCCCCTATCTTATGACTATGTTGAGTTTGAGTATCTCAAACAACTTGAACTTGAGATAGTCAAAGAAAGAAAGACAACCAAAAGAAAGCTGAGGGAAGAAGCTGCTATGTCAAGAGCCATCATCCATAAAAGCATGAAGAAATCTGCTGACATGCAGAGGATGATAAGCTTATTGAAGCTTTATGGATTTTCTGGAAGGAGACTTCGCTCCATGTCTCTATCCATTATGGATGAGCATATCAGGGTGATCAAGCAGAAGATCAAGAGTGGAGAGCTGGTTGACTTACATTCCCCTCCAAGTCAAGCCCCACCTGAAGTGCAGGTTAAGGTTGAACAACTAGAGACATCACAACCTAAACCTCCAGCTGAATCTCAGCAAGCTGAATCTCAGCAAGCTGAATCTCAGCAAGCTTCATCTTTGGATCCATAGCAGGGTCAGACTCACCCTTATACTAAACCTGTGAGAGTTGAAGACCCAACTGAGAAAGACAATGAAGATCAATTAGGTACTGCAGACCAGTCCTCTTAGTTAAAAGTTGTAAAGAGAAAGAAAAGGATGGCTTCTAAACCAACGCCAAAGAAGAAGAAGAAGACAACATCTTTTCTGAACCTCAGGATGAGTCAGAACATCATGAGGATGTGCAGCCATAGGATGCTCCATCATCTCCCATTCAAATAGATCCTCTTGCATTAGAAAGACCCATCCTGTCCTGGACATACACTACAAATCCAGAAAGGTGGCATGTCATCAGAGATCATGGCATTGAGAATGCCTACACTTGGCGAGACATGTTTCAGTTGCCTCTGCATGATCTCTTTCACATGAGAAGACATTTTGACAGTCTGAAGGATCCTGATCATCTCATGAAGAAAGGGTTAGTTATCATCCTGATAAGGACTGTTGATATCTAAAGTCCTCAAAAGTTTTGGTAGCTTCAGCCTAAGGGGAGTTTGTAGAGAATATGCTTAGAGCCTGAAGCAACCAAAGCCTTTCTGCATGCATGCTGCACAAGTACTAAAAAATAATGCTTCGGAAGGTTCACACATGCAACTGAACTATTCTAAGGGTGAAATCATCCGAAGCCAAGACCAATATCTTTTGAAGCCAAAGATGAAGTCTTCCGAAGCTTCAGAGACAAATTCTTCCGAAGCTCAGCACATGAAGACAAATTTCTTTTGAAGACTTTTAACAACATGCTTTATCTTATGTATTGTTCCATAAAGCTGGACCCCTTTCCGCTGCTACACTGTAAAGTCACCAACTTACATGAGTTGGTGAAAAGGTCTATGCTTTTGGTAACTGCACATTGAGGTCTTGGGTCTGTAAACTTTCTACTTCATGTACTTTATCCTTTTTGTAATAGATAAGGATGTGAGCTATGGCATGTCATAGTCACAACATCAAAAAGGCAATCTACCTTTTTGACTCTACAATTGATTTCGTTTTGAGTCTACTCAATTGTATCCAGCTGGCTTTCATAGTATGGCCGGCTGTAAGATGTAGTATAAGTATCTCATGGTCTTGTAACTTTATGGATATGCTTTGTAACACTTGTAATAGAACATAGGGAAAGCAATATACTGCTTTCTTGAAAACCATATACTTGTGTTTTTGTCTCTTACATTACTTGTGTTCTTAGTGTCTTATTGTGGTTAATCCAGTTCACTGTTTGTTTAAGTTTAGTTAATCTCCTCTTTGTGTTGTTGTGTTGTAAGTGAATCCCCTTCACCGATCTTGCAAGCCTAAACTTTCCGCTACCTGTATTGCTAGGAAACATCCTTCATGTCCTCTTGTAGAACTTCTTGGTTCTATGAGTGAGAAGAGCAATCTGCTGGACTATTTCCATGTACTCCTGGTCATCTAGATGGATATAGTCCAACTCTTCATGGGTGAATAGAATGTTGCCTGAGCTTTCATTAGAAGACGCAAAGGCATGTGAAGAACTTGTCTCTTAGAATGGGCTTCCTTGAGTGTAACTTTCTCTTGGTGTCTCCGGGAAGGTGATGTAAAAAGACCCTTTTGTGAGTTGTTAGGGTAGCATATAAGATGATGTTGAGGTTCTATTCTATCCATTTCAGTCACATGCAGGGCTGAACTCATTTGATTGTTAGAGTTACAAGATGAACCTTGCATGTTCATCTCCATCTGGTATCCACTGAGAATACCATAAAACTCAGTCAAAGTTAGAGTCTTAAGGTTCTCAGTCCTCTTGATAACAACACAATAATGTATCCATGCTTAGGAAGAGAGGACATAAACTTCCTTACAATGTCCCTGTTTTCAAGAGTCACTCCAACATCCCTAGAGTGTCCACAATCTCAGCATACCTGAAGTAATGTTGAGTCTTGGTTTCACCTGATTTAAAGGTGAAGTTTTCAAATGTTTCTTCAAGAGATCCTTTTTGTTCTCCTTGGCTTCAGTAGAACCCTCATACATTAGTTTCAATGCGTCCCACAGCTGCTTAGCTATTTTACATTTCTTGAAACATCTGTATACATACTTTCGAAGAGCAATATAAGGGGTTGTCATGGCTTTCTGATCAATTTCTACTATCTTTTTATCTTCATCAGAGTAGTCAGCCACATCCTTTAGAATCATACCACCTCCAGCAACAAATAAAGAGGTGCTTGGTATGTAAGGTCCTCAGACAACAGATTCCCATATCCTAGAGTCTTGAGACTTGATGAAACCTTCCATCTTTGGCACCAAGCTTCAAAATCTCCAAGAGTGATTAGTGGGGACTTCATCATGGTTCTAGTTTCCATATTAGCTTTAGTGATAGCTGCTATTTGAGATGTTAAGTACCTTGTGTGTGTGAGGAATCTTAAGATGGTGAGATCTTACTATCAAGAGCCTGATACGCTTTGATACCAATTGCAGGACCATTTGAGGGGTTTGGTCACTTACCACACAACAAATAATAAGGAGAGATTAATTTAGAAAACTTAACAGATCAAATGGGAAACTGGAAAGCAGTTACAACGATACTAACAAACACAAGTAATTAAGAGAAAGAACAAGAACAAATAACACAAGTGTTTAGTTTTCAAGAATGTTGTATATTGCTCTCTAGTTCCTTACAAGTGTTACAAAACATTAAGAAATATACAAAGGATTAGAGATACTTTATACTACATCCTATAACCAGCCATACTTTGAAGGCCATCCAGATACATGATCTAGACAACAACAAAATCAATGTAGAGTCAAATGACAGATTGCCTTTTGACTAGTAACTATGACATGCCATAACTCACATCCTAATATATTACAAAAAGGATAAAAGTACATAAAGTAGAAAAAAATAGACTCAAGACCTCAGTATACAGTTTACCAAAAGCATGGACCTTTTCACCAACTTGTGAAAGTTGGGGTGTCAATCAGAGTTACAACGGAAAGGTAGTTCAGCTTTATAGTAAAAGGTACATCAGATAAAGCATGTACTCAAAAGTCTTCAGAAAAAATCTGTCTTCAGAAACTAGCTTCGGAAGACCTTGTCTCCAAAGCTTCGGAAGACTTCATATTTGGCTTCGGAAGATATTGGTCCTGGCTTCGGAAGATTTCACACTTAGAGTGTTTTCTAATGCAGAATGTGAAACTTCCTAAGCATTCTACTTCAGCACTTTGTGCATGCATGCAGGACATACTTTTTGGATATATTGGATTGCATCAGGCTTATATGAAACATTACCAATATCTCCATTTTTACATTTTTTAACTTGTTTCTGGGTGGGAAATAGATGTTATAACATTTTTATTTGTTTAGGTGTGTGTACTTGTATGTATATGTGTGTGTAATATGGGTAGGTGCATGTTAGGAATGATTTTTGAGTTATGATCATGTTTTATGCATGTTTATGTTGCTTAGTATGATAGAACTAGGCTTGAACGTGTTAAAATGATGATTTGGGAACTGATTCTGATGTTCGTTATCAGGTAGTTGGCCATGCGCCTAGGATTATGCCCAAAATTGCCCAACTGCTCTTATGCGCCCAAATAGTGCCTGAACACCCAAAGTCAGGCCCACGCGCCTAGAATTTGCCCAAATGACTAACTATTTGGCCATGCGCCCAAAACTTGCCCATACGCCTAAGTGTTCCCTTGTGCTGAGAGGCCATGCGCCCGCATAGTGGCCATGTGCCTACATAGTGTTTATGCGCCTAAAGACTCAGAATTATTTCTGAAATTTTTGGAAAAATGGAAGTTTTAGGCTATGACTTGGGATGTTCCCGGGGATGATGTATGATGATTTTATGATGTTATATTGTTGGATCAAAAAGAAGGCTAATGCAACCAAAACTATATCACTTAAGTTATTTTGATGCTGCATGCAAAGGCTTCCGAAGCTCTTGATGGAACTTCCGAAGGTTGTAGAGTTCTTCCGAAGACAAAGGAAAAGTGCAGCTTCCGAAGACAGAACTCTACTTTTGAAGACAAATGCATACTTCCGAAGTTCAAGACTTAGAAGAATAAAGTGAATACCACTTCCGAAGTATGATGAAGAAGTCTCCAAGTCTTGGAAGAAGCAGCCTCTTCCGAAGTATAAAGTGGCTTCGGAAGTACTTACTCTTCCGAAGCCATTTATCCTTCGGAAGACACTGCTATAGCCAGTGGACACAAGTATGGTCTCTGACACTCCGCTGCAGACTTCTGATACAGCATGGCTTCTTCTTAAAGAACCATGTTGTTGACCATACTTTATTCCACTGTTTACCTTTTCATGATAAGTACAGTTACCATCTTTAGTTGGTGACAAAAGGTAAGTCAGGGACATGTCCTGACTACCTAATCTCAGATAAGACTTTATCCGAGATACCTTAATCTTTATTCTTATAGTATAGACTTTAGCTATAGGATCCCAGCTGGTATCAAAGTATATCCTGCTATAGATAGTATTATATGTAGGTTCTCCTTGTAATTCAGATGGACACAGAGAAATCTTCTTGTAAGAATCCTTTGTATTGTGAGTTGAGAATCAATATATAAAAGTATCTTGAAATTATCTTTTTGTGTTCTTAGTTACTTTTCATATTGTGATCAACTCTTCTTGATTCTTACCTGAGTGTGATTCTAGGTGATTTTGAGAGAAAACATTTGTGTTTAAGTGACAAACACCGATCCTGCAATTGGTATCAGAGCTTCTCAGGCTCTTGATTGCGTGATCTAACCGTCCAAATCAACCTGTTTTCACTCCTCCCTACCACTCACTTCCTCAAATGGCCCTTAACAAATCTGAAGTAGAAATGGGGACGATGACCAAAGCTCCAATCATCACCCCTGAAAACTTCAGGTCTTGGAGTAGAACAATGGAAGGCTTCATCAGATACCAAGACAGCAAGATGTGGAACTCGATTGCCAATGGACCGTACAAACCAAAGGTGGCTTCACCTGGTGGAAATGGTGCCATGATAGAAAAAGCTATCGAAGACTATTCTGATGAAGACAGAAAGAAGATGGACATCGACAGCAATGCTATGACTATTCTCATGACTGCAATACCGAACTCTATTATGGTGGGGTTTGAGCATTGCAAGACTGCCAAAGAATTGTTTGATGCACTTGCTCAGATGTATTCTTGCTCCAATGATTCAAAGAAGGACTCACTGAAGTAGCAGTTCGAGAACTTCACTCATATTGCTAGAGAGACCCTAAGCCAGCAGTACTTCAGGTACATGGATCTTATCTCTTCCCTTTAGTCTGTAAAGATCATTCCTAAACTTAGAGATCTCACCAGAAAGTTCATGAGTGCTCTTCCAAATGAGTGACATTCTACTGTGTCTCTATTAAGAGAACAAAAAACTTGAACACTCTTTCTATGACTGAGCTCTATGGCATCCTTGATGGATACCGTCTAGAGATGGAGAGTAAGAAGGGCCATCAAACAAGAAGATCCATGAGTCTTCCTGCTAGCAACACTTTAATGGTTGCTGAAGGCTCATTAACCCCTTAACCTCAGCACTTCCTGACTTATCAGCAGCAATCCTACTCATCTCGTCCCTACATCACTTATCCTGAGACTCCAAGGTCTCAACAGGCTCAACACAAATCCTTCTAGGAAAGTTGTGCCTTTGTCTCAGGAGGTGGACACTCAGGAGATTTTCAATACTTCTTTGATGATCTTGAGTGCTTCAGCCCAGATGACGTAGAGTACGTGGACATTGTCCAGCAAATGGCTCTTTTAACTTACAGAGCAAAGAAATTCTTTAAGAGAACTGGAAGGCACTTCCCTCAAAACCTAACTACCAGCAAGTTTGGGTTTGACAAAACCAGAGCAAAGTGTTACAATTGTAACCAACTGGGTCATTTTGCAAGGGAATGCAAGGCTCCCAAGACCAATCCGGGAAGCCCACAGGCCTCCACACATCCCTCAACCTCAAAGCCCACTAAGAAGTCAACTAAGACAGCTGCAATGGCTCATGAAGTTTACTGGAGCTTCATGGTACAGGATGTGACTCCTGCTCAAGCTCTCATGGCCGGATCAGATGATGCCCAGGTATATGAACATCTCTGTACTCCAGCCTGTATAGCTAAAGTTATCTCTATCAGGATTACAATATGGAAATCAGATCTGACATTGAGTCTTTAAATATACTAAATTCTGATTTTAAAAGAGCTGAATCAGACTATCAAAAGAAAATTGATGAGTTGGAGAAAGCTGTATCTCTTTTGAAACATGAACACACCAACTACAAGACTCAAATCAAGGATCTGATATCCAAATTGTCTGAGGCTCAAGCCCAGCTTGTCACTGCCGAGGCTCAGGCCAGGAAGCATGCTATCTCTGAGCAAAACTTCCAAGCTATTCTTGCATCATCCTCCTATTCCAAACTCTGTTATCAGAACAAAGAAGGGTTGGGAACCAATGAAATTGCTCCACCACACTCCTATGAGTCTATCAAACAGCCTAGATGTGGTACTGAAGAGCAAGATGTTCCAACTACTAACCCTTCTTTCCAGAGTTAAAAGATGAGGCACCAATAGTGGCCACCACAGGTAAGGAACAGGTAGATACACCTATCGCCTCCTGTGATGATCAAATCCTAACCACCAAAGCTAGAAGAAGCAGAGCTAAAGCTGCTAGGAGAACTGCTAAGAAAGTGGCTGAATCCAAACTGAAAATTGACCCCAAACAAAAGGGTGTCTTTGTTTCAGCTGGTTTCCAAGTGTTGGGTACTTCTGACTCAGGAAAGGAATGTAATACCAGCATTCCTGTCTTACCAAAGGATCAGAAGTTGAAGGGAAAGGTTGTTGATGAAGAAAAGAAAACCAAGAAACAACAACCCTCACTTTCCCAAAAGACTAACATTGTATGCATCATGTGTGGCCTGCAAAATCATATGGCAAAAGATTGTTACTACAATCCTGCAAGCACACATTATGCAAATAATGTTAGGAAAGAAGGAGTCTAGGAAGGTTTCACATTTGGACCTTTCCATATGTTTCAAGAGTTGAAGAAGGGAAAGCTAGTTTCCAAAGCCAAATTGCTTTCGGAAGAAACTCTTTCTTCTAAAGGGAAAATGGCTTCGGAAGCAAAAGCTACTAAGGTTTGGAAGAACAAGAAACCTCCCTTGAAACCATCCCAGAAGAAGACTGCTTCGGAAGAAAAGGTGGTAAGGACTTCTTCCGAAAAGAAAGAAGCTTCGGAAGAAGACCATGCTGCAAAAGCTTCTACAAGCTCATCCTCCTAGATCAGCCAAAGGGTGCACTGGAAGATCAAGGAAGATGTTGTAGCCCAAACCTCTTCCTCAAAGACCTCTGTTGAACCCCCATGCATATCATTTGGTTCACTCATGTCATTATCTTTGGAAGAACCCAAGACAAATAAAGCTTGGGTTTCCAAACAAAACTGAATTCTCATCTTATGTGCAGGAACATCCATTTGACAAGAACAACAATGTATAGATTGTAGATAGTGGATGCTCCAGGCACATGACAGGGAACAGACATCTCCTTCAACAATTTCAACATTATGATGGAGGTTCTGTCCAGTTTGGAGGTGAGGCCGGAGGATATATTTCTGCCAGAGGGAGTATATCCAATGGTATGTTACCGTTGACAAAGTTAACTTTGTCAAACAGCTTGAACACAATCTGTTAAGTGTTTCTCAATTCTGTGATCAAAAGCACCAAATAATTTTCACAGAACATGAGCGCATTATCCTCAAACCAGGGATGATAATTCCTCCGGAATTGGTGCTTCTTAGATCTCCCAGGAAAGGGGATATGTACAAGCTTGATATGAACAATGCTTCCCCAATGGGTGAAGTATCATGCTTTCTTTCTAAAGCTGATAGTAATGAGTCAACACTGTGGCATAAACGTATGTGTCATGTAAATTTTAAGAGAATGAATAAATTGGCTAAAAATAACTTGGTACATGGTTTTCCTAAAAAGGAGTTTTTCTGCAAAGACAACTGTGTTGCATGCCTGAAAGGGAAACAACACAGGACATCTCATAAATCCAAATGTGTTAACTCTATCACTACTCCATTGCACTTATTGCACATGGATCTTTTTGGTCCCACAAGTATAATGAGCATTGGAAGGAAATCATACTGCCTTGTGATAGTTGATGATTTTACAAGATTCACATGGGTATTCTTTTAAAGAACTAAAGATGAAACTGCTGAAACGTTAAAATCTTTTATTCTTAAAATAGAAAATCAAATTGATCACAAGGTTAAAATAATTAAATGTGATCAAGGGACTGAGTTTAAGAACTTCGTTCTTGACTCATTCTGTAACTCAAAAGGGATTGCCAGACAATATAGTGCTCCCAGAACTCCTCAACAAAATGGTGTTGCTGAGAGGAGGAATAGGACATTTATTGAGGCTGCTCGAACAATGTTAGCTGATTCAAAGCTACCTCTAACATTCTGGGCAGAGGCAGTCAGCACTGCATGCTACATGCAGAATAGAGTTCTTGTAGTTAAGCCTCATGGAAAAACCCCTTATGAGCTGTGGAAGAAGAGGCCAACGTTCATTGGCTTTCTAAGGTCCTTTGGCAGCAGGTGTACCATACTTAACACAAAGGACAATTTAGCAAAATTTGTTGAAAAGTCGGATGATGCTATCTTTGTTGGATACTCTTCCAGTTCCAAAGCTTATAGAGTATACAATATTAAGAATCAACAATTTGAGGAGTCATCAATATAGTTGTTAATGAGCACACTCCTTGTGTTAGGGGGAATGGGCCTGATCACATCTTTGATTTAGAATTGTTTCCAAGCTATTCTAAACCCTCTTGTGAGAATGTTTCAGTTGGAATAGGTGCTCAAACTGATGCTGATGCTGCTGCTAATGTTCAATTGTTTGAAGGAACAGGCAACTGTTAATACTACCTCACAACCAACCATCGATGTTGTTTCTTATTCATTCAATCAGTCCTCATTGAATGACTTTGAAACAACAGCTGCACAGAGTGTTCTAGTTCCTGAATAGAATATGTCCAACCTCGATCTATCTCTGCAACTGGAAGTGATTCCTCGGCTTCGGATTCGCAACACCTATCCAATTGAGAACATCATAGGGAATGTCTCTGAGGGTGTGAGAACAAGAGGATAGACTCATCAAGGGAATGTCTTCTTGTACTCATGCTTTCTATCTCAGATGGAACCCAAGAAGGTAGAAGATGCCTTAAAAGATAATAGCTGGATTGAATCGATGCAAGAGGAGCTGCTTCAATTCAAGAGACAGAAGGTATGGAACCTATGTGCGCTACCATCTGGTCAAGTACCCATAGGCACCAAATGGGTTTTCCGAAACAAGAGAGATGATAGAGGCTTGATCATCAAGAATAATGCAAGACTTGTAGTTCAAGGATACACCGAAGAGGAAGGAGTCGATTACACTGACGTCTTCGCACCAGTTGCAAGACTTGAGGCAGTTAGGATCTTCCTTGCTTATGCTGCGTCCATGGACTTCACAGTATACCAACTTGATGTAAAGTGTGCTTTTCTATACGGGGATATAGACAGGGAATTGTACGTATGCCAACCTCTAGGATTTGAAGATCCACAACATCCCAACTATGTGTGCAAATTGGATAAAGCTCTATATGGGCTGCACCAAGCACCTAGGCTGTGGTATGAGACTCTATCTCAGTTTCTTCTAAGAATGGCTATACTAGAGGTACCATTGACAAGACTCTCTTCATTAGAAAGTCTGGAAAAGACATTTTTCTTGTACAAGTCTATGTCGATGACATCATATTTGGTTCCTCAAATGACCAAATGTGCAAGGACTTTGAGAGCATTATGAAGAAGTTTGAGATGAGCTCCATGGGAAAATTTGACTTTCTCCTTGGAATTCAGGTAAAGCAACTAAAGGAAGGGTTCTTCATTAATCAATCTAAATATGTCTCTAACATCTTAGAAAGATTTGAGATGAAGGATTGCAAGCCTGCCAAGACACCCATACCAAGAAACCATAATCTTTATCCTAACCTTGAGGGGGAGGATACTGATCAACATCAGTATGGGGCAATTATTGGTTCTCTTATGTATCTTACAGCAAGTAGACCTGATATCATGTTTGCTACTTGCATTTGTGCAAGATATCAGGCTGCTCCTAAGGTGTCTCACTTAGCTGCTGCTAAGAGAATCCTTAGATACCTCAAAGGAGCACCTAAACTAGGTCTGTGGTATCCCAGAAACAGGGATTTCAATCTTTATGGATACTCTGACAGTGACTACGGCGGCTGCAATATTGACAACAAATCAACATCAGGAGGATGTCAATTTCTTGGTAGAAGGATCATCTCATGGCAATGCAAGAAACAATCCTGTGTCTCTACATCAACTACTGAAGTTGAATACATTGCTGTTGCTAGCTGCTATGCTCAACTGCTATGGATTCAAAATAAGATGTTAGACTATGGATTCAACTTTATGAGTACTCCAATCCATATTGACAACAACAATGCTATCTCCATTACTGAAAATCTAGTGAAGCAATCCAAGACTAAGCACATTGACATCAGGTATCATTTCATTAGAGACATTCATGAGAAAAATCTAATTAGGTAATCAAAGTTGACTCAAATGAACAATATGCTGATCTGTTTACCAAAGCTTTTGATGAACAAAGGTTTAAGCATCTCATAGCAGCTATTGGGATGATAAATATTGATTAATCTGATCTCTTTTGAAAAACCTTTTTAAGATGTAAGTCTTGTGTCAATACAATTTAAGCCCTATTACAAGAAATTTCTCTCTGAAATTTTCTAAGTGTAAATTCCTTCAGAAGAGAAATTAACCTTCGGAAGACACTCTCATATCTTCCGAAGCATAATTTCTCAAAGGATAACATAAATTTCTTGGGCCCCACACTGTAAAAAGCAAAGATTTTGTTAATGTTGTCGTATTATTTAACTGATTCTTAACCTTACCACCACTGTCATTTCATCCACTAAACCATCACATCACCTTATCCTAACCCCCATTACCGCCTCTCCACAATCTTTTAAATAATCTCGACTATTCACTTTCACTCTCTTACTTGCAAACTTTACAACCCTAGAAATTTCTTCTACTCATCTTTACCCAGCTCAAAACATTCCAATTCACCTTTCCAAATGGCCTTCAACCCACAGCACAATCAAGTCGCACTTCTTGATTCATCAAGAGATGCTGACTTCTCAGATATCATCCCCTTCCTAACCCAATCTTCATACTACACCGCTCTAACTATTAACCCACAATTTACACAAACCATATGTCTGAATTTTGGGCAAACGGTCAGATTGAAACACTAAACGGGGTCCATGTCGTTCGATCGAGTATCTGTGGCGAGGAGTTCGTCATTACTGAACAGCTCATCAGGGAGCCTTCAGAGCTTCATGATTATGGCGCTCCAACGGAATTCCCAAAGTGGACTTGGATCATTATTATCTCCAAATGGAATATGGAGGAGACGTTAGCAGGTCAACTGTCTACAAATTTAACTTCTCGTACAAATGGAAGTTCCTGCTACACGTAGTCCTTCACTGCTTGTCGAATAAATCCGGCGGATGGGATCAAATTCATTTGAACTTGGGTGCCTGTTCATGGGTTGGTAAAAGGCCTCCGCTTCAACTATTCAAGATTTGTGCTGACTAACCTCATGGGAAATCTTCAGAAAGACACCTTCTTCATGTATCCCATGTTTCTCCAGCATACAATCAACTGTGAGCTAGACTAGAGCATGCTTGTCTGTGCAGCTGCTCTGCCTGCTCCCCGGATGAGGCTGACTATCTTCAAGACTTTGAAGAGAGTGTCCATCAGCTTCACAGGAAGAGATACTGCACTTCTTCCAGGTATGACTGAGCCAACGGCTCCTGGTGACATCCCTGTAAATCCCACAGGTGATGAACCCACACCAGCAACTACCCCCACTATGCCAACACTACCCATCACCATCACTTATCAGAGACGTCCCAAACGAACCCTTGTTCAATCTACTCTGATTGAACAAGCTCTTCTGTTCTATCCAAAAAGGCTAAAGTGGAACAAAGGGCTCCCACTCAACCTGAGGTCCAACCATCCTTCACAATTGACCTCAATTTAGGTCCGGAGTCTCCTCAGTCTCAGACCTATGAGCCCACAACCCAAGCTGAAAACCCTCAGGGTGAGTCTTTATACTCCCCTGAGTAGCCAACAAGGGACAACCCCACCAGAGGCTCAATGCCTGTAGACATTGACCAAAGTCCCAGGTCAGTAGGTTTAACCATCCTATCTTTTACTGACCTTTTATTTAAAACTGATGAAGAGATAACATCTCTCCATGGCAATGAAATTGATCTACAACACCCTCTCCAAGATCAACAAAGCCCGGAGAAATCTCTTATCTCTAGCCCCCATCAGCAACCAACTGAGGTGAGTCCCACTGATGTGGAGGGGACTCATGTAGATTCAGCTGCCACTACAGAAGGTGCCTCAATGGACCTTATGGACAGTGGTAACATTTCTCAGACTGAATCTACAGCAACCGAGCCCTTTGATGACTCTGAAAGAGACATCATTGAGCATGGGAAACCAGGGTGCCAAGAAACCACATCTGGTGGTGAGGATGAACATACTAGGTATGTTACCTCATCTCCTTGTGATTCTTCGAAAGAAGATGAGGGAAGCATGCAACTCCGCATTCAAGATCTTCTTTCTAAAGTCTCAAATCTGGAATCTCAGGTTAGGACTTTAGAGGAAAGATCTACCACTCAGCAACTTGAAATTGACAATCTCAAGGCTCAACTAGCTGAGAAACAGACAGAGAGGTCTGTTAGGCATGTACCTATTCAGGTCTCCCTAACTTCCTCCTCCAGCTCATCTAGCTCTCAAGATGATGCTACCAAAAAGGGGGAGGATGTTCAAAGACAAACACACAAGGAACCACAGAGCCGGCCTTCCACTTCAACATCTTCCTCTCCCATCATTTCTGCGCCTGAAACATCTCAGGTCACTCTTCAGATTGATCCAAGGATGCTTAATAATCTTTACAGACTCTTCACCATGTTTATGTTAAGATCTTCCTTTGAGCAGCCAAGTCATGATGCTGCAATGATCTACTTTGGAGCAGAAGAACTTCAAAGGCTGACTGCACCTTCTACCACTGTGGAAGAAGTTGGTCAACCTAAGGTCTCATGGAAACTAAGATTCAATTCGAAGGGGAAATGGGAACTGATGGCCCATCTACTGAAACAGTTGGGATAGAATCTGCATCTCCTCTAACTTCCGAAGCTGAAGTTAAAGCCTCGAAAGAACAAGTTGAATCTTCCGAAGCTGAAATGGAAGCTGCGGAAGGACTGTTTAAAATGTTTGAGGAACTGATCATCACAGATGCTATCCTGGAAATGGCATCTGAAATGAGCAGCGAGGACTTTCTGATTATACCTCCATCACAGACTCTATCTCTGACTCTCTCATAATCAGAAACTTCTCTCCAAGAACCACCACAGTCAGGATCTTCAAAGGATAAAGGTAAAAGGAAGATGATTGTGGAAGAGATACAGGAAGAGGAGAAGATTGAAAAACTTAAGAAGAAAGAAGACTTCAGACTGGGAAGTTGCTAGCTGCTAGCACAAAAGTAGCTGCTTCCAATCAGGAGGTTGTCATGAACAAGAGAAGAGAGCAGATCATTGACCAACTCATTGAAATAGGAGCTGCCAATGAAGAAACACTCCTGGTACCATTAGAGGAGTTGGTGGATCTGGAGAAGGCAACCAGGCTGAAGTTTGAAGAAGAAGCCAGGTTGGCCTTAGAGGAAAAGGAAAAGAAACAGAAGGAGGATGAATTGCAGCTGAGGAGAGACAGGATAAACTTCCTACTCTCCAGAGGTTTTGAACTTCAAGAACTCTCTCCACACAACGATGACATGATCCTCTGTCTCTCCAACAAAGAGCAGGGTCAATATATATAAGTATCTTGAAATTATCTTTCTGTGTTCTTAGTTACTTTTCATATTGTGATCAACTCTTCTTGATTCTTACCCGAGTGTGATTCTAGGTGAGTTTGAGAGAAAACATTTGTGTTTAAGTGACAAACACCGATCCTGCATGTATGATAATGTGTGATCATGTTATGTATGTTTTTGTGTTCCTAGTTGCATATTGTTGTATGGCTTTACGTAGTGTGATTATGCTAATGAACGTAAAGTATTATCTTAATGAAGTGAAGGAGTTAGTTATAATGAAAAATGGAACATAAAGAAATAGTGAATGAACGTATGAAGAGTCTTGCAAGCAAAATGTGAGGTTCACACTCAATGAAGGGTGTTAGCTCAACTTTGTGTGGTATAGCTAACCTAGAAGGATGTACATAGGGGTCTAATATTTATGATTCAACATATGTGTGTGACCCTTGTCGCTTTCCTAGGTACTAGAGTCAGCTTCGTGCATAATGGTCGACGTCTATTATAGACCTCATGCCAAGTAACCAGCTTCGTGCACAATGTTCGGGGCATAGCATATGGCATGGTTCTTGATGAAAAATGAAAGATATAATGAATGTACGAAATGTATGATATGAAAGAGTATGTAAGGGAATAAATGAATGAATGAACAATAACAATTGATGTATGACGAATGATGATAAAAGATAATAATATGATTATCTATATGTACATATGATTGATGGGTTTGGGAGAACACTAAAACATAGTAGAACCTTTTAAACTTTTCAGAAAACGCAGCGATGTATAGGATTATAACAAGTTTATAATCTAAATTTCGTGTTCTAAGTGTGGTTTTAAGATGGAAAACAAAACCCAAATCAATAGGGATCTTAAATATATGAATGGACAAGCTATGAACAACACTAATGTACATAAAGTCACAGCAGCCATATGAGGCTGTGAATGGCTACCTTTCTCCAGCAGAAAAGTCGACTTAGAGGAGTGTTTTGAATGCTTGAATCGACCAAGAACTCAATGTAGAGATCCTCAAGCTTCGTATACCCCAAGCACTATTACAAAACACCTTGTATGCTAGTTGAACACACAAAAAAACGCTGCTGAACTCCTTCTTTCTGCCTTGTTTCCGAAACTAGAGAGGGGAGAGAGAGAGTTCTTTTGCATGTGTATGCTTCAAATGGCTGGTCCAAGAGGCAAGTAATAAGACCCCTTAATTGTTGGTATCTAATCAACAAAGTGGTCCAATAGGAACACATAAGGGGCGGCCAAAAAAGGCTTTGAAATGGTTTCCCCCCTTTTTAATTAGAACATTACAATGTTACAGGTCTTATAACTTGGTATCTCTTAGTAATGTATACACTAACCAATTAATTGTATAACAATGTACCATTTTAATTTGTAATGTCATCTAACTAATATAATAACATTACAAATAATATATTGAACAAAATATCCTAATAAATTGTTCCATGTCATATGCAACTTGTTTAGAAAACCCTTTTCTAAATTGGTGTTATATTTATTGCATGATCACATCATCAATTAAATATTATTTGGTGTTTGCTAAGCTGTTATTGGGTATAACCCGACTTGGATCATGACGTACTAACCACATCAATATTCTAAGTGTCTTGGGCACACAGAATCCTACAATCTCCCACTTGCCCAAGATTCATAGAAGATTGATGCAAGCAGTAAATACCGCCTAACAACGGTTTACTACCCTTAATACGCATGACTTATAGCCATTCAATAACATCATTCCTTTCAAGTGCCCTACTTGAAAAGATTTAGGTGAATTAATCATTTATCCTTTTGTTACAGATGTCATGTTAAATCCAAGGACACAGAATGATCATTCCTTGTTGATTTAACTTAATCAGGCCTTAGACATCTAACTCTCAATGATAAGAGGAATAAATTCCATCTTGACTACATACTTTCTCACAAACACCTCGTTATACCTGAACATATCCTTATGTACTGTCCACTATTTCAGGACATGAAGAATAGGCTCAAGGTGTAAACTTGGTGAATATCAAAACCTAATATATATCTCAGGTCGGAGGATACCAAATGATATTCGCCTTTACTCACAATACTTATGATCCATCAATAAGTGCCATGTAGTAAAATTTAGATGCGGTTAGTCCATATTTGTACCCACAAATATCTATGAACCTTGGTAGCAACCCATTGCTCATATTCATCCTTATGATAAATCAACCATCCCATGTTCATAATAGTCTTACCTTCAACTTGTTCCCACAAGTGGTGAACGACTACCGACATTTAGAGTAAACAAGTTACTCATGGATTAAACATGCTAAATTGGAATATTATTTGAAACATTATAACCAAATAATTTTTTCAAATCATAGAAAGTTCCACATATCCAAATACAAAATTTATAGATCAAATCAATCACTAGAATACGAAGTCCCATGGCACATATGACATTCATGCTTTGCCTTTTCAAGGAGCCTTCGTGAGAGGATCCGCAACGTTTGATCCGTGTGACTTTGCGAATACATATCTTTCCCTTTCAACTTATCCTCTATGTAGGAATCTCCGCTCCAATATCTAGTCTTTTGTGAGCACGGGTTTCTTGATTTGTGCAATCGCCACACCCCTCATTATCAACAAAAGATCTCTAGGGGTCCGACTGGGAACAACCCCTAGACGCAATGAATTTCTTTACCATGCACTTTCTTGAGCTGCCAATGAGGCGTCTACACATATTCTGATTCGTAGTTTGATAGAGCCACCACACCTGCTTGGAATCTCTTCCAAGAGACAGCTCCCCATTCAGAATAACTGTACCCGATTGTGATCGTGAATCGTCACGATCAGGTTTGGAAACTGCCATTGTTAGGATCTCAGCCCTTGGTTTAATCGATTGAACAGATATAGCAGCGGAATAGCTCAGAATTAGACAAATTCAAACAAGAACATTGATATAAAACGATAAAAGATTTTGTTATAGAGAGAGAAATATCCGACAAAAGGAATATTGCATTAAGATTGTCGGCCTCAAAGGCACGATTACAGGTGAGTCATCTTTCCTTATAAAGGAAAGAATGACGTAGGCTGATGTCACCTGAAAGTGACATGTAACCGTTTTATAACTACTGATGTTTAACAACTACTGAAGATGTCAACAACTGACATCTTCTTACAAATGTTCCTAAGTGTTAAACATCTCATTTACAACTACTGAAAAACATAAAACTACTGAAACTACAACAACTGAAGAACAACCTCTTCAGTTGTTTACAAGTACTGAAAAGAAAAATAAACAAACTACTGAAAGGAAAAGAAAACTACTGAAGAAGAAAAACCATCACAACAACTGAAGAAGCCCTCTTCAGCTGTTGTCATCAGCTGTTAACATCAGCTGATGTCTTCAGTACTTGAACATCAGACTTTGTCTTTCAGCTGTTGATCTTCAGTCTTTGTCTTCAGTACTTGTTGAAGTCTTCAGACTTTAGATCTTCAGCTGTTGTCTCAGTCTTTGTCTTCAGTACTTCAGACGTACTTCAGCAGTTGTATTCTTCAGACTTTGTAGAACAGCTGATCAGGTCTTCTTCAGCTGTTGTGATGTCTTGTGGGACTTAGAGGTTCTCTGATCAGGCTCATTGGTTCTTTTGGTCCAACAAACTCCCCCTGAACCAATGCAGCCAAAACCTCTAAGTTATTGACGAGTCCCACTTATTTTGGCAGATAGATTGGTCTCTTAATCCTCTTGATCAGATGAGAAGTGACCCTTTTTCAGCACCGGCCTGGGAAGAGTCTCTGATGATCTGTTTGGCATGATATGGTTGGGAGCTCTGTATTGGGGACTTGGACACCGAGCTGTTGCCCCAACCATGAGATCTACTTCCCGTGTATCAGCCTATATGATTCCCTGGTGTAAGCCCTTAAAAACATGATTTGCTCATCCATTGTCAGCACCTCGGGCACACCATCAAATAATCCTTCTCGGCCATACACTTCAGATATGTACTTGGCCTGTTTTCCATTCTTGAGCTCAACCGTGGTTATTTGTCTATAAGCAAACTCATCTGGATGAGTTCCTTCTAAGAGCAGGTTGAGCTCTTCTTGTTTGAAGTTTTCAAGTCGTTTGTAAACCAATCCCTTCTTTATAATTTTGTTCTCTAACATCTTTTGAGGTGGTTGTTTGGCTTCATAGGCTTTCTTGAACTCTTCAACAATTTCCCAAGGGGACACTACAAGCACCACAGTGATGTCTTCGTCGACAACTCTCTTCACTTGGCCCTTGTATCTTGAAGGAATTTCTTTCTTGACAATCCGGTGTGCCACCCTAGGATCAGGCCATATCCTTACTCTTTCCCTTTGGTATTGAAAGGTATTAGCAAGGGTGTACAATCTTAATACTTCTTTCTTCATGCTGATCATTGAAGAGGATAGCATATGCTTTGTCAATGCTTTTCAGCATTTCCTCATCATGTTTTTGCATCTGTTCCTCTTCAATCTTTATCATTACATCATGCATTTGAGAAGCAGGAGTGATGGACATTGGTTTAGCCTTAGGCAAAGTAATGACTGCAGAGAGTGGCAGTCTGTCTTCATCCTCCTCTTCATCTTCATCAGGCCTCAGTACCTTTCTTTTCTTTTGGCTAGGTACATCACTGGCAATGGGTTTTAGGGGTAAAGGATTTGGTTTTGTGGGTTGGATGGTTGGTTTAGAGGGTAAAGGAGTTGTTTTAGTGGGTTGTGGAGATAGTGATTTTGAGGATTGAGGCTTTTCAGACTGTTTTAGCATTTTGGCTGTAAGGGAGGCTTTGGTAAATTTTGTCAGTTCTTTTCGATTCCCAACCCCAGCTTCATTCAATACCTCAATCACTAACCTTTGGAGTATTCTTCAGACGAACAAATCTTGGTGGTTATTGCCAAGATGTTGTCCCTGGTCCAGGCCCTTATTTCCATTAGAGATCTTCCCAAGTATTTAGCTATAAATCTGATCATTATCTCCAGCCTTTCTCTTTCTAAGGCATCATAGCTAGCCCATCTTGAATTGATCTCCTCTGTTTCCATCCTTCTGATCTCGGAGTCTAGTTGTTTGATGTCAAAACCCTGCCTATACAACTGCTCAATGATTTTATCCATTGAACGGTTATGGTTGGCGTCAGCTTCTTTCACCATATCCTTCAGCTCCTTCTCCTTCTCAGACTCTCCTTTTCTCTTTTGATATGTGACATGAAAGTCTTTTTGACTTTCATTCACTTCAGCTCCCTTCACACTCTCCTTCTCCTTCTCATTTACAACCTCAGATTCTTTCGCCTTCTCCCCATCTATCCTCTTCCTTTTTCCTTTAACTAACTAACTGACTCTCCCCTTTTTGGTTGCATTGGGTGCAAGGGTTTGAGCAGTAGAAAGGGATTTAGTCACCAACTCCTCCACCAAGGGTTGTATTATTGTAGGAAGCCTCTCATCAATGGCTTTGATCACTATATCTGTGATCATGGGAGTGATGAGAGGTAGGGAATTTTGAAGGTAGCAACTGATTGATCAGGATGGTTCTGTTCCTGAGAATCAGTGCCGAAAGCAGAGGCTGGTGGCTTGGAAGTATATACTGGCTCAGTGTGTAGGGGACCTTCAGAAGAAGGTGCCATCTGTGGGTGTATTGTGGTGGCAGATGGACTTGCATCCTGAGACATCTTGGCCAGCAGCTCTTTGAGTCTGCTAACCTCATCCTCTAGAATGGTGTTTTGAGCAACTACATCATAGAAGAAGCTCAGGTCATCATCAGTTGTGACTGAATCACCTGACCTCCTGACAAAGTCAGAATGAACATGCCTTGAGTGTAGATCAATTGTAGCATGTGCCCCTTGTTCTCGGTTCTGGGGACTTCCAGCCTCAGGACTATGTCCTTCATCAGCTGTTGCCACTGGTGAGGACTTAGAGATGTTACCAACTGCATCCTGGTCATTTGCTGAGTCAGGAGCAGTGGCAGCCTCACCAGAAGTTCGCACCTCCTTATCTACACTAGAAGATGGAACATGATAACCCCTGTGCTGTGGTTTGACAGAAGCATTGTGATCCTCCCCCTCAGGTGTTGAGGTTATCCCAGTAGTAATTGGTGTCTGGGTGGGGGGTGAGGAATGCAACTGCGTCAGCACTTTTGCAACAATGATAGTAGGGCTTTGAGGGGCGGTTGCATCAGGAGAGGGTGTGGAAGCAGTGTGCACCCGGGACAGGTGGTGCTCTTCAATGGTAATCCCCTCAAGTGAGGAGGATCCCAGCATTGTGGCTTCCCTTTGAGTGGTTGCTTCAGGTTCCTTTTGAGAGGAAACCTGAGCGGCTTCAGTTGGTGGAGTCACAGTCTCTACTGGGGGGTTATTTCCAGCAGAGATAACCTGCGTTGGTGCAGCAGGAGCATCCACAGGGGACTCAATTCCCTGAGTAGCTTTCTTAGGCTTCTTCTTTGTGGGTTTGGAGGGGACTTTGGATGTGGAGGTGGAGGCTGTGGGTTCCAGCTGCGTGGGTTTGCGCAGCTTGGCAGCCTGTTTGAGAGTTTGGTCAGTGTTGTGTCGGGAGTATACCTCCGGCAATACAGCCAAAGCAGGGACTCCCAGACCAACTAGTCCCTCAGCAGAAAGCTGATTCTCTATTATGGCCATTATAAACCGAGGATATAGTATCCAACGGTTAGAAAGTGGTTTTGTGGCCATATCCTTGAGTTCAAGAAAAATTATTTCAGAAAAGTTTAGTGGTTCTTGTTCAAGGATAGAGAACAATACCTGTTGCCATCTGGAAGACAGTTGATCCCAAGAGGAAGTCTTCGGAGCCAGGCAAACATTTACCATATGAAATAATAATCGTTCAGCATCTGGAAAATGTTTCTTCAGGATTGTTGAAGCACTAAGATCACCCTGATATCCATGTTGTCCAAAGGAAAGATCAAGTTGGCGCTTAGGATATCCAACAGGGTAGGCAGCATCATCTAACAGTAATATTTGGCGGATGGTAGCAGTAGAGATGACCACCTTATGCGAGTTGATAGATGAATGGATAGATTCTCCATTAACGGTCGCATTCATCCAGAACTGACGTAGCGAATCGGCATAAATGATTGGATTTAAAGGAAAGCCGTTTTTAGTGGGGATTGGACCATAAGATCTATAGCATTTTCAAATTTGGTCCAGAAGGGCGATTTTGTAAGGTACGCGACACAGTTGTGTCGAGGTTTGAGTTGCATGGTCGCCATTAATGAAGGTGAAAGGTTTTCAGAGCTTTTGAAAGTTAGGTCGTGAAAGAATGAAAAACTCTGAAAGAGGGATCAGGTATATATAGGGTACGGGTTATGAAACGACTGAAGGTTTTGGTGTTAGTCATCAGTATTTGAAGCTACTGATGACGTGGTATTAACTTTCAGACGTTTGAAACGACTGATGGTATTGGTGTGGTCAGCAGTTATAAAACAACTGAAGACATGGTGTTTACTATCAGACGTTGAAACAACTGAAGTCTCTGATTTAGGCATCAGTAGTTTTAAAAACTACTGAAGACAAGTTGACTGAGACGATCAGATGTTGAAACAACTGAGGACTTGGTATTAGTCATCAGTAGTTGTGAAACTACTGAAGACCGTGGTTTTGCCATCAGTTGTTGTAAACAACTGAAGACTTGGTGTTAGTCATCAGTAGTTGTGAAACTACTGAAGACATGGTATTGCTTCAGTTGTTTATAAAGAAACAGCAGTTTGTGAACTACTGAAGAGAGAGTACTCATCAGTAGTTGTCGTCAATTCATAGCCTTTCAGCTGTTTCATACTGTCCTCAACACTTACTCATCAGCTTTTAGCTGTTTTCAGTTGTTTCATAGGACATCAGTACTTATCTGTTTCTACTGATTTCAGTAGTTGTAACTACATCAGTAGTGTAGAACAGATAAAGTACAGTACTTAAAGCATTTAGCCTTCAGTAGTTATAAAAACTACTGAGGGTAAAATAACTCATCAGTACTTATATGTGACATGGTTACCAATGATCATCAGTAATTACTGAGATCATCAGTAGTTGTCACTTATTCTAGCTGCAGCATACCAAGCCTTAACACCAGGTTGTGGAAAGTTGAACTATCCAAAGGCTTAGTAAAAATGTCTGCAAGCTCATCAGCACTAGGCACAAACATAGGATTAATTAGACCCTTTTCAAAACAATCTCTTATAAAATGATGTCTAATTTCTATATGTTTGGTCCTAGAGTGCTGGACAGGATTTTTGACAATGCAAAGAGCTGAAGCACTATCCATTAATAATGGAGTCTTAGTCTCTGTAATGCCATAATCCAAAAGTTGATTCTGAAGCCAGAGTATTTGGGATGTACAACTTGCAGCAGCAATGTACTCGGCTTCAGCAGTGGATGTAGCAACAGATGTTTGTTTCTTACTCTGCCAAGAAATCAAACAGTTGCCTAGGAATTGGCATCCACCAGAAGTTGATTTCCTGGTCAACTTACATCCTGCATAGTCACTATCAGAGAAAGCAACTAATTTGCAAGAATGTCCAGTGGAATACCATAAGCCTAGAGATTGTGTGCCTTGCAGATATCTAAAGATCCTCTTGACTGCAATCAGATGAGACTCCTTAGGTGCAGCCTGAAATCTAGCACAAACACATGTAGCAAACATAATATCTGGTCTAGAAGCTGTTAAATACATCAAGGAACCAATCATACATCTGTAAAGGGTTTCATCAACACCTTTACCTTTCTGATCAACATCCAATTGTGTGGTGTTGCACATGGGAGTAGAAGATTTACAGTTTTGTAAATCAAACTTATTCAAAAGATCTTTTGTGTATTTAGACTGATGAATGAAAATTCCATCAGCTTTTTGTTTGATTTGCAAACCTAGAAAGAACTGTAATTCTCCCATTGCACTCATTTCAAACTTCTGTTGCATTAAGGTTTGGAAATCCTCACACAATTGGGGATCAGAGGATGCAAATATAATATCATCAACATAAATTTGAACAAGTAGCTTATGCTGATCCACCTTCTTAATAAATAAAGTTTTATCTATGGAGCCTCTAGTGAAATTATTCTGTAGAAGAAAGTTTGATAAGGTCTCATACCAAGCTCTAGGTGCTTGTTTCAACCCATAAAGAGCTTTATCAAGCTTATATACCCATTCTGGGTGCTTATTATCCTCAAAGCCTGGTGGTTGACACACATAAACTTCTTCTTTTATTGTACCATATAGAAAAGCACTTTTGACATCCATTTGAAAACTTTAAGATTGTGGAGTGCAGCATAGGCTAAAAACAATCTAATTGCCTCCAGTCTGGCTACAGGGGCAAAGGTTTCATCATAATCAATACCTTCTTCTTGTGCAAACCCCTGCACAACCAGTCTGGCCTTGTTCTTAACAATTAGCCCATTTTCATCAGTTTTATTCCTAAACACCCATTTAGTGCCTATTGCACACTTACCTGGGGGTAGAGGAACAAGCTCCCACACTTGCTGTTTCTTGAACTGAAGAAGCTCAAGCTGCATGGCTTCAACCCATCCATTGTCCCTCAAAGCAACATGATAGTTCTTCGGCTCTAGCTGACTGATGAAGAGAGCATAGAAGCAGAAATTGGACAACTGGCTTCTGGTTGAGACACCAGCATTGATATCACCAAGGATTTGAGATATTGGGTGATTTTTCAGCTCTTGGTAAACAATCAAATCTGTGCAAGTGTTTGTAGGGTCTTCAGCAGCAGCAGATGTTGATGCAGATTCTTGAAACCATGAAGATGGTGGCAACTCAAATGAAGTTGAGGATGCAGAAATCTCATCAGCATTTGTTGTGGATGGTGCGGCTGGAGCTACAGGAGCATCAGGTTTAGAGGACTCAGGCAGTTGATCACTAAACCTGAAGAGGTGATTACTACTATCATCATCATCTTCAGTAGTAACACCAGGTGGTGAACTGTTGACAGGAGCAACAGCAGGAGATTGATAAGGAACATATTGCAGTATGTCCAAATCAAAGAGCTCCACAGGGCTTTGTGGAATCTTGTCCTTTGGAGATTCATTGAACTTGACATGTAAAGTCTCTTCAACCATCTTTGTTCTGCAGTTGAAGACTCTGTATGCCTTGCAAGTTGATGAATAACCAACAAAGTACCCTGCATCCACCTTAGGATCAAATTTCTGGAGCTGATCCTTTGTGTGAGAATGAAACAGGGACACCCAAATGCTCTAAAAATGAAATGAGAGGGGCCAAATGATGTAGAACTTCATATGGAGTCTTCATCAACCTCTGATTTATTAGCACTCTATTCTGCACATAGCATGCTGTGTTGACAGCTTCAGCCCAAAAGGTCAATGGCAGTCCAGAATCAGCCAACATAGACCTTGCAGCTTCAATGAGGGTCCTGTTCTTTCTCTCCACAACTCCATTCTGTTCAGGAGTTCTTGGAATACTAAACTGTCTCTTTATTCCCTTGGAAAGGTAGAATTCATCAAGTGTATTGTTCCTGAATTCTGTTCCATTATCACTTCTAATACACTTGACTGAGAGGGAATACTGCTTCTCAGCATACAACACAAAGTTTATGATCTTCTGTGCAGCTTCATCCTTTGAATGTAGAAAGAAAGTCCATACAAATCTGGAGTAATCATCCACAATTACCAGACAGTATTTTTTCTGTGCCATGCTCATCACTCTCACAGGACCAAAGAGATCCATGTGAAGAAGTTGTAAGCAGGCAGTGGACTTTGGTTCTTCAATAGGTGGAAATGAAACCTTGTGCTGTTTTCCTTTCAAACAAGCAGTGCAGTTGTTTTCACACTTGAACTCCTTCATAGGCATTCCCCTTACTAAACTATGGTGTATCAGCTGATTCATGTTCTTGAAATTAACATGTCCCAGCCTTCTATGCCATAGATTAGATTCTTGAGGAGAGGCCTTGGAAAATAGGCAAGGATGGCCTTTGAGATCAATTTTCTTGGAAAGATCTAAGGCATACACTCTTCCTGTCCTGTTGGCCTTCAGGAGAGTGTGAGCATCCAATACCTTGTCAATCAAACTCAGAACTTTGGATGACAGAATCCTGCAGTTCTGGCTTGTGAAAAGGGCAACATGGCCTTTGTCACACAATTGACTGACACTCAAAAGATTATACTTGAGATTTTCCACATGGTTGACATCATCAAACTTTATTTCCCCATTGGAAACAAAGCCCTTCCCGATGATGTAACCTCTTGCATCATTGCCAAAGAAACAAATCCCTTCCTTCCTGGAGAGTAGTCATTAAGAAGTGAGTTGTTCCCAGTCATATGCATAGATCCCCCACTGTCTACATACCAGATGCTACTTTGGCATGTTGAAGAAACCTGCATAAATAAACAATCAGTTAGTTTTGGAGACCCAAACCTTTTTGGTTTTGGGCCTGGTCTCATCAACAGATGGTAAACTAACAGGTTTATTGGACACAATAGCTTGAGGTGAAGGAGATGGTGTAGAAGAGGAATCCTTCGGCTTGGATCTCCTTTTCTGGGGTTTCAACACAGGGCCATCAAGTTGGTTAACTCTTCCCAACAGATGTTGAACCATCATTACCAGCTGTGTCTGATTCTGGGGAGAGCTTTCAGCTCTTCAGACACATTGGTATTGGTGTTTGATGATGAGTTCTTGTGTTGCACCATCTTCTTTTGAGCAACCTCAGCTATTGCCTGTTGCACTCCTTCTTTTTAGATTTCTTTTTGTCATAGGAGTAACAGGATTTGATGCTGCTGGTACAAACTTGGACTCAAACTCAGTTTTCATTTTAGCCAATTTTCTTTAATTTTCTCTTTTTGTTTGAGTTTGGATCCCTTTTTGTACCAATCATCTGTGTGATGATTGAATAGACCACATATTTCACATGGTTTCTTCTTCATCTTCTGTTGATCATCAACTAAGAAGATGAAACTACTGAAGACTTGCTCTTCAGCAGTTTAGAAGCACTTTTTGCCTTCTTGTCAACTTCCTTAGTAGGCTTCAAATCCTTCCTACTGACAGTTTTCTTCTCTTCAGTGCTGTCAGTCATTAGGATTTGAACTCCAGATGTTATCCCCTGCTCTCCAGTACCCTCAGTACTTCTAGGGATAACACTTGGGTTGATCAACTCATTGATCATGTGAGTGTCAGCAGTTGAACCATCAATATCAGCTGATAGGTTCACAGAGGGATTACTACTGACTTCAACTACTGATGGTGCTTTATCAAGTAGTGAATCACATGATGAGGTGGATTGGTCATTACTTTCTCCATCAGATCCGCTCCTGCTCTTGAAGCAAAAACTGTAGGAGGAGCAGTGTGATTATAACCAATTCCAAACTTCACATTGGAAGCTGTTTGCTTACTAAGAAGCATTTCAAAGCCCTTGCAAGATTGTACCCATCGATCACACTCTACCTGGGTGACAGCAAGAGTATCTTTGAGGTCTTTGTACTTCTCTAAGAGTACATCCTCCCTAGCCTTATCATCAGAAATTTGGCATTTTAATTTGTAAATCTCATCAGTTTTCTCTTTTAGCACAGACTCAAACTCAGCTTTATTTTTGGAAATTGTTTGTTCTAGCTCTACATTTTTATTGATTAAAGCCACATTTGCTTCTCTAATAGAGGCAAATGCTGCTATGCAAGTTTCAGAACATAATTTGGCCTTAGCCTCAGAGGATACCTGTGATACCTGTGTTGAAGAGGTATTTGAGGATGATCCATCAGAGGATTCCAAAGCCATGAGAGCTAGATTTCCAAAAGGATGCTCACCACCATGTTGACCAGCACCTGAGAACAGTTGTTCATTACCAGACACATCATCTGGTAAACTGCTCCAGTCAACAACTCCTGGTGTGAAGAAGCTGTGTTGTTGAAGTTGATTAGGTTGATGAGATTGGGATGGTTGAGGCTCAGGGAGTGCATGTGGTTGCTGAGCAGTGGGTGCTTGAACCTGGCCTGGTTGTGGCATGTAATAGCAGGGGTATGGATATGGCATTGGCCCCTGTGGAACAAAATATGCAGGAGATTGTGGTTGATGATGATAACCAGAATTGACAGGTTGTTGCCCTCTGTTTTGTTGACTATTGCCAGGGAAAGTCACAAAAGGTGCAGGAGAGTTAGATCCAGATGATCTACATTCTCTTGCAAAGTGCCCAAGCCTGTGGCATTTATGGCACTTCAACTTACTCTTGTCAAAACCAACTTTGGTTTTGCCAGAGAGTCCTGGGAATTTCCTTCCAGTTCTTTTGTAGAACTTCTGAGATCTGATATTATCAAGGCCATTTGGCTCAAAATATCCATCTCTTCTAAGTCATCATCAGCAATCCCCTTGAGATCATCCATGATGAAACATAGATTGTCACTATTACTACCAGCAGAATAACTATCAACACTCACAAAGGCAGGCTCAGAAGTGTTTAGAGAAATCAATATGCTCATCATACTGGCTTTCAGATGACGCATATTCTGACTCTTGATGTCCAATCAGGGCAGTGTTCCCTTGGACAAAATCCTCAGTGAGCTTGCCAGATGAAACCAATTTCCTTTTCTGCTCTATCTCTCTCTCGAATGTAAGCAGTTTCCCATGAAGTTGGGTGAGAGATAGGCGATCAACATCAGCATTTGAGCGTAGAACAATGGTATATGTGTTCCATCTCTCAGGCAGTGATCTTAAAAATCTATGGTTCATCTGACTCCTGGTATATTCATGTTTAACCATTTTCAATTCAGAGATTAAACATGAAAACCGCTCAAATTGTTGAGTCAGAGTCTCACCCTTTCTATGAGAGAAAGTCTCATATTGTTGGGCGAGGATTTCCCTGTTGTTTGCTAAAACCTCATCAGTACCACCAAATTGTTCTTTGATGGCATTCCAGAGGTCATGAGCAGACTCACAATGCAGAAGCCCAGAGTAAATCTCATTAGGAATAGCCATAGCCAAAATTCCATGGGCTTTTGCATCGATTTCAAACAACTTCTTGTCCTCATCGGAGTATTGCTCCTTCTTCTTTGGAACCAACTGGTTTGTTTCCGGATCATTCACCATTGGCTTATGTGGTCCATGTACCACAGATGTCCAACAACCTGAGCTATTGACAGACAGGTGATGGAGCAATCTTCTCTGCCAAATGTTATACTCATTCCTCACCAAGATCGGAGGCTTGGTAGAGGATCCAGTATTGAAAGGATCATTCGAAGAAGTAGTCATTGTGGAAAATCAGACAGATTCAAGTAAAATCACAATAAATTTAGCTCAAAACCACACAGAACCTCAAATAAAACGGCCAGAAGCGATACACTCTCAATCTCTATAACAGATCCTTGCGAATTTTGCTAATTCGATTAAACTTAGAGCGATTGAACAGTTTCAATGATCAATTGTTAGATCGATCAATGATTAACCTGCTCTGATACCATTTGTTAGGATCTCAGCCCTTGGTTTAATCGATTGAACAGATATAGCAGCGGAATAGCTCAGAATTAGACAAATTCAAACAAGAACAATGATATAAAACGATAAAAGAATTTTGTTATAGAGAGAGAAATATCCGACAAAAGGAATATTGCATTAAGATTGTCGGCCTCAAAGGCACGATTACAGGTGAGTCATCTTTCCTTATAAAGGAAAGAATGACGTAGGCTGATGTCACCTGAAAGTGACATGTAACCGTTTTATAACTACTGATGTTTAACAACTACTGAAGATGTCAACAACTGACATCTTCTTACAAATGTTCCTAAGTGTTAAACATCTCATTTACAACTACTGAAAAACATAAAACTACTGAAACTACAACAACTGAAGAACAACCTCTTCAGTTGTTTACAAGTACTGAAAAGAAAAATAAACAAACTACTACTGAAAGAAAAGAAAACTACTGAAGAAGAAAAACCATCACAACAACTGAAGAAGCCCTCTTCAGCTGTTGTCATCAGCTGTTAACATCAGCTGATGTCTTCAGTACTTGAACATCAGACTTTGTCTTTCAGCTGTTGATCTTCAGTCTTTGTCTTCAGTACTTGTTGAAGTCTTCAGACTTTAGATCTTCAGCTGTTGTCTCAGTCTTTGTCTTCAGTACTTCAGACGTACTTCAGCAGTTGTATTCTTCAGACTTTGTAGAACAGCTGATCAGGTCTTCTTCAGCTGTTGTGATGTCTTGTGGGACTTAGAGGTTTCTCTGATCAGGCTCATTGGTTCTTTTGGTCCAACAGGCATCCTTGTAAACCTTTTACAACGAGTTCCTCGTCACCCAGATCATAGATCAGGAACATCTCTTGTCCTCCTTAGTCTTAAATACTTTCCTTAACAGCCATCCATGACTGTTTCCAGGAGGCTGCTGGTAACCTTGTCATGCTTAAGGCGCATGACCGTCCTTTCGAGTGCATATCATGCATAATGCTGGATCCTATAGCAGATGCGTATGGGATTGCCTTCATTTATCTGCGCTTCCTTTGAGCTGGGAACATTGATCGTACTCAATATCGTTCTCTTTGAATAGTACGGTACCTTTCTTAAATCTCATCTTGAACCTATTTCAAGATTTATCATAAATGCACTTTCATTCAAACCAATCAACCGCCTTGATCTATCCCTCTAGATCTGTATTCCCCGAATATCGCGTCTTCACCGCAAGATCCTTATTGGAAAAACACCAACTTCCAACCGGTTTTTACCCTTCCAAGCTTTGGAATGTCTTCCAAATAGTAGTATGTCCTCAACATACAATACTAGGAGGAAAGTTATTGTGCTCCCATATCCTTCTATAACACAACAATCCTCATCCGTTTATTGATGAAACCAATTTCTTTACTTTCCTCCTCAAAACGGTGATTCCAGCTTCTCGATGCTTGTTCAATTCCCCCATAGATTGATGTCTTAACTTGCATACTTTATAGGATTCCTTGATCACAAAACCTTCAGGCTGAGCCTATAGACTCTTCCTCAAGAAAAAAAAATTGTTATCCATTTGGAAGCTGTTTGACATCCTTTTGCCAAATCTCATAATCATAATGAGCAGCTATGGCAACACTATCCTATAGACTTTAGCATCGAACAGGTGAGAAGGTTTCATCATAATCAAAACCCTTTGAGTTTGAGTGAAACCCTTTGCACAAGTCTAGCTTTATAAGTATCCAAGTTTCCATGCATTCGGTTTCCTTTGAAACCCACTTACTTCAACTACCTTGAATTAAGAGTGGTACAACAATTTCCCAACTTGGTTGTCATACATGGATTGCATCTCAACGTCATGGCTTCTAGCCATTTGCAAATCCGAATTGGACATGCATTATGGTATGTGGTTGGTTCATCAGAATCTACCACATAGCATCCATCCATGAAAAATCCATATCTTTCAGGTGGATTACTAGTTCTACCACTTCTGCGAACGTTTGTGTGTATTGATCAACCACTGATCATCCTCAACATCCTTATGTTGAGTGCTAGTTTCAACAAACGTGCATCGGCTGTGGTTCTTGATCTTCCTCAAGATCCACTGTCTACTGCTAGCTCCTTCCATAAGGAACTTTGCTTCTAAGAACTCACCCTTTCTGGCAACAAACACTTTTGTTCCATTGGATCATAGAATAATATCCCATAGAATCTCTAGGATATCCAATAAAGATACACTTGGTGGATCGGACTTCCAATTGTTTTAGTGGGAGTCTTAACATAAGCCTCACATCCCCAAACCCTTAAGTACGATAGGGATGGAATTCTTCATGCCATATCTCAAAGGTGTCCTTTCTACCTTTTTGGTTGGGGCCATATTTAGAATACGGGCCGCGGAGAGCAGAGCGAAACCCAAAACGATAGAGGCAATGTGCTTCTAGCCATCATAGATCGACCATATCTAATAAGGTTCGATTCCTCCTTTCAGACACACCATTATGTTGTGGTGTTCCAGGGAGGAGTGAGTTGTGGGACAATCCCACAACTCCTAAGCTGATCTTGAAGAGCTTCACTTAAGTATTCACCTCCTCTATCGGTACGGAGAACTTTAATTGACTTGTTGAGTTGATTTTCTACTTCATTCTGAAGATTTTGAACATTTCAAAAGCTTCATCTTTGTGCCTTAATAAGTACACATACCCATAGCGACTATAATCGTCGGTAAAGGTAATGAAGTATCTTTCACCATTCCTAGTCATTGGCTTAAAAGGACCACATACATCCGAATGTATGATTCCTAATAAATCCTTTGCCCTTTCGGTAGTCCCACTAAAAGGTGCCTTAGTCATCTACCTTGTAAACAAGATTCACAAACATCAAATGAATCATATTCATTTGTTTTTAAAAGACCATTCTTTTGAAGTGTTTGTAACGTTTCTTGTTTATATGGCCAACCGACAATGCCAAAGATAGGTATCACTTAAGTCCAACTTGAGTTTCTTGGTGTTAGTTTGGTACAATGAACTATTTAAAGTATTTTCATGAACAATTCATAAATACCATTATGGGAATAGCTTTAAATAAAACATTCCATAAAAGAAACATGGATATTTTCCTCAACGAATGATAATACATATCCAAATGTTTTAACAGGGATACAGAGATAATATTCCTAGTCAAACTAGGAGCATACAAAACATTGTTCAAAATTACTTCCAACCATTTGGAAGTTTCAAGATGTAGTCACCACGGGCTTCTACTTGAACTTTAGCCCCATTGCCCATGTAGAGGCTCACATCCCCTTTCTTGAAGTCATTACTTCTTTTGAACCCCTGCAACAAATTGCAAATGTGAGTTCCACATCCGGTATCTAATACCCATGTGTTAGAGGATATCATGTTTAAATCAATATGGATCATGTATATTGTACCTGAGGTCTGCCGGCATCCCTCTTCGCTTTCAACTCTTGGAGATGGACGGGACAATTTCTTGCCCAATGTCCAATATCCCCCCACTTGAAGCATGGGTCATTAGTGGCAACCTTTGCCTTTTCTCGTGGTTTGGGTGGCACCCTTGCCACCCCTTTCCCTTTTCCCCAAGCGGGTCCCTTACCCTTGGCAACCTTGCCTTGGGTGCGGGACGAGGCCTTTTATTGTTCCCACCTTCATTGATGGTGAGAACGGGTAAAACCCTTTTACCCATGGCCGCCTCGGCGTTTTGAGCATTGAGTGAAGCTCACCAATGCTTTTGTCCCAAGCATTCATGTTGTAGTTCAACACGAATGTCTCGAACCTCTTGGTAAGGCCATTGAGGATCAAATCCGTGGCCAATTCCTTCGAGACGGGACAATTAAGCCTCTCGAGGCGGTCAATGTGACTTTTCATCTTAAGTACATAAGATGAAACAGATTGATTGTCGTCCATACGACATGCATGGAGCGCTCGAACCGTTTCGAACCGCTCAACCCTTGCTTGCTGTTGGAACGTTTCCTTCAGCTGGGTTATCATGTCGTAAGCTCCGTGATGTTCATACTCCTTTTGGAGATCCGGAGTCATGCTCGCTAGCATGAGACAAGACACTTGGACGGAGTCCTCAGTGTATTTCAGCCAATCGTTAAAGGCCTCCTCATCATCCTCGTTAGGTTGATCGGGGACAGGGTCGTCTAAAACATACAATCGTCTCTCTCTTGCTTGAGAACATTCTCAAGTTCGATACCAATCGATGAAGTTGTTATGGTTTAGACGTTCCTTTTGGGGATCGCTCGTAGGGATTGGTTGGACGCGGATGAGTTATCGGAATTATCATTATTAGAGGCCATCTACAAAATTTAACAAAGTTTTATTTAGTATTTTCGATATTGTAATTTTAATAACAAATTCTTACAAGAATTTTCATATTAAAATCTAGAACCCAATTACATTTAAATTGTGGTTAGGTGACCTTATCCCACGTTTTAAATTAATAAGGTGGTCAACGTGTGACGATTGCAACCATTTGCAACTTCTAGAGGTATGGGATCGACTCTTGAACATCATATGTAAAGTCGGCATGAAAATCCCATCAACACCATTTGGAAAGCACATGTAGGTGATCCATTTAACATGGTTTGCAAATCAAGACATCCTACTTACACCCACGTGTGAGTTTGCCAAAACAAATGGTTAGGTGACCTTTATCCCATAAGTAAGGCATTCTCACCTCAAATCACAAGTTCCCTCAAAATGGTTGGTGACCTTTATCCCACTAAGAGTTCCCAAGTGACTCAAGTGTTGTGTAAAAGGACGGTGTTGATCTCGTTTAAAATATTAGAGATTTCTTAATTCTAGTTTAGAAAATCCTATGTACTTGTATTTGCATGCTTTCAAATACAAGATACCTTATGGTTCTTTGATTAAAACCTATTTTAATCCTTAAAATCATTAAATATTTTAATACCTTTTATTAACCTTTAAGAACCATCATTTTCAGCTTGTTAAATTGTTAGTTAGTTTGCTTAGAATATCCAAATATCAACCAAACAATCAAGACAACAAACAATCAACCAAGCATAAACATAACAATCATATGTGCATAACCATAGCCCTTATGTTGACAACACTTGTTTGCCATCACAAGTGTTGTCTATGGTCTTTCTAAGGGTCAAACATATCATAAAGGTTCCAAGAACCTCCCACTAGAAACCACATCCAAATGCTCCATGTTTCTTGTGTCTTTGTGTCCATCTTTGGGTCTTGATCTTGTACATCATCCTTTTACAAAATTGTATCCTAATACATTTTTCTAGTAAAGGAAATGAACCTAATCTATTATTACATAACCAAATGAATGAATAATTACAACCCAAATGAATAAACACAAATATTACAACCAAATTGAATGAATAAAACAACCACTTGAATCATCCAAACAACAAGGCCACAAGCTAGGTTATGCACTTTAACAACCATGATCATATCATCTATTCAAATAATGAAAACCCCATTTAAAACCCCAAATTTCAGCCAACATAAACTGAAATTTTGGGTTTTAATCATTGTCCAAACACCAACATTTCAACATACATATCTTTCAAGGTTTAATCACAGCATGTGTAATGTAACCTTGAAAGTTGGGGATTTCAACAAGACATAATGTACCAGCCCAAAAACAGCCTATAACATATCTAATATCATCTTTTAAAACCAATTTCAAAAGATGAATCAAGCAAGCCATCCATATACCGGCTCTTGATGCCATTGATGGGTTTGAGAGAACACTAAAACATAGTAGAACCTTTTAAACTTTTCAGAAAACGCAGCGGATGTATAGGATTATAACAAGTTTATAATCTGAAATTTTCGTGTTCTAAGTGTGGTTTTAGATGGAAAACAAAACCCAAATCAATAGGGATCTTAAATATATGAATGGACAAGCTATGAACAAACACTAATGTACATAAAGTCACAGACCATATGAGGCTGTGAATGGCTACCTTTCTCCAGCAGAAGTCGACTTAGAGGAGTGTTTTTTGATGCTTGAATCGACCAAGAACTCAATGTAGAGATCCTCAAGCTTCGTATACCCCAAGCACTATTACAAAACACCTTGTATGCTAGGATTGAACACCAAAAAAAACAAGCTGCTGGAACTCCTTCTTTCTGCCTTGTTTCCGAAACTAGAGAGGGGAGAGAGAGAGAGTTCTTTTGCATGTGTATGCTTCAAATGGCTGGTCCAAGAGGCAAGTAATAAGACCCCTTAATTTTGGTATCTAATCAACAAGTGGTCCAATAGGAACACAAGAAGGGGGCGGCCAAAAAAGGCTTTGAAATGGGTTTCCCCCCTTTATAATTACACATTACAATGTTACATGGTCTTATAACTTGGTATCTCGTAATGTATACAACTAACCAATTAATTGTATAACATATGTAGCCATTTAATTTGTAATGTCATCTAACTAATAAATAACATTACAAATAATATAATTGAACAAAATATCCTAATAAATTGTTCCATGTCATATGCAACTTGTTTAGAAAACCCATTTTCTAAATTGGTGTTAATATTTTATTGCATGATCACATCATCAATTAAATATTATTTGGTGTTTGCTAAGCTTGTTATTGGGTATAACCCGACATGGATCATGACGTACTAACCACATCAATATTCTAAGTGTCTTGGGCACACAGAACCTACAATGATGTATGATCATGAATGAAAGTAAACAAAAGGTTTGAAAGAAAGTAAAGTATCTCAAATGGATGGGTTTGAGAACTGCATGTAAGCAAAAGAACTATTTGATGCACTATCTCAATGTACTCTAGCTCTAATGATTCAAAGAAGATTCACTAAGGCAGCAGCTCGAGAACTTCGCTCACATTGCTGGAGAGACCCTTAGCCAGCAATACTTGAGGTACATGGATCTTATCTATTCCCTTCAGTATGTGGGAATTGTCGTTGAATTGAGAGATCTCACTTGAAAATTCATGAGTGGACTCCCAAATAAGTAGACATTCTACTATGTCTCTATCAGAAGGACAAAAAACTTGAACTCCCTCACCATGATTGAACTATATGGCATCCTTGATGGATACCATGTAGAGATGGACAACAAAAGGCATTCAGTTGAACAGACCCTCAAGCCTTCCTGCTAGCAACGCTTTAATGGTTGCTGAAGGCTCAAGACACCCCCAACCTCCGAAGTACCTAACATATTCTCAACAGTCATCCTATCTTCACGATCTTACATCACATTCCCTTAGACTCCAAGGTCTCAACAGGCTTAGCAAGGTTCTTTTTAGGACATTTGTGCCTTTGTCTCAGGAAGTGGGTACTATTGTGATCATTAGTATTGCTTTGATGATCTAGAGTGCTCTAGTCTAGATGATGTAGAGTATGTGGACATAGTCCAACAGATGGCTTTGCTGACCTATCGAGCAAAGAAGTTCTTCAAAAGCACTGTAAGGTAGTTCCCTCAAAACCCAACAAGCAGCAAATTTGGTTTGACAAAACAAAGACCAAATGTTACAACTTTAATCAACTTAGTCACTTTGCAAAGGAATGTAAGGCTCCCAAGTCAAATCCGGAACCTCACAAGCCTCCTCACATCCCTCCTGCTCAAGCACTCATGGCCAGAACAAATAATACTAAGGTATATTTGCATATCTGTACTCCAGCTTGTATTGCTAAGGTTAAGTTATATCAGGACTAGAATATGGAAACTAAATCTGATTTGAGTCTTTAAATATCTTAAAATCTAATTTTAAAAGGACTAAAACTTACTATCAAAATAAAATTGATGTGTTAGAGAAAACTATGTCCTTATTAAAACATGAAATCTTACTACAAGACTCAAATAAAGGATTTACTATCCAAATTGTTTGAGGCTCAAGCCTAGCTTGTCACGGCTGAGGCTCAAGCCAAGAAGCATGCTATCTCAAAGCAAAACTTCCAAGACATTCTTGCATCATCCTCTCACTCAAAACTTTGTTATCAAAACAAAGGTGGTTGGGAACCAATGAAATTTCTCCACCATACTCTTATGAGTCTATTAGACAACCAATATGTGGTACTAAAGAGCACAATATTCCATCTCTAGACCCACCTTCCCTTGAGTCAAAGAGTGATGCAACTTTGGAGACCATCACATGGAAGAATCAGGTAAACCAAATCCCTTTTAACAGTGATGACCAACCCCTTACCACCAAAGACAAAGAAGTCGGCTAAGCCAGCTAGAAAAACTGCCAAGAAAGTGGTTGAATCTAAGCTAAAGATTGACCCAAAGCAAAAGGGTGTGTTCATCTCAACTAGATTCTAGGTGGTGGGAATTTCTTATCCTCTAAAAGTGTGTAGTACTAGCACTCCTATCCAAGAAATGGATCAAAAGACAAACGGACAGACTACTGATGAAGATAAGAAGACCAAGAAACAACAATCTTCAATTTCCCAGAAGACTAACAATTGTATGCATAATGTGTGGTCTGTAAAACCACACGACTAAGATTTTACTACATCCTACTAGCACACATTATGAAAACAATGTTAAAGGAGAATGAGTAAGGAAGGTTTCTAATTTGGACCCTATCATATGGTTCAAGTGTTGAAAAAGGGAACGCTTGTTTCTGAAGCAAGGTTGTTTTAGGAAGAAAGTCTTTCTTCTAAAAGGAAAATGGCTTTGAAATTTAAAGATGTAAGACTCAAAAGAACAAAAGATCCCCTTGAAACCATCTCAAAAGAAGACTACTTCGGAAAAAAATGTGCCGAAAATTCTTGTTAGGACCATGTACGTATAGAGTACTAACGGATTCTGCGTGAAACCATATCAAATAGTGCGGAATCCTATTTGATTGGCGATCCAATCAGTGAGAATGATAACCCGATCAATATAACAATTAACTCAACGTTAAGAATGTGTAGGAATCAATCAAGATCGAACATTGAAGTTGGATTGGCTATTTAGGACACTCTTGACGGCTAGGGTTTATGAATATTCGAAGTATCTCTCAAAGTTTTTTTTCGCGAATTAAGTGGTATTTATAGGTTTGTAGTTTCCATTCGTGGATGCAACTTAGTTGGATGTGCTCCGTCTTCTGCCAAGTCTAGGACTCCCTCAGGTCTTCTTCACGAATGTTGCTCCATATGTACCTATTTACGGTCTTAATGTAATATGTTTGTCATGTCCTTATGTAAATGAAATATATGAGTTAAATGAAATGTATTATGTGGTTATTGATCTTAATGTTTAATGTTTCAGTGTATGATTTAGTGTCTATCGTTTATTAATACATATTGAACCAACTATATAGGTTTGTGGTTGTTTAAATAGATCATAGTAAAAGAATGATTAGAAACATATTCAAACTAGTCATATGAAGTTCTCATGCGAATGCCCATGCTAATGGACCATACCACATGAACACTTCATGCTAATGAACCAGTCGCACGACTGAACAAGGAACTGGATTAGTCGCACAATTGTGACATGAGATTGACTCAGTCGCACGACTGAACACTCGGTCATGCGAATGGATCAACCGCATGACTCAGTCGCACGACTGAACCATGCTAATGGTTCAGTCGCATGAATGAGTAACCCTAACCTATAAATACCACTTAATTCATGAAAAGACACAACACTTTGAAGAATTCGACTCCTACACGTACCCTAGCCTCCAGAACGTCCAAGAAAGCCAGTCCAAGTTCATAGATCGTTCTTGATCAATTCCTACTCGTTCTTAACATTTAGTTTAATCTTATATCGATCAGGTTAACGTTCTCACTGATTGGATCGCCAATCAAATAGGATTCTGCACTATTTGATTCGGTATACATGTGAATCAATTAGTACTCCGTCCAGTACACGGTCCCTAACAAGTGGTATGAGAGCAAGGGCTCTTGATTTACGTGTTATTCAATCGATTTTGATATCAAAATTGTGTTTTTCAAGCAAAAACACAATCTTTTTGTGTCAAATGTTGTTTTGTACGTCTCCAGGTCATAAAGTTAATGTTTTTCCAGCATACGGCAATTAGGGTTCTTGAGAAATTCGTGTTTTTGCGTCAAAATACCTTAAACTTTCGAATTCTCAAGATTCAACAGCATCAGTCGCACGATTGACTCAATCGCACGACTGAATTCATACGCATCCCTCATACGCATGATTGGACTCATTCGTACATCCATTCGTACGACTGAACTGTCTATTCGCACTGTTCATCCGCACCTATCCATTCGCACGATTGATTCATTTGCATTGGTTCACACGCTTGTTTGAGCCATTCGCATTTTTCAATCGCACCAGTTGTCCAATCGCATACCTTCACTCGCACAAGTAAAATAGTTTATTCCAAAGTTTAAAGTTGATAGTAATGGAGGATCAATATTCAGCGTTCACCGCAAGAAGGGAATTCAGGATTCAAAATTTATTGCTTCTAGAAAATGAAGTGGGAAATCATAACAAGCCCCCTAAGCTTATAACGTTAGATGATTATCCATAATGGAAGCAAAGATTTGAGATTTACTTAAATGGAGTAGATCCCAATCTGTAGGAGTCGATAGAGACAGGATATAGTATGCCTGTAGGGCAGATGGAGTCAAACTCACCTTAAGTGGTATGACTGACGGCCAAAAGGTAAAGTATAATGCAGAGAAGAAAGTATATGCATTGCTGACTCAGTTAATTCCTAAGGACATCTTCCATCAATTTTCTGAGAAAAAGCAAGCTAAGAAGCTGTGGGATGCATTGAAAAGAGGTAAGAAGGAAATGCATCGTTAAAAGCTCTGGCTAAAGCATTTAAAAAAGAGTTTGACAACTTCTCGTCAATGGGAAAGGAGAACTTGGACGATGTTGTTGATTGGTTCTACCATTTGATGAGTGAGCTACACACTCATGGAGTCACCACATCTATGGAAGACAAAGTTTCAAAATTTGCAGATGGGTTGCCCGAGAAGTGGCGTTCGTTTGTGTCCAACCTCAGACAGAATGATATGCTAGCGAAGTTAGATATCAACGACTTCATTCTGAAACTGAGAGAGAGAGTTGAGGATGAAGTACAGGGCCCAAAAGTCTTCATATGATCAGAATCCGACACTGTACAACTCAACTCCACAAGCCAAAATGTCTAGAGCCCCACTACAAACGGCGTCTGCGTGAGTTCAGCTGGTCCATCACAAGCCACTACTTCAGGATCTGACATGGTAGTGGTGGTAGGTGGAGTGGTGGTAGTAGGTGGAGTGGTGGAAGTGGTGGTAGTAGTGGTGGTGGTGATGAATGTTATCCTCCTCTTCTTCTTCTTCAACCTGTGGGGCTGAGCCATCCTTTTCTTCCTCGAGCCCCTCGAGGTGGATGCTCCCCCTGTGATGATGTTGGGCTGATCGGGAGCATAACTGGGATCAGTATCAGTCCCCCTAGACTTGCCAGGGCATCCTCCAACCCCCCGAATACCTCGGTCGGTGGCAACCACCTTGCTCCCCACAGTCCGAGTCAAGGGCTCCTCGTATGTCTCCTCCTCATCAAGACGAAAGTCCTGATGGAACCCTGCAGCCTCTGTTCCACCTTGGGTGGATGCTCGACATGCTATATCAGCAGTGGGGGACCTTAGTTGAGTGGGCCCTGCATCTCCATCATCACTACTGTCATCATCGTCGGAGTCATCTTCAGGGAGCTCCAGTTGCTCCACATTCGAGTCATTGTCTGTGTGGTGCCATTTATGCCTCCCCGCCGCCACGTAGTCCACCTTGGCCAGATGGCCGATGAGTCTCTTTACGGGGGGTTGACCTGCTTTCCCCGGTAAACCTTCATACGACCTAGTGTCGTATCATCCATGATCTCCAATGACACAGCATCATGGCTATCCTTGGGTAGTGTGGGCAGCTTTTCATCAAAGATCATCTGTATAAACCTAGGGTACATCCAGAAACCCTCTTTGCCCTTCGCCTCCAAATTCTCTATCAAGTAAGAGAAAATCATGCTTGAGAAGCTAAAAGGGTGGTTCAGTACCAGTGCCACATAGGCATTTGGAATCTGGTCAGAAAGATCATCAAACCCACCCCTTCGAGACGCCAAGCACTTGAGGATGACATGCGCCAAGTATTTGTATTGGGAACACAGGTTGCTCTTGTTCATCATACCTACATTAATATCCCTAGCGTACTTCATCCTCAAGAAGCACCCTCTCACCATCAGCGGGTGAAGTCTGGTGGTGTGGTCTGCATCGTCACCCAACCCTAGTACACGCCGAATATCCTCAGTAGTAACCTAAATATCCATCCCAAAAATGGAGCTCTTGATGCTATACGGCTCATGAGAGTGGTCAACCGATTCCTTCTCCCAGAAGGCCTGTAGAATAGACCTGTAGGGAGTGCATGGTGTAGATATCACCTTGTAAATCCTGGATCGATTGAGGAAAGCGATGATCCCCGCAAACTCGGCACCATTCCGAATCACGGCATCTAAGTGAGCACATATGTTGTGCTTCAGGTTGATGGACCATATGTCAGCCATCAATCTATAACACAAGACACATAGACAATAGATAAACACACAACACAAATCAGTTATAATTAACTTGGTAGAATTCATTTTGGTTCATTCATGCGATTAAACCAGGTGACTGTGTTCAGTCGGTTGACTTGGCATGTGACTGGATTTAGTCGGGTGTCTGAGCAGGCGACTACATTCAATAGGTTGACTGAGCCTGCGATTTGTTCAGTCGGCCGACTGAGCTCATTCGTATGATCCATTCAGGCGATTGAGCCATTCGACCAGCTCAATCGTGCAATTGGAGGTCATCTTGGTGTCCAGTCGCATGACCCACTGTTCGGTCGACTATGATTCGATTTTTAACCAATTCTTGAAATTAGACATTGTGTAATGGTTCTTAGACTTGCATTCATTATACTAATCACCTAATAACCTTTATTTCAACATTTTACTTGGTTTAGTTAGGTTATTAGTCCATTTAAGGTCTCGGGTCTTGTTAGGGCCAATTTCTTGATTTGGAAGTCTAATCGAAGGAAGTTTTGGCATAATCACACCGCATTTTACCTGTATAATCAATAACGAAGGTTAGAATATGAGAATAAGCAAGCAATTTGGGTCAGAGGAAATTTTGGCAGAGTAACAGTAGGTTGTGCGATTTTAGGGCGATTCGGGTGATGAGTTGAATGCGATCGACTGTGGCCCTATTATACTGAATCTAATTTCAATCGGTCGACTGGACCCATTCACTTGGTTCATTCAAGCAAATGGACCTCATTCGTGTGATTGGATGAGTCGATCACATTCAGTCGGCCGACTAGATTTCAATCAAGCGACTGACTCATTCGCACAGTTCCATTCGGTCGACTGGCTCATTCTGATAAGCCATTTGGGTGAATGGTTCATACTCATGTTCCATTCGACTTTTTAGTGCATGATTATGGTCCATTCTTACGGTTGGTCCATACTCATAGTCTAGTCATGCGATTGGATCATACACATGATTTTGACTTTATGACCATTTCTCACTTAAACACTTTTTAACTCTTGATTAAGCTTTATGAGCATTTGATCATCTTAGACATCATCATTTTAACTTGAAAACCTTATGACCACCTCAGACGTGATCCTTTTAAGTAATTTGTCACATCAGACATGACTAATTCTACCTTTGAAAACATGTGTGGTCACCTCAGACGTGACCCTTTTAGATGATTAAATGCACTAATGAATTCCATGACATAGTCCGATATCAAACAAACTGATTTGACTAAATTTAAACAAAATAAAAGACTTAAACTGAAAATACAAAACTAAAACTTGTTTTTGACGTTTTGTGTGAGGTGTAAATCCTAAGATAGAAATCTAATGGATTCGGTTCCGGAATAGGCAGCTTCAATTTATTTTGACCATAACTGGACCAATTCAATTTGGAATCATACAAGCAAGTCAAATCATTTGGGACATGTTATCAACAACTTTTAATGCATAATTCTTGTTTTTTATCTAGAGTCATTAGCAAGTTTAGGAAATCAAACTAGTACTATTGGACCCACATTGATTTGGACTTTCAAGAATTGTAGCCACAATGATTTTCAGTATACTGGTCCTCTTAAATCCATACACAGACTTTTCACATGGATTGATGATAGTTTATGGTTTGACTATTTCAACAAGCATTTGTGGATCCCACACTTATATGGTAATCAACCTCCTTAGGAGATTTTTGAGCGGTCTTAGGGTAGTTTTCAAGAAGAAACTATTCTTAGAACTTTCAGAGAGAAGCCAAGCCTCAGGTCAGTGCCACCGCATAGCAGAGAAGCGGCAAACAACAATGAAGTCTAGAATATATAGGTTATGCTTATCCTCATGTCAGTGCCATCGCACAGTAGAGATGCACATTACTTATCTTCTTGTTTGAGAAATTTTAATTTTTTTGCACAGTTCTCACCAACAACATAAGTTATTAGTTTGATTGCTTTCGCTCATATTTTGGTCTTACGCTCACATTTGTGGCGTTTATTCTGCTCGTCACCCCTTATTGGAATTTGGTTGATTGTGTTAACCAGGGATAAGATGTTAACCCACAACGAGTTGAACAACTTAATTTGTTCTTGAGATCACCAACAAGGTCAAATCATCTATTGTGTTGAATCTACCAACATATCATCTATGGTCTAACAACCTCTAGGTCTACTTTCTTTGTGTTACCTTAGTAGTAGCTAGTTTTACTATCATTTTTCCTTTTATATTGCTAAGACTACACAGACTGATACTTTGAACTTCACATCTTATTTTTATTAAACTTTTAAAGTCTCAAATGGTTTGTACCTATGTACTATCATTTTCCAAAGTCATCGAGTCGGTATCACAGAGACGATCTAGTTTCTATCAACTAGCCTCTCCTCCTCCCTCGTTTCTTTTTGTTAATGTTACTAACTGACCTATTCTCCCCCTAAATTTCTAAAACAGTAACCGATTTACGCTTTTTAGGATTTTAATAGGAGACAAAATAACATCAATTTAATTAGGCTACTTAAAGTTAAACAAATAAATAAAGAAAATAAAAATTAAAAGAAATTTTGACTATACTCATAGGACTACACATGGTCATCATCAGGAATTACATCACTTTTTTTAAAGTCGTTGACCTTTAACAGATATAAAAAACGTGGTTTGTCAAAAGCCTTTGTATAGAGGTCAGCGCGTTGAAAATTAGTATTTATTTTAATCACATCGATTAGTTTCTTTTCAAAGCAATCACGTGTAAAGTGATATTTGATGCCCATGTGTTTGGTCTTAGGATGTTGGACTGGATTTTTAGTTACTGCAATTGCAGCAAAGTTATCAACAAAAATAGGAGTAGAAGAGAAATTCAAATCGTAGTCCCGCATTTGTTGTTCAATCCATATGATTGTGAACAGCAACTTGCAACAGCAACTTATTCGGCTTCACAGGTTGACAAAGCTACATGAGAGGTCTGCTTCTTACACTACCAGGTCACTAATCTCCTCCTAAAGAATTGACATCCCGCTGATGTAGACTTGTAGTTCATCTTGCAGCCACCGTAATCCGAGTCACGATACGTTGTAAGCTCGAAGTCATCGTCATGAGGATACCACAGCCCAAGCGTTGGATTACCCTTCAAATAACAAAAGATCCTTTTGACCCCTATCTGATGGTTAACTTTTGGCTTTTCCTGATATCTTGAACATAAACATGTCGCGTACATGATATCATGTCTTAAGATAGTGAGGTACATGAGAGATCCAATCATTCTCGTCGGGTGCTACATCATGGTTTGTAGCAAGTGGAGTCCAAGCTGCGGAAGCATTCTCCATGTCAAACCGATTGAGGATATCTCCTACATACTTGGTCTGATGTAGGAAAATCCATTTTGGTGTATGATCAACCTGTAACCCGAGAAAGAATTTCATCTCTCCCATGGCACTCATCTCAAACTCAGGCTTCATTACTGCTTCAAATTCTTTACATAGATCTTCGTTCTTTGAACCAAAGATTATATCATCTACGTAAATCTGGACAAGCAGTAAATCTCCATCCTTTTCTTTTATGAACAGTGTATAGTCAAATGAAACCTCTTTGAAAACTGTGTTTCACAAGGTGAGTGGAGAGTTTCTCATACCAGGCTCGGGGAGCTTGATGAAGCCCATATAAAGCCTTGTCGAGTTTGTAAACTCTGTCCCGATGATATGTATCCTCAAATCCCTTGGGCTGACTGACGTACACTGTCTCTCTGATTTCACCATGAAGGAATGCACTCTTCACATCAAGTTGATAAACTTTAATCTTCATGTACGATGTGTAGGCAATGAAGATACGGAATGATTCCATTCTTGCCACGGGTGCAAACACTTCATTGTAGTCTATGCCCTCGACTTGTCGAAATCCTTGAACAACAAGTCAAGCCTTGTTTTCGATGATCACTCCTTGATCAACTTTCTTGCATTTCAAGACCCATTTTATGCCAATGACCTTAGCACCTTTAGGTCTATCCACCAGAGTCCATACACCTAACTTCATGAACTGAAGAAGTTCTTCTTGCATGGCACTCTCCCATGCCTCATCATTCAGGGCTTCACTAACATACTTTGGCTCGAACTGAGGCACAAAGCAACGATATGCACCGTCATGAAGGTAACCCTTTTCATCACCGAGGCAAAATCAGCTGAATACAACTGATGTCTGGTCTGAACCCCTGATCTCACATCCTCAATGACATTATTCAAAGGATGATAGACATTTAGGCGTGATCCAGGAGTGGTTGGAACAACTATCTCAGAATCAAGATTATCAACATTTGGTTCAGTATCTGAGATAGTAGGAGTTTGAGGTTCGGAAGACTGAGATGCATCAATGTCAGATGCTTGTGGACTTGCAGTAGGAGGAACCTATTGCTCCTGGTTGTTCTGATCAGTCTCCACAGCTTCTTCATCAGAGGAAGAGTCACTATCTTCAAGTGCTCCCCCTGAGTAGTTAGATGAATCGCCTTGTAGTCCAGATGATGTAGATTCCTAAGATGGTGTGTTTAGAACATCATACATCATCTTTGTTGCTAACTCATCATCAGAAGTGGATAGTGGTATGTTGAAGGACTTGAAGAATCCCTCATAGTCGAAAAAGAAGGTGGGTCCTTTTCAAGTAGGTGGTGTGGTGTATCTTTGAACATCCACATTACATCACACTTCTACCTGACCCGTTGAGTTGTTGTAAACCCTCTTGTTCGGTATGTTGTATCCTAGAAAGATACCTTCATCAGCCTTCTCACTGAATTTTCCCTCCTCACTCTTCTTTAGTAGGGTGCACGGAGAGCCAAAGAGCTCGAGATACTCTAAATTTGGTTTACGTCGTTGTAGTAACTCGTAACACGTCTTTCCATGGTGTTTAACTACCAGAAACCGATTTAGCGTATAACACGCATTTGCAAATGCTTCATTCCAGAATTGGATAGGCAGTTTTGAGTCTGCTAGCATCGTCTGTGCCGTCTCTATCAAGCTGGGATTCATCCTTTCAGCCACGCCGTTCATCTGAGGAGTGTAGGCAGAAATGAACTGATGAACAATTCCTTTTTCCTTAAAGTAAGCCTCCATCCATTGATTCTTGAACTCGGTTCCGTTCTCTGAACGCACTTGACGTACCTTCAACTTGTATAGGGACTCCAAAGTAGTTACTAATTCCTTGAATGACTCAAATGTTTCTGATTTGGATTTCAGAAACATCACCCAAGTGAATCTTGAGTAGTCATCAGTAACACTACATAGCAGTACAAGTCGCTTGCGATGCTTCTTGTACTGACTGGACCAAATAGATCCATGTGAAGAAGTTCAAGAGGAATTTCGATAGAATGAACTTTCTTTTCCTTATGAGACTTCTTCGTCTGTTTGCCCTTCTTGCATGCAACGCAGAAATCCGGAAGTTGGAAGTTTTTTACGTTAACTCCTTTCACGAGATCATTCTGGATCAAGTGATTCATCTTCCGTGGATTAATTTGTCCCATTCTCCTATGCCAGGAGATGGATTCCTTCTTAGTAGCTTTTGACAAAAAGCACTGAACTTCATGATCTGTTGTGGAGGCATTTGATAAATCCAAGACATAAAGGTCCTTATATCTTGAGGCAGACATTAATACTTGATCCTTCGGGATGACATAGTCCTTTTTCAGGACATAGGACTTATTGTTGTCAAATACTACCTTAAAGTCTTTATCACAAATTTAAGAAACAGAAAGCAAGTTATTTTGAAGTTGTTGGACATAGTTTACCTTGTCAAACTTCACTTTCTGATTACCTACTTCCCCTTGAGCTGTGATGTACCCACCTTTGTTTGTAGCAAACGAAACGTGACCTCTTTTTATCTATAGGGACCCAAGCCTTCACTAGTTTGGGTTTCCCAGAGGCATCACACATCGTAAATGTAACCCATTGACCGTTCGAGGGTGAGGGAAGCTCAGATGTCTCCTTGTTCTCATTATCAGACAATGAGGTTGATTTCTCCTTCCATAAGCCAGCTTTGTGTAAGGCCAATTTGTGATAAACAGACGACTGGCTAATGTGTTGAACTTTAGGTTCACTATCTCTTTTAGGTGGCGTCACTGAGTTCCTCTAAAAAGAGCTAGGTTTTTGTTCAGGAAGTTCAACTTTCTTCCTTAGTGTCTGATAGTAAGGAAATTGAGACGCATGTGTCCATACTCTCTACAACTGTAGCATGATCTGCTTTTGACTTTACGATTTAACTATTTTTGTGGAGATATATGTGACACCCGGGTCACCTTACTTTGTTTGGGTTTTGACTCTGCTTGTTTAGATGTTTTGTCTGATTTTACAAAGTTAATTGTTTTAACATTTTAACATCTTTTTCTTTTCTATTTTCTGGACTTTGACATGATGCACATGATTGGTTAAAATTACTTGTCTTTTTAGGTTCAAATTTGATAGTTGTTCAACCAGACTTTATACTAACTTTTTCAAACTCTTTGTCTAGATTAATGCAAGACCTTTTACCTTTTGCCTTTGAAGTGGCCTCCTTTTGTTTAGTACCAGATTCATTTCATGAATATGTGGAATCTGGATCACTTATAAGAGGAGTGGACACCACATGATCCTTGATTGGTTTGTTATTAATCGGTTTACTTTTAGTGTTCAGCAAGGTCTCATGTGGTGGTGGAACCACTTTATAACCCGAACCCTCCCCATTATTACGCTCTCTCACTAAGTGTTGGACTATGTGTGAAGAACTAGTCCAACTATGCAGTTTTTGTTTTAGGGAACTAACTTCTACTTCTGAAACTACCTTTTGTTTCTTAGTGTCCTCTAGGGAGTTTAGATAGTACCTAATGTCATTAGCTTGGTTAAAGCTTTCCCTAAGTTGTTTGTTCAAAAGGTTTATCTTTTCTTTGTAACTATGCTCATTTTGTTTTAAAACTCTTTAGCTTTAGTGCATAGTTCCAGGTCCTTTACTAAGTTATCATTATGATCTAATAACCTAGCAAATTTTAAATCAATGCTTCCCTAAATTTAGTACAATCAGAACAAGCATGATGATTAAAAAGTTGGTCAGTAGTACTTAGCTGAGACGGTTCTGATGAATCACCATCAATGCAGAATCTAGTGTTTTTAGAGCTGGTGATTCTGACGTAGTCGCGGTTTTCTCTTCTTGAGGCAGGTAGTTGACCACTGGTGCAGTTTCTTCTGATGTTGACATCGCAAGTTCGACTGCAATATCTCCTTTACTAGCTGAGTCATCATCTATATCCTCCACACTAGCTATATTAGATTCTCCCGGTGAGACAAACCGAAAGCTCCAGTCATGTCCTTCATCATCATGAGCAGTCAAGGCTTTGGGATCCTTGCTTGATGAAGTAGGACTGCTAGTGGGTTTATCCTAATCATTGAAGGAGGAGAAAGGATTCCCATTGCCAGTCTTATTTGGCTTCACACACTCCCTTTTGAAGTGCCCTTTCTCACCGCGGTTGAAGCAGGTTACCTTGGATTTATAAAAGCCGAAGATAGTGTCCTTAGTAGCAATCAATTTTGTCCGGTCTTTTTGACAATCTTCTTAGCTCTCCGGACTGCACTGGCTAAGGCCCACATTATGTCCATCCGCTCCAGCTCTGTCTCATCCACCTGCTTATAATCCTCATCTGGCAGATGGCAGTTCCCAATCTTACTAGCAATTAGTCCATCATAGGAGTGGACTACCGCAACTAAGAGATCCATGTGCTCTTGAGCTACCTAAACTGTCACATTGCCGAAGTTCTCAGTCTTCATCTTTGCTGCATTTGCTTCAGGTGCAATGTATTGGGTACCAAACGACCCTGACGTTTCTGACCCTGAAGTAAAGGCTGGTGAAGGACCAGACGAGCTTGATACAAAAGCTTTCTGAAGAGGTGCTCCAGATGTTTTGGCTTGAGGAATCGCGTTGTATAGGGTTGGGTTCTAATCATAAGAAGCCTTTTGAGCTCTGTACTTCATTCTTAGTTCTTCCTCTCTCAGCTTCAAAATGAAGTCATTGATAACAAACTTTGTTAGCATACCATTCTGTCTGAGATTGGAGACAAATGAAACCCATTTCTCTGGCAGCCCATCTGCAAAGTTGGACACTTTGTCCTCCATTGACGTCGATACTCCATGAATGTGCATCTCACTTATCAAGTGGTAAAACCTATCGATCACATCATCTAGGCTTTCTTTTCCCATCAAGGAGAAGTTGTGAAACTCCTTTTTAAAGCCTTAGCCTTTATGGCCTTTAGTGATGCGTTTCCATCATACCTTTTCTCCAATGCATCCCATAGTTTCATTGCTTGTGTATATTCTGAGAATTGATGGAAAATATCCTTCGGAATTGACTATGTAAGCAACGCATAAACTTTCTTTTCGGCATTGTATTTCAACTTTTGTTCATCAGTCATGCCACCAAGTGTTAGTTTGACACCATTAGCTCCTACAGTTTATCAACTATGTTATAAAGTTTATTTCCACTGCGTTTTCACAAAGTTTAAATGGTTAAACTATGTTTCATGTTCTAACGAACCCCAACATAAACAACCAAATGGAGCATGAGTATGAACCATTCACATGAATGGCTTACAAGATTGAGCCAGTCACCCGAATGAGTCAGTCGCCCAACTGAAACCCAGTCGACCGACTGTAGGTGATCGACTGAACCAATCGCCCGACTGGGTTCCAATCGCCCGAATGAAAAGAGCGAATGGATCTAATCACCCGATTGAAACCAGATTTAGTATAAATAGGTCCATAGTCGATCGCACGTGCTCATCACCCCTCAATCGCCCTAAAATCACATATCGAGCCGTTACTCTGTCAAAATTTCTTCTGGCCTTACTTGACTTCAAAATCGAATCTGACGATTGTTGGTTGTTATCTAGGTACAATACGGTGCTACCTACCTTAATCCCAGTCGATTTGTGCCCTAAATCAAGGAATTCGGCCCTAACCAAGAACCAAAACTTAGTTGAATGAATTAAATAAAATGTTAAAATCAAGGTTATTAGATATTAAGTAGGGTTATTCCGAGTCTAATGAGCCAAACCTTGATGTCTATTGGTAAGATTTGCTCAAAAGTCGAATCTCAATCTAACAGATAGTAGGTCATGGAACTAGACACCGGATGAACTACAATCGCACGACTGAGCTAGACAAATGACTCAGTTGGCCGAATGAATAATGCTTATGAGCTCAATCAGCTGACTGAACTAGTAGCAGGCTCAGTCGCCCGATTGAACTCAGCCGCAAGATAAGTCACCCGATTGTATTTAGTTGCATGTTAGGTCAAACGACTGAACCCAGTCGTATGTTTCAATCGCACGATTGAACCAGACTGATCTCAAACAGGTTAATTTGAAATGGTTTATGTTTTGTGATGATCTAACTTGTATGCTTCTTGTGTTATAGATTGATGGCTGATCGGTGGACCATCAACGCAAAGGAAAATATTTGCGCTCATCTGGACGCCACCACTCAGAACACTGCCGAGTTTGCTGGCATTATAGCTTTCCTAAAGAGATCACAGATACATCAAGCCATCTCTACACCATGCACTCCCTACAGGTCTATACAGCAGGCCTTCTGGGAGGGTGCATCAGTTGATCGATCTAGTGAACCCTACTACATCAGGAGTACTATATTTGGGCAAGATATAGAGGTGACAGCTACAGATATTAAACGAGTACTGGATTTGGGTTAGGATGCTAATCACCCAACTAGACTACACCCTTTGACAGTGAGGGGATGCTTCCTCAGGATGAGGTACTCTGGGGACATCAATGCAGGTGTGCTAAACAAAAGTAACATGTGTCCCCAGTTCAAGTACTTAGCACACGTGATACTAAAGTGCATAGCTTCAAGGAGGGGTGGCTTTGATGACCTATCACACCAGATTCAGAATGCCTATGTGGCACTGGTGCTGAACTATCCCTTCAGCTTCTCCAGCATGATCTTTGCATACCTGATAGAGAATCTTGAGGCCAAAGGCAAGAAGGCTTCTGTATTTACCCAAGATTCTTACAGATGATTATCGATGAGAAGTTGCCTTCCTTGCCTAAGGAGAGCCATGATGCGGTGTCACTTGGGGTGATGGATGATACTACTTTGGGCCACATGAAGGTCTACATGGGAAAGCAAGTCAAGCCCCCTGTGAGGAGACTGTTCTGGCACTTGGCCCAGGAGGAGTATGTGGCGCCTGCAAGGCATAAGTGGTGCCACGAGGAGGGTGATTCTGATGTTGAGCAGATTTCTCTTCCATCTGATGACTCCGATGATGATGACGGTGTCACTGGTGGAGATTCTGGCCCCTCTGTTTCTAGGGCCAGCAATGCACATTCCACACCTCCACCACCCTCTCATGCAGATGCCACCACCGCCAGTTTCGATCAGGACTTCTGTCCTCCTAATTAGGAAGAGGGTGATGAGGAGCCCCTAACCAGGACAGTGGACAACAAGGTAGTTGCCATGGACCAAGGCATTCGGGAGGTTGGAGGACGCCCTAGAGAGTCTAGGGAGACTGCAACCGACCGCAGCTACTCACCAGGTCAGCCCATGAGCATCCCAGGGGAAGCATCCACCTCAAAGGGCATGAGGAGGAAAATGATGGCTCTACCCCATGGGATGAAGACGAAGAAGAGGAGGATGACCTTCATCACCACCACCACAACAGCCGCCACCTCTACCACACCACCCACTACCTTTACCACTCCTCCCATATTCACCACTACCACCATTCCACCTGTCACCACTACTGTCACCACACATACCACCACTACCTCAGCCACTCCACCACTTCCCCACATCACATCCACCACCACTTCAGCTTACCCGTCACCATCCATACACATACCACCTCCCATATTTAGTACTGCCACCACCACCACCTCTAGCCACTAGGCAGGACCATCATATCACCCATCCTTTTGCTCAGAATTATCTCTACCTCACAGTGGGGTAGAGGAACAGCTTTCAGCAATAAAACCGTATGGTGCTGAAGCTGTTAGCAGCCGATGACGAGAAAACTGCTCAGCTCCGATAGTTAGTGGAGCTTACTACTGCACAATCATAGCAGATCTCTCAGCAGGCACAACAGATTGAGGAGCTAAATGTGTTATCTACTAAGAAGATTGAGGAGTTGGAAGATGCTAAGAGGACCATCCTGCTCAAAATTAAGGGCACAAAGGATGAGCCTCTGAAGATCAGAGAGGGAGACGGTGATGATGGTGATGATAGTGATCATGATGATAGTAATGCTGATGATGATGATGGTGATGATGAACGTGATGATGAGGATGGAGGAGACACTGAAGGAGGAGGAGAGTCATCTGCTTTGGGTGCATAGGAAGCTAGTAAGAGGCGGACAAAAAAGACTCAAGATCTAGGTGCCTCGACATCAGCCATGACAGCAGAAGAACACATGATCCAAGACAAAAGTAATGCATAGAGTTTGGTGTAATTTAAATCATGTGTAATTTGAATATTGTATTAAACTTATGTGCTTGAATGTTTATGTATATATATTTAATGTTTAATGTCTTGATTATTTACTAATGCATGATGTGTTAAATGTTTTAAATCAACCAGATCCATATTATCAGAGAGACGACTACGATGTTGCTCCCCTTCAGCAGATCAAGTCTCATCTCACAATGATACTTGATCTACAAGGGATTGTTAGGAAGTCTGTAAGCTATACTCCCGAAGAAGGAGAAATTATTCACAACCTCACTGATGAGCAACTCGCAGAAATCTCCCGGTTAAACCTCGATGAATTGGTTAAGGATGCCCCTACCATCGATGTTGCTAGTGATGACGAGATCAATGATTTTGATAAGGTAGAGATTGAAGACATCACAGCACAGCACTATCTAGAATATACTGATCTAGAGGAAAATGTGGTCCTTGACTTTGGAGATACACTCGACAGTGATATGCATGTTAAGTTGGATATGATGGCGAGGGAGACCGAGAAAACAGAAAGCTAAGCCCAAGCCACAGACGCTGATGTTGAAAACAAAAAGGCTAAATGCGCAGCTTGTTTTGCATAGATCCGTGCCCAACGCACAGCACCAAAGTCGAGTGCCTACGCCAAGCTCTACAAAGTCAAGAAACATCTTAAGGTGTCTGGCAAGATAATCGCTTAGGCTTACTTTGAGGATCTGAATGTATATGCAATGAAAAAAGAGAAGGGAATCAAGTACTTCATATTTCCACATGATCTGAAGACTCTTCCTGGTTTTAAGCTCAACCAGTTAGCAGGCCAGAACTTGCTGTATGCTGACCCCAGGATGATGTCAGGTTGGTTTGAAGCTAGGTTGAAGAGAGAATACCACACACGATTGGGTAATTTCAAGCCTCAACAACTGACGAGGTATATTAAAAGGTCAGAGGTGGACCCAAGGATTGGGAAACCCAAGTGGTGTTAAAGTGGAGTCCTCCACGTACTATGTCTAAGATCCCATTAAGGGAAATGCCACAAGACTTCACTCCCCACTTCAAGTGGTGGTCTTATGACTGGCGTACAAAAGAAGCGGTCATAGTGTTACAAAAAGGGAGCCAAGTGGAGACAATCTGTGCATTTGACCCAATGTGGCTAACCAACCTGTCAGCGAATGATGTGTATACTTTATACAGGTGGCCACTATTCTATGATCTGCAGGATATTATACAGGCCCTCCAATTTCAGAACGTAATAAGACTCAGCTTTGCATTTGAGATAGATGCTGGAGTCACAGTCGAGGAGAGGCATAAGAAGTTTGATGAGCTAATGAAGGATGCCAGACAAGAAAGGAAACTAGGTCCATATGAAGTTCTCATGTGAATGGCCCATGCTAATGGACCATACACATGAAGAACTTCATGCTAATGAACCAATCGCACGACTGAACTAGGAGACTGGATCAGTCACACAATTGTGACATGAGATTGACTCAGTCACACGACTGAACGCTCAGTCGTGCTTATGGATCAACCACATGACTGAACCATGCTAATGGTTCAGTCGCACGAATGAGTAACCCTAACCTATAAATTCCACTTAATTCGTGGAAAAACACAACACTTTGAAGAATTCGACTCCTACACGTACCCTAGCCGTCCAGAACGTCCAAGAAAGCCAGTCCAAGTTCGTAGATCATTCTTGATCGATTCCTACTAGTTCTTAATGTTTAGTTTAATCTTATATCGATCGGATTAACGTTATCACTGATTGGATCACCAATCAAATAGGATTCCGCACTATTTGATTCAGAATACACGTGAATCAGTTAGTACTCCATCTAGTACACGGTCCCTAACAACGAATCTCAATGTCCTATCCGAAGATAGAGTTCCGGATATAGTGAGGCTCCACCGACCAGTCAACTAAGGCACCTGCCCAGAAGGCCTGCTGAATAGACCTGTATGGTGTACATGGAGCAGAGATGGCCTTGTATATCCTCAATCTACGTAGAAAAGCAATAATCCTAGTGAACTCAGAGGCGTTCTGGGAAGTGGTATCGAGATGTGCACAAATGTGTGCTTGGTGCTCATTGTCTATCTATCAGCCATATTGCTGCAACACAAGAAACATACACATTAGATTTGTGCATAAGAGATGACAGTTGGAACGTAAACTGTTTTGATCAAACTGGTTCAGTCGTGCAATTGAACCATACGACTGAGTTCAGACGTGCGATGAGCCTGGGGCTAAGTTCAGTCGTGTGATGGAGCATGCGACTGAACTTAGTCGTATGCTGAGCCATGCAGTTGAGTCAGTCATGTGACTGAGTAACTGATTGATTCACTCGTGCGCCTGGCTCAATCGTGCAACTGAGGTTCATATGGAGTGTCTGTTCATATATTGCTCTGTTCGACACTATAACTCTGAGTCTTTGTCAAAAAATTATATTAGACTTCATGTTTAGACTCTTTAGATTCGCAGGAACTTGAAATAGCACTTAATGTCCTTTAAATAAACTTTTATGTCCATTTAAGTGGTCTATTTTTAGGGTATGCTGGTTATTGATCTGAACAACTTAGGTCATTTAGGGTTCGATTAATCCAATCATTTAGGCCGATTTTAGTTGTAAAGTACCTGTAGATGAGTAGGAAATCACTTAGTATAAAAAATGGGAGTAATCAAAACGATCAACAATTGGCAGAGTATGTGTGTGTATGGGCGGTTTCATAGAGTTTTGAAGGGTGGTAAGGGTAATGACCAACTAACCCCTTTATTTATACTGTTTTAAATAGCAATTGTGCGACTACACCCATACGCGTGCTTTATTCGTGAGACTAGGGTTCAGTCGTACGACTGGCTTATACTCCTTCATCCATTCGTACGATTGGTATAGTCTTGTGATCCTATTGCATGGTTGTCTCATACTCATGGTCCAATCGTGTGACTGGCTCATACTTATGGTTCAATCGTGTGATTCGCTCATCCTCATGATTCAATCGTGCGATTGGCTCATACTTATGAGTTTAACCTCATACACTTTCAAACACTTAAAATTTTACCTTTTGATATATAACATTATGACCTATGATCATCTCGGACATGATACTTTTAATTGAACATCCTTTAATCACCTCAGACATGATCCTCCTAATTTAACATCATTTGATCACCTCAGACGTGATCATTTTAGTTTAGAACTGATTGGTCACCTCAGACGTGACCACTTTTAGTGAGTGATTCACAGATTTAATCTAGTTGTATAGTCCAACATCTACGCAACAAAAGACTAGAAAACAGAAAACAACTTGAATTAAAAGGAAACAAGACATATTTTTGTGGTTTAGGTTTGAGATAGATTGAAACCTTTTAGAAAACATCTAACAGATTTTTCTTCCTAAATAGAACAGCTTCAAGTTAATTTGATCATTTCGGGAAAGATTCATTATGGAATCATACAGGTATATCATAATCATTTGGAACCATTTAATATGGAAAGATTCATTATGGAATCATACAGGTATATCATAATCATTTGGAACCATTTAATATGCACTTTGATGCTAGATTCTTGTTTTGTCCGAGAGTCAGTAGCACTTTCAGGAAATCATACTAGAGCTTTAAGATGCACACAATGATTTTGATTGTCAAGAATTTGCAGTCACGATGATTGTCAGTATATTTGTCACCTTAAATCCATACAAAGATTTTTGACTCATATTGGTGATGACTTAGATTTAATTATTTCAACTTGTAACACCCAGTTATTTCTTAAAAAAAGAAAAGGAAGAATAAGAGTTGAAGAATAAAGAAAGGAAATGTCAATGAACCCAAGTTGAGGGGTTGAAAATGTAAAAAGGACAAAAGTACACAAAAAGTTTGTGTAAAGGTGGGCATGGCCGCCCACCCTCACTTCACATCACCATTTTCATTCGGTTTAAGAGAGAGAGCAGAGAAACTCTCGGTTGAGAAAAAGAAGAAGAATAAGATTGAATTCAAGGTAAGAATTCATGGTTTTAAGTATTTATTAAGGGTTTTATCCCGGTTACATGCTTATGTGCTTATGTGCTTGTGTGTGTGTCCGTGTGTGTGTGTGTTTTGATGTGTTTTTAGGTGTTTGAACTCAATTGCAAAAGGGTTAGAAAGGAAGAAACACCCAAGTGCACCAGGTGAGTTTCTAGACCCCGGTTTTTACTTGTTTTAAACTCCCTTTGGGGCTCAAAATGTATTAAAATGATTTTCAAGTGTTTATGTATGTATACCCGTATGCATTATGCATGTTGGGATGATGATTCTTGAATGCTCATAGGTTGTTTATGTTTATAATAACCATGTTAAGCTTAGAACAGATGAGTTTGATGAGTGGGTTTGAAAAGATACTAGAAACATGTTGAACGGAAGGTTCATGCGCCTAGATAAGGCTCATGCGCCTAGGTAAGGCTCATGCGCCTAGAAATTCCTTAGAAATGGTTAAGTATAGCCCATGCTCCTGAACGGTGGTCCATGCGCCTAGAAATATTGGTCGGACGACTAAGTATAGGGCCATGCGCCTCAATAGTGCCTATGCGCCCAAGTGGCCCTTGGGCCTAAGTGTCCATGCGTCCGAATAACCCATGCGCCTAAGTGTTCATACGCCTGAATAGTGCCCATGCGCCTGAATTGTTTATGCACCTAAGAGTTAAAGCAGTTAAGTGTTAACTGATGCGCCTACATAGTAATGAAACGCCCAAACAGGGCTCATGCGCCCAACTAGTGTCTAAGCGCCCAACACTTAGAATTTATTACAGAATGCTTGGGAGTTTGTGCTCTTTGGGTTTTGACCAAGGTTTGACTAGGGCTTATTAATGATGGGTTTCATGCATGATTATGATTACCTTATGATTGTTCCTTATTATTATTTCTACTATTATTATTACTTATAGTGTGACTTTACGTGGTATGTTTATTATCGTAACGTAAAGTATATTGTAATAATAAAGAGAAAGAGCAATAAAGAAAAGAAGAGGAGCATTAATAAAATGTTAACAAATCTTGAAAGCTTACAGGAGGTACACAACCATGTTGTTGTTAGCTCAATTGTACTACGGGTTAGCTACCCTATTATAAACACAGGGCCAGTCTTGGAGATTGGCAGTTGCTCTGTAGCGTACCCTAGGTGTTTGGGTCGGCCTTGTATGCAGTAAATGGAACCCTTTTGAGGGATATAGATGGCCCATCACACTTTTTCATCGCGCGTACGGTTTAGGGTATTGCTCATTGGTCCATACATAAAGTGAAAGATAAAGATAAAAGATTACAAAACAAACAAGGCATACAATAAAGGGAACGAACAATATCTGTTCATATAGTTAATGCGTGCTGACATACAAAGTAAAGAGTTGTATTTCATAGAAAGAGTATTTTCATATACAACATACAGAAAGTATTTTATTACTTTTAAAACTAGAGCTCACTCAGCAACGCTGACTCTTATACATTTTCAGGTGGCAGGTAATTATTGATGAGGATGGCACGAGGGTGAAGCCACTCGGCAGGGAAAGACTGACATCCATTCATATTTTATGTTGTTGTTGTTTTGTAATGCAGTAAAACAATTCTTTTGTAATTAGTTAAACGATGATGTATTGCTCAACAACAGTGTTTTAAATGAAATGAATGGTTTTGATAAATTATTTCCGTTGCTTAAGTTTGTATACTTACAATGTTTAATGTTTTAACGGCTGTGTTTGACCAACTGTGAGGTCTCCAGGAACGGGGCCTTACAAGTTGGTATCAGAGCCAAAGTTTAAGAGAATTAGGTTTGATAGGATCTCAGCATCTAGTTGATCGATTTAAATGATTTCAGCAACGGAATAAAGTACCAACTAGCACAATTCGAGCAAGAATACCAAAGATATAGCTATGAACAAAATTAGTTATAGAGAGAGAAAGTTTCTGCAAAAGGAATATTTCATTCAATCACACGCTTTGGCATGGCATTCGCAAAATTACAATTAGGTCATTCTTCGTATATAAGGAAAGATGACGTGGGTGATGTCACTTGATAGTGACATCTAACCGTTATTTAACAAACTACTGAAACACTAAAACTACTGAAGATGTCAAGCAGCTGACATCTTCTTACAAGAAGCTAAGTGTTTATTATTACAAAACTACTCATAAGAAACTACTGAAACTACAACGACTGAAGAACAAGCTCTTCAGTGTTTTACAAAACTACTGAAAGTAAAAACATAAAACTACTGATAACACAACTACTGAAGAAGTACTCTTCAGCTGTTGTGACAAACTACTGAACGTCAGCACTTGGTCTTCAGACTTGAACTTCAGACGTTTCATCAGCTGATGACTTCAGTAGATGTCATCAGCTGATGTCTTCAGTCTTTGTTCAGAATTTGTACATCAGTTGTTGATCTTCAGCACTTGTGGACTCTTCAGCTGGTTTGAACTTCAGTACTTTGGTCTTCAGCTTCAGCACTTGTATTCTTCAGCTGTTGGACTTCAGCACTTTAGTCTTTAGCTGTTGAAGTCTTTAGTACTTGATCTTCAGTTTTGAAGTCTTCAGCACTTGTCGACTGCTGATGAAACCTTCAGCAGTTGTTGTGATATCATGTGGGACTTAGAGGTTTTCTGATCTTGGCTCATTGGTTCTTTTGGTCCAACAAACTCCCCTGAACCAATGCAGCCAAAACCTCTAATTGATTTATTTTCCCACTTATTGTTGGCAGAATGGTTGGTTTTTTCCTTCTTGATCAGTTGAGAAGATGACCCATATAAGCACTGGCCTGGGAATGAGTCTCTGATGATTTGGTTGGCAATGTATGGATGGAGCTCTGTATTGGGGAATTGGACACTGAGCTGTTCCCCCATCCATGAGACTCACTTCCCAACTATGAGCTTGTAGGATTCCCTGGTGTAGGCCTCCAAAAATACAATTGTTCCTCCATGGTGAGCCCTCTACCTCACCATCGAAGAATCCTTCAGGCCTATAGTACTCACAGGAATTTGACTGTTTTCCATTTTTGAGTACCACTGTTGTAATCTGTCTGTAAGCAAATTCATCAGGATGATGACCTTCTAACAGCAGTGGTAACTCATCCTTTCTGATCTCATTCAGCCTCTTATACACCAGCCCCTTTTTGATCATTTGTTCTCTAGCATCTTTTGTGGAGGCATGTTGAGGTGTAGGCTTTTTGAAATCTTCCAGGATTTCCCAGGGTGAGACTACAAGGGCTAAGGAGATCACTTCATCTACAATCTCTTTTCACTTGCCCATTGTATCTCTGAGGGATATTTTTCTTTTGTATTCTATGAGCCACCCTGGGATCAGGCCAAATTCTTACTCTTTCTTTCACATACTGAAAAGTATGTCTAAGAGTATAAATCCTCTGAGCTTGTTTTTTCATATTAATGATGGAGGAAGTGGCTGCATATGCTTTATCTACTCTCCTCAATAACTCTTCATCATGCAATCTGTGTTGTTCTTCTTCTTCCAATTTCACTTTGATTGCATCTCTTTGTTGCTCAGGAGTTATTGCAAGAGAAAGATCTTTGGCCTTAGGCAACTGCAGAACAGCTGAGATAGGCAGCCTGTCTTCATCATCATCTTCTTCTTCTTCAGCCTCAACACCTTTCTCTTCTTCTGCTTAGGTGCATCATCGACTGTTGGTTTTAAGGGTAGAGGAGTTGGTTTTTTTGGGTTGTGGTTGTGGTTGTTTTGGAGAGGGAATGTTGACAGGCTGAGTTAGCATTTTGGAGGGAGTGTGGCTTTTGAGTGTTTGGCTAGCTCAGTCCTGCTCCTGCTCCTGCTTCATTCAAAGCTTCTATTACTAATCCCTTAGTATATGCCTCAGACGAACAGATCTTGGAGGTTATGGCCAAGATGATGTCCTGGTCCATGATTTTATTTCGATCAATGATCTCCCAAGGTATTTGCTGATAAATCTGATCATGATCTTAAGTCTTTCTCTATCCATTGTGCTGTAGCTGGCCCATCTTTGTTTAATCTCTTCGATCTCTAATCTTCTTATTTCAGAGTCCAGCTTTTCAGTATTGAAACCTTGCCTAAACAGCTGATCAGTGATATTGTCCATTGATCTGTTGTGTTCAGCATCAACCTCTTTAATCATTTCATTCAAGTTTTTCTCTTTTTCAGCACTTTTCTTTTTCTTATATGTGACATGAAAGTCCTTGACTTTCATGTACTTTCTCCTTTTCAGCTCTCTTCTCATTCTCATCTCCTTCTCTTTCTCGGTCTCATACACACAGTCCTCTCTATTTCCACTTCTTTGTCCTTCTCTTTCTCTTTCTTTCTCCATCCTCTTTCTTTTGCTTTCACTGCTGGAATCTCCCCCTTTTTGGGTGCATTGGTTTTAAGGGTTTGATAAGCAGAAAGCTTTTGGCTCAGTACATCCTCCATCATAGGTTGTAGGACAGAAGAAAGTCTCTCATCAATAGTTTTAATGACAAGTTCAGTTATCTGCGGTGTGATGAGAGATAGGGGATTTTTAGGGATAGCATCCATTTGCTCAAGGGGTTTTGGTCCTGGGAAATGGTGCCAGAAATAGAGGAAGGTGGCTGAGATTCTTTGAGTGGCTGTGTGTTTAAGTGACCTTCAGAGGAAGGTGCCATCTGTTGGGTTGATGTGGTGGCAGATGGTCTTTCTCCCTGAGAGAGTTGGTCAAGTAGTTTTTGCAGCCTACTGACTTCCTCCTCTAGGATTATGTTCTGGGCAAGAACATCATAAAAGAAGCCCAGGTCATCATCACAGATGCTGAATCACCTGACCTCCTTCTTGTAGCAGGATGTACATGTACTGGGTGTAGACCAGATGTAGCATGTGCCCCTTTGTCTTGGAACTGGGGACTTCCAACCTCAGGACTTTGTCCTTCATCAGCTGTTGCCTCTGGTGAGGTCTTAGCTATGTTACCAACCTCAGTCTGATAATATGCTGATTCAGAAGAGGTGGCAGCCTCACTAGATGTTCTGATCTCCATATCCACACAGGAGATAGAACATTTAAACCCCGGTGCTGTGGGTTGTCAGAAGCATGTGTATCCTCTTCCTCAATTGCTGTTGTTCTCCCCTTTGTTGGTGGTTGTAGGGGAGGAGGAGAGGCATGCAGCTGAGTCAGCACATTAGCAATTATAATGGTTGGACTTTGGGGGGCATTTGCATGGGGAGAGGGGATAGAAGCTGATTGCATCCGGGGAGAGGGATGCTCTTCAATGATAACCTCCTCAAGTGAGAGAGGTCTCAGTAATGTGGTTTCCCCTGAAGTGGTTGCAACAGGATCCTTTTGAGAGGAACCTGTGCGGCTGTTGCTGGTTGAGTCTTTAACACTAATGGAGGGTTTGAACCAGTAGGTTTATCTGTTTGGGTGGTACAGGAGCATCATCAGGGGACTCATCTCCCTGATTAGCTTGTTGGGTTTGGATTTGGCTTGGTGGGGACTTTGGATCTGGCAGTTGAAGCTGTGGGTTCCCTTTGCTTGGGTTGAGCAAACGGGCAGCTTCTTTGAGAGATTGGTCGGAGTTATGCCTGGAGTACACCTCAGCTAGAACAGCTGGTGCAGGGACTCCAAGGCCAACAAGGCCATCAGTTTGTAATTCATTTAAAATTATGGCCATCAGAAACCTGGGATATAATAGCCATCTTTTTCCCATAGGTTTCTATGCCAGATCTTTGATTTCTAGAAACACAATTTGTGAAAATTTAAAGGTTGGTGTGTTCTAGAATTGAATATAATACATGTTGCCACCGGGAAGACATTGATCCCATGAGGATGTCTTCGAGGCTAAGCAAACATTCACCATATGAAATATCATCGTTCAGCATCAGGGAAGTTCTTCTTCAGTATGGTAGCAGCTCGAAGATTTCCGTCGTACCCATTGTTGAGGAAGGATATATCAGTTGTGCCTTCGGATACTCAGTCACAGCAGTAGCATCTTGTAAATTTAGCACTCGACGAATGCTATCAGGTGTAACCTCTACTTGTTTTTGGTTGACCAATGACCGAACTGAAATTTGGCCGGAGTCACATCAGTGTGAACGTAGGCATTGGACCAAAACTGACTTAGTGACTCTAGGTAGATGGTCGAGTTTCAGAGCAGAGCAGTACTATACTGGAATCAGATTAGGTCTATGGCGTGATCAAACTTTGTCCAGAAGGCCGATTTCGTGAGGTAGGCAACGCAATTATGTCTGGGTCTTAGACTCATGGTTGCCATTTTTGAGAGTATGAGGTCAGAAGAACGGCTAATGGACGTTTGAGAAGAAGACATGTATTTATAGGGTTGGGATATGAAAAGGCTGAAAGAAAACTACTGAAGGTTTTGGTATGGTCATTAGCTGTTTGAAACTACTAATCACGTGGTATTAACCTTCAGAGGTTTAAAACGACTGACAGTGGTGGTGTTGTCATCAGTGTATAAAACAACTGAAGACTTGGTTTTGACCATCAGACGTTGAAACAGCTGAAGTCTTGGTGTTAACCATCAGTATTTATGAAACTATTGAGGTCGTGGTTTTGACTTCATATGATGTAAACAACTGAGGACTTGGTGTTTGTCATCAGTAGTTGTGAAACTACTGAAGACAGTGGTTTTGCCATCAGTTGTTGTAAAACAAATGAAGACTTGGTATTAGTTATCAGTAGTTGTGAAACTACTGAAGACTGTGGTCTTGCTTCAGTTGTTTTAGAAACAGCAGTTGTAGAAACAACTGAAGAGAAATTACTCATCAGCTGTTTTCGTCAATTCGTAGCTTTTCAGCTGTTTCATACTGTCCTCAACACTTACTCATCAGACTTTTCATCTGCTTTTCAGGTGTTTCATAGGACGTCAGTACTTATCTGTTTTTACTGATTTCAGTAGTTGTAACTACATCAGTAGTTTAGAACAGATAAAGTACTTCAGTACTTGTGAGGCATTTAGCCTTCAGTAGTTATAAAAACTACTGAGGGTAAAAGAACTCATCAGTACTTATATCTGACATGGTGACCAATGATCATCAGTACTTATTACTGAGATCATCAGTAGTTGTCACTTATTCTAGCTGCAGCATACCAAGCCTTAACACCAGGTTGTAGAAAGTTGAACTATCCAAAGGCTTAGTAAAATGTCTGCAAGCTCATCAGCACTAGGCACAAACATAGGATTAATTAGACCCTTTTCAAAACAATCTCTTATAAAATGATGTCTAATTTCTATAGGTTTGGTCCTAGAGTGCTGGACTGGATTTTTGACAATGCAAAGAGCTGAAGCACTATCCATTAATAATGGAGTCTTAGTCTCTGTAATGCCATAAGCCAAAAGTTGATTCTGAAGCCAGAGTACTTGTGATGTACAACTTGCAGCAGCAATGTACTCGGCTTCAGCAGTGGATGTAGCAACAAATGTTTGTTTCTTACTCTGCCAAGAAATAAAACAGTTGCCTAGGAATTGACATCCACCAGAAGTTGATTTCCTGGTTTACTTACACCCTGCATAGTCACTATCAGAGAAAGCAACTAATTTGCAAGAGTGCCCAGTGGAATACCATAAACCTAGAGATTGTGTACCTTGCAAATATCTAAAGATCCTCTTGACTGCAATCAGATGAGACTCTTTAGGTGTAGCCTGAAATCTAGCACAAACACATGTAGCAACATAATATCTGGTCTAGAAGCTGTTAAATACATCAAGGACCCAATCATACATCTGTAAAGCCTTTCATCAACAGCTTTACCTTTCTGATCAATATCCAATTGTGTGTGGTGTTGCACATGGGAGTAGAACAGGGCTTACAGTTTTGTAAATCAAACTTATTTAAAAGATCTTTTGTATATTTAGACTGATGAATGAAAATTCCATCAGCTTTTTGTTTGATTTGCAAGCCTAGAAAGAAATGTAATTCTCCCATTGCACTCATTTCAAACTTCCTTTGCATTAATTTTTTAAAATCATCACACAACTGGGGATCAGAGGATGCAATATAATATCATCAACATAAATTTGAACAAGTAGCTTATGCTGATCCACCTTCTTAATAAATAAGGTTTTATCTATGGAGCCTCTGTGAAATTATTTTGCAGAAGAAAGTTAGATAATGTCTCATACCAGGCTCTAGGAGCTTGTTTCAACCCATAAAGAGCCTTATCAAGCTTGTATATCCATTCGGGTGTTTATTATCCTCAAAACCTGGTGGTTGACACACATAAACTTCTTCTTTTATTTTACCATATCAAAATGCACTTTTAACATCCATTTGAAAAACTTTAAGATTGTGGAGTGCAGCATAGGCTAAGAACAATCTAATTGCCTCCAGTCTCGCTACAGGGGCAAAGGTTTCATCATAATCAATACCTTCTTCTTGTGCAAACCCCTGAACAACCAGTCTGGCCTTGTTCTTAACAATAAGCCCATTTTCATCTGTTTTATTCCTAAACACCCATTTAGTGCCTATTGCACACTTACCTGGGGGAAGAGGAACAAGCTCCACACTTGCTGCTTTTTGAACTGAAGAAGCTCAAGCTGCATTGCTTCAACCCAGCCATTGTCTCTAAGTGCAACATGATAATTCTTTGGCTCTAGCTGACTGATGAAGAGAGCATAGAAGCCAAATTGGACAATTGACTTCTGGTTGAAACTCCAGCATTGATATCACCAATGATTTGAGACATGGTGATTCTTCAGCTCTGGATAAACAATGAGATCAGTGCAAGTGTTTGTAGAACCTTTAGCAACCACAGATGTTGATGTAGACTCTTGAAACCATGTAGATGGTGGTAACTCAAATGAAGTTGAGGATGCAGAAATCTCATCAACACTTGTTGTGGATGAAGCTACTGAAGCTACAGGAGCATCAGGTTTAGAGGACACAGGCAGTTGGTCACTAAACCTGAAGAGGTGAGTACTGCTATCATCATCATCATCAGCACCAGCAGTACCACCAGGTGGTGAACTGTTGACAGGAGCAACAACAGGAGTTTGATAAGGACATATTGCAGTATGTCCAAATCAAATAGCTCCACAGGGCTTTGTTGAATCTTTTCCTTTGGAGATTCATTAAACTTAACATGTAGAGTCTCTTCAACCATCTTTGTTCTACAGTTGAAGACTCTGTATGCTTTGCAAGTTGATGAATAACCAAAAAAGTACCCTGCATCCACCTTAGGATCAAATTTTTGGAGTTGATCCTGTGTGTTGAGAATGAAACAAGGACACCCACAAGCTTGAAGAATGAAATTAGAGGGGCCAAATGATGAAGAACTTCATATGGAGTCTTCATCAACCTCTGATTTACTAGAACTCTATTCTGTACATAGCAAGCTGTATTGACAGCTCAGCCCAAAAAGTCATTGGCAGTATAGAATCAGCCAACATGGACCTTGCACCTTCAATAAGGGTTCTGTTCTTTCTCTCCACTACTCCATTTTGTTCAGGAGTTCTTGGAATGCTAAAGTGCCTCTTGATTCCCTTTGAAAGGTAGACTCATCAAGTGTATTGTTTCTGAATTCTGTTCCATTATCACTTCTAATACACTTGACTGAGAGGAATACTGCTTTCAACATACAACACAAAGTTGATAATCTTCTGAGCTGCCTCATCTTTGAATGCAAGAAGAAAGTCCATACAAATCTTGAGTAATCATCCACAGTTACCAGACAGTATTTCTTCTTAGCCATACTCATCACTCTCACAGGACCAAAGAGATCCATGTGAAGAAGCTGTAAGTAGGCAGTGGACTTAGGTTCTTCTATGGAGGGAAATGAAGCTTTGTGCTGTTTTCCTTTTAAACAAGCAGTGCAGTTATCTTCACATTTGAACTCCTTCATAGGCATTCCCCTTACTAAACCATGGTTTATCAGCTGATTTATGTTTTTGAGATTAACATGACCCAGCCTTCTATGCCATAGAGTAGATTCTTGAGGGAAGCCTTGGAAAATAGGCAAGGATGGCCTTTGAGATCTATTTTCTTGGAAAGATCTAAGGCATACACTCTTCCTGTCCTGTTGGCCTTCAGGAGAGTGTATTCATCCAACACCTTATCAATCAAACTTAGAACTTTGGATGACAGAATCCGACAGTTCTGACTGGTGAAAAGAGCAACATGGCCTTTGTCACACATTTGACTGACACTCAAGTGGTTGTACTTGAGATTTTCCACATGGTTAACATCATCAAACTTTATTTCCCCATTGGAAACAAAGCCTTTGCCTATGATGTAACCCTTTGCATCATTGCCAAATGACACAACCCCTTCCTTCCTTGAGAGTAGTCATTAAGAAGTGATCTGTTTCCTATCATATGCATGGATCCTCCACTGTCTACATACCAGATGCCTCTGTGGCATGTTGAAGAACCCTGCAAAACACAACAAATTAGTTAGATTTTGAGACCCAACCTTTTGGTTTTGGGCCTGTCCTCATCAACAGATGGTAAACTAACAGGTTTTTTGGAAAACAACAGCCTGAGAGGAAGAAGATGGTGAAGAAGAGGAATCCTTTGGCTTGGACCTCCTTTTCTGTGGTTTCAACATAGAAACATCTAATTGGTTAACTCTTTCCCAATAGATGTTGAACCATCATAACCAGCTGTGTCTGATTTTGTGATAAAGCTTTCAGCTCTCCAGACACATTGGCATTGGAGTTTGATAAGTTCCTATGTTGCACCTTCTTCTTTTGAGCAATCTCAGCTGTTACCTATTTAATCCCTTCCTTTTTGGATTTCTTTTTGGACTTAAGGGTTATAGGATTTGATGTTGCTGGTACAAATGTGGCTTCAAATTTAGTTTTCATTTTAACCATTTTCTCTTTAATTTCCTCTTTATGTTTGAGTTTGGATCCTCTTTTGTACCAACAATCATCTGTAAGATGATTGAACAAACTGCATATTTCCCATGGTTTCTTCTTCATCTTATGTTGATCATCAACTAAAGAGAATGAAACTACTGAAGACTTGTTCTTCAGCACTTTGGAAGCACTATTTGCTTTCTTGACTTCCTCTTTAGTATTCTTCAAACCCTTTCTACTGACAGTTTTCTTCTCTTCAGTGCTGACAGTAGTTGGAGTTTGAACTGCAGGTGTTAAATCTTGCTCTCCAGTCCTTTCAGGACTTCCAGAAGTAACTGTTAGGACCTGGTATTCAACTGAAATACCTAGAGATCACGTGTATACCGGATCAAATAGTGCGGAATCCTATTTGATTGGTGATCCAATCAGTGAGAACACACGAAGAATCAATCAAGGATTGAAACTAACGTTAGAAATCGATAAGGAATCGATCTAATGTGTTCTATGAACTTGGAGAACGATTTGGAAGGTTTCTGGACGGCTAGGGTTCGTATGGAATTGAACTTGAACGAATCTCCCTGTTGTTCACGAATTGAGTTGTATTTATAGGTTGGCACTCTTCAATCGTGCGACTGAACCATTAGTTTGGTTCAGTCGTGCGATTGAACCATGCGGTTGGTTCATTCGTGCGACTGAGTGTTCAGTCGTGCGATTGAGCCAATCTATGTTCCAGTCGTACGACTGATCCAGTCTCCTGGTTCAGTCGTGCGACTGAGTCAATCGTATGAGGTTCTTTATGCTTATGGTTCATTCGCATGAGCCATTCGCATGGGAACTTCATTAAGTTAAGTTTGAATGTTTTTGTTAATTAATATAATATTATATGTAATCATTCAAGTAATCATAACTCAATCAATTCATTTACGACTCATTAATGAACTATTAAACGTTATAACCATCAGACTATCAACATCAGTTCATTAATCATACCAAACAAGATCTATTACATCACATATCATGATCTAGGAACATACATGTATCAACAGTAACTCCTGAGTTGATCAAGTCTTTGATCATGTGAGTGTCAGTATTTGAACCATCAAGATCAGCTGATAGGTTCAACGAGGGAATAATACTAACTTCAACTTCTGATGGTGCTCTATCAAAAAGTGAATCACATGATGAGGTGGATTGGTTATTGCTTTCTCCATCAGATTTCACTTCTGCTCTTAAAGCAAAATCTGTAGGAGGAGCAGTGTGATTATAACCAATGCCAAACTTCACATTGGAAGCAGGTTGCTTACTAAGAAGCATTTCAAAACCTTTGCATGATTGTACCCATCGATCACACTCTACTTGGGTGACTGCAAGGGTTTCTTTGAAGTCTTTGTACTTTTCTAAAAGTACCTCTTCCCTAGCCTTATCATCAGATATTTGGCATTTAAGTTTATAAATCTCATCATTTTTCTCTTTAAGCATAGAATCAAACTCATCTTTTCTTTTGGAAATGATCTTTTCTAGCTCTATGTTCTTATTAATTAAAGCTACATTTGCTTCTCTAATAGTGGCAAATGTGCTATGCATGTTTCAGAACATAATTTGGCCTTAGCCTCAGAGGATACCTGTGATACCTGTGATGAAGAGGCATTTGAGGATGATCCATCTGCAGACTCCAGAGCCATAAGTGCCAGATTCCCAAAAGGACTGTCACCACCATGTTGACCAGCACATGTGAACAGTTGTTCATGACCAGACATGTCATCTGGTAAACTGCTCCAGTCAACAACTCCAGGGGTGAAGAAGTTGTGTTGTTGAGGTTGAGGAGGTTGATGAGATTGAGATGGTTGAGGCTCAGGAAGAGCATGTGGTTGTTGAGCAATGGGTGCTTGAACCTGACTGGTTTGTGGCATGTAATAACAAGGGTAAGGATATGGCATTGGACCCTGAGGAACAAAATATGCAGGAGATTGTGGTTGAGAATGATGACCAGAATTGACAGGACGTTGCCCTCTGTGTTGTTGACTATTGCCAGGGAAAGTCACAAAGGGTGCAGAAGAATTAGATCCAGATGATCTACATTCTCTAGCAAAGTGTCTAAGTTTGTGGCATTTGTGACACCTCAACTTACTCTTGTCAAAACCAACTTTGGTTTTGCCAGAGAGTCCTGGGAACTTTCTTCTAGTTCTTTTGTAGAACTTCTGAGATCTGATATTTATCAAGGCCATTTGGCTCAAAATATCCATCTCTTCTAAGTCATCATCAGCAATCCCCTTGAGATCATCCATGATGAAGCATAGATTGTCATTATTACACCCAGTAAACTGACTATCAACACTCACAAATGCAGAATCAGAAGTGTTTGAAGAGAAATCAATATGCTCATCATACTAGCATTCAGATGAAGCATATTCTGACTCATGACCAACCAAGACAGTGTTGCCTGGTACAAAGTCTTCAGTGAGCTTACCAGATGAAGCCAGTTTCCTTTTCTGTTCTATCTCTCTTTCGAATGTAAACAGTTTCCTGTGAAGTTGGGTGAGAGATAGACTATCTAGATTTGCACTGGAGCGTAGGACAATTGTATATGTGTCCCATCTCTCAGGCAGTGATCTGAGGAATCTGTTATTCATCTGGCTATTGGTGTACTCATGTTTGACCATTTTTAATTCAGAGATTAAACATGAAAACCGCTCAAACTGCTGAGTTAGAGTCTCACCCTTTTTATGAGCAAAAGTCTCATACTGTTGGGCGAGGATTTCCCTGTTGTTTGCTAAGACCTCAATAGTGCCACCAAATTGTTCTTTCAGTGCATTCCAAAGGTCATGAGCAGTTTCATGATGCATAAGCCCGGAATAGATTTCATTAGGTAGTGCCATGGCCATAATTCCATGGGCTTTAGCATCAATCTCAAACAACTTCTTGTCCTCATCAGAGTATTGTTCCTTCTTCTTCGGAATCAACTGATTTGTTTCCGGATGATTCACCATTGGCTTATGTGGTCCATGTACCACGAATGTCCAACAACCTGAACTATTGACAGACAGGTGATGGAGCATTCTTCGTTGCCAAATGTTATACTCATTCCTAACCAGCATCGGAGGCTTGGTTGAGGAACCAGTATTGTGAGGATCATTGGAAGGAGTAGTCATTTTAGAAAATTCAGACAAATTCAAGATAAGCAAAACAAATTAGCTCAAAACCACTAAGACCCTCAATTAAAATATCCAAAAGCGACAGAACTTCAATCTCTATAACAGATTCGTGCGAATTTGCTAGTTCGATCAAACTTAGAGCAAATGAGCAGTTTCAATGATCAATTGTTAGATCGATCAATGATTAACCAGCTCTGATACCATTTGATAGGATCTCAGCATCTATTTTGATCGATTCGAATGATTTCAGTAGCGGAATACAGTACCAACTAGCACAATTCGAGCAAGAATACCAAAGATATAGCAATGAACAGAATTAGTTATAGAGAGAGAAGTTTCTGAAAAAGGAATATTTCATTCAATCACACGCTTTGGCATGGCATTCGAAAATTACAATTTAGGTCATTCTTCCTTATATAAGGAAAGATGACGTAGGCTGATGTCACTTGATAGTGACATCTAACCTTATTTAACAAACTACTAAAACACTAAAACTACTGAAGATGTCAAGCAGCTGACATCTTCTTACAAGAAGCTAAGTGTTTACTTATTACAAAACTACTGATAAGAAACTACTAAAACTACAACGACTGAAGAACAAGCTCTTCAGTCGTTTTACAAAACTACTGAAAGTAAAAACATAAAACTATTGATAACACAACTACTGAAGAAGTACTCTTCAGCTGTTGTGACAAACTACTGAAACTTCAGCACTTGGTCTTCAGACTTGAACTTCAGACGTTTCATCAGCTGATGACTTCAGTAGATGTCATCAGCTGATGTCTTTAGTCTTTGTCTTCAAACTTTGTACATCAGTTGTTGATCTTCAGCACTTGTGGACTCTTCAGCTGTTGAACTTCAGTACTTTGGTCTTCAGCTTCAGCACTTGTATTCTTCAGCTGTTGGACTTCAGCACTTTAGTCTTCAGCTGTTGAAGTCTTCAGTACTTGATCTTCAGCTGTTGAAGTCTTTAGCACTTGTCGAACTGCTGATGAAGCCTTCAGCAGTTGTTGTGATATCATGTGGGACTTAGAGGTTTTCTGATCTTGGCTCATTGGTTCTTTTGGTCCAACAAGGTTAAATAAAATTTTTATAACCTAAACTTAAACTAGAAATGGGACAAATGGAGGGATGTCAGCCAGAGTAGCTACGTGCCATCAGGTATGTCTTTTCTTAATGATATCCAGTATTATGTGCGCATGCTATTTGATTTATGTGCTCTTAGTAGATTTAGATACTGATTAGGTCAGGATAGGAATGCTTGGGGTATGAAGAGTAAAGTAAGTGGCTAATCATAACTGGCCACTGTAATTACGGACTTACTATACTTGACATAAACTGAGTGTTACCTTGAATGACCGTGTTAGTGTTTGAATCTTATAGTGTGTGTTTAGAGGATGGCTGTTGTGGAAGAAGTTCATCAAGTCATGCAACAATCTTACTGTCTGTATTGACCGAAGTTATAAAGGCAGTATGGGAAGGGGATAGAAAGGAGAGGAACAGGTCCTCAAGAGAACGAGAGCAACCGAAGTCGGAAATGGTTCTCTCTTATGATGAAGAAGAGGAAGAAGAGCCTGCACTGGAGGCGACACGAGGCTGTAACTACGGGGCGTTTATGAGATGCAAGCCCCCTACCTTCGATGGAAATGGCACTGCTGTTGCTGCTCATCGTTGGGTGAGGGAATTGGAGGCTGTCCTCGATATCAGTGACTGCTGTGAAGATCAGAAGGTGAAATTCACTACCCACTCTTTTGTAGACTCGGCTTTGTGTTGGTGGGACAAAATTGTCCAAGCCGAGGGTAGCAGGGCCATTAGAAGAATGAGATGGCCTGAACTGAAGAAATTAGTGATTAAGGAATTTTGTCCCCACAGAGAGATGGATAAGGTAGAAAGAGAGTTCCTGCAGCTGGAGGCAGGAACGATGACACACCAGCAGTACACCACAAAATTTAATGAAATGGCGCGGCTAGTGCCCGATCAAGTGACACCACTGTCACAAATTATTAAGAGATAGATCCAGGGGGTGTCGGCGAATATTCTTAGGCATATGATCACCGCCCAGCCGAGCACTTTTAGGTCGGCGGTTGATTTGGCTGGTAGATTATATGATGAGCGCGAGGTGGTGGTGGCTGAGGTGAACAAGAAGGGTGGTGGTGACCGGAACTGGAATGGGAAACGGTTTGGACATGGTGGAGCCGCTCCAAAAATAAGATGGCGAAGGTGGGTGACCGACGTGTGGTCACATCTGGTGCAGGGTTGAAGAAGTGTGGCAAATGTGGAAGGGAGCATACTGGTGAGTGCAGGATGGGATTGAATGTATGCTTCGGGTGTGGCAAGCCTGGCCACATCGCTAGAGACTGTAAGAACCCAAGGGCAGAGAGCTCGGGAGAGGGGAATAAGGAGCTAGATGAAGGAGGGTAGAGGGCAAGTGCTAGAGCTTACACTATGACCCAGGAGGAAGCCAGAACTGATCTTGATGTTGTGTCAGGTATGTTTCAAGTAAAACAAATTTATGCCTCTGTATTGTTTGATTCTTGTGCTAGCAGGAGTTCTATTTCCACTACATCCTGTGCTAAGTTGCGTGTTAGTAGTAGAAAGGTCAGTGAACCATTCGACGTAGAGGACTTGGTAAGTTCACTAGAATTACTAATGTGATAGAGGACTGTGCCATAAAACTAGAAGGTCATAGGTTTGCTGCTAGGTTACACGTGATGCCCCTAGGTGGATTTGATGTAGTACTAGGGATGGACTAGTTAGCAACCTATGAAGCAAACATCGTATGTCGCAAGAAGATGATTCGATTAGTTGCGCCCGATGGGAGTTTGGTTACGATTTATGGAGATCGCGTTACTATGATCCCGAAGATGATTTCGATGGCGGTGGCGGGGAAGTGCATGAAACGTGGATGTAGTGCCTACTTGGCCTACGTAAAAGATATGAATGCGTCGGTACCGCAATTATCCAAGGTACCAGTGGTGTGCGACTTTCAGGACGTATTCCCAGAAGACTTATCCGGCGTGCCACTGGATCACGAGATTGAGTTGCAAATTGATTTGATACGCGATGCTCAACCCGAGTATCTCTCTGTGGGGTGCTCTAGGATTGTTTGTAAAGAAAAAGGACGGAAGTATATGAATGTGCATCGACTACCGAGAGCTGAACAAGTTGACAGTGAAGAATCGGTACCTGTTACCAAGGATTGACGACTTGTTTAACCAGCTCCAAGGTGCCAGTTGGTTCTCGAGAACAGATTTACGACCTGGCTACCATCAATTGAAGGTGAAGGAACAAGACATTCCTAAGACATCTTTCCGTATGCGTTATGGACATTACGAGTTCCTCGTTATGTCTTTTCGTCTAACTAACACGCCAGCTTCCTTTATGGATTTGATGAATCGAGTGTGCCGGCCGATGTTGGATAGACCAGTGATTATGTTCATTGATGATATTCTGATCTTCTCGAAGAGCGAAGAAGAGCATGTCAGTCACATTCAGGAGGTGTTGGAGACATTAAGAAGGGAGAATTTGTATGATAAATTCTCCAAGTGCGCATTCTGGTTGCGCGAAGTTCAATTTTTAGGTCACGTGATTAATCCCTAGGGGATTATGGTAGATCCCGCAAAGGTGGAGGCAGTGATGCGATGAAAGTCTCCAAGGACGCCATCCGAGATTGGTAGTTTCTTGGGGTTGGCGGGATATTATCGAAGGTTCATTCAGGACTTTTCCAAGATCGCTTCTCCACTGACCAAGTTGACCCGAAAGGATGTAAAGTTAATATGGGGTAAAGCTCAAGAGCAGGCACTCGAGGAGTTAAAGGCAAGGTTAACTCAAGCTCCTGTTCTGTCATTGCCCAAAGGAAGCGAGGATTTGGTGGTTTATTCAGATGCTTCCTACTCGGGGTTGGGGTGTGTGTTAATGCAGAAAGGGAAGGTTATAGCCTATGCATCCCGACAGTTGAAAGTTCAAGAGGTCAATTATCGCACTCATGACTTGGAGCTAACAGCCGTGGTCTATGCATTGAAGATTTGGAGGCACTATCTCTACGGGACGAAATGCACCATTTTCACTGACCACAAGAGCTTGAAGTACTTCTTCGATCAAAAATACCTCAACATGAGGTAGAGAAGATGGTTGGAGCTCATAAAAGATTATGATTGTGAGATCGATTACCATCTGGGCAAAGCCAACATGGTGGCTGATGCTCTTAGCCGAAAGGAGAGGCCCGAGCCAATTCGGGTGAAAGCATATCAACTGATCATGACCTCTGATGTAATAAAGCAAGTCAAGGAGTTTCAAAGATGAGGCATTAAAAGAAGATCATCTAAAATCTGAAAGAATGAGAGGTCTGGTTAGGGAATTCGGTGAAAAGATACTCGGTGTTAAAACCCAATTTGGACGAGTGTGGATTCCTCGTTTCGGTGATGTACGTGTGAGGATTATGGATGAAGCTCACAAGACTCAATACTCCATTCATCCTGGTGCCACAAAAATGTATCAAGATATGTAGAAAGATTATTGGTGGCCGGGTATGAAGTGTGATGTGGTGGAGTATGTGAGTAAGTGCCTTATTTGTTTGCAAGTCAAGGCCGAGCATCAAAAGCCATATGGGAAGATCCAACCTTTGATATACTGGAATGGAAGTGGGAGCACATCACCATGGATTTTATCACGAAGTTGCCACATACTCCGAAAGGGTACGATGCCATATGGGTGATTGTCGACCGTCTAACAAAAAGTGCTCACTTTCTACGTATCCGCAAGACATATTCATCTGAAAGGTTGGCGGATCTGTTCATCAAGGAAATTGTAACTCGTCATGGTGTGCCGGTGTCTATTGTGTCTGATCGTGATGCCCTATGTAAGGTTGGCGGACATATTCACCCACCCGGTTTACCTCTAAATTTTCGAAGAAATTCCACGACGCCATGGGGACGAGATTACATATTAGCATAGCTTATCATCCCTAAACTGATGATCTGTCAGAAAGGACCATTCAGACATTAGAAGACATGCTTCGGCATGTGCGATTGATTTTGGGGGAAGTTGGGATGACCACTTACCGTTAGTTGAATTCTCGTACAACAGCAGCTATCATCCCAGCATTGGTATGCCACCATACGAGATGCTATACAATAGGAGATGCAGAACACCCGTTTGTTGGGGTGATATTGGTCAAAAGGAATTGGGGAGCATTGAGGACATTGAGGACATTGAGCGTACGACCGAGAAGCTTGAGAAGATTAGAGCCCTCATGAAGGCAGCCAAAAGATAGGCAGAAGTCGTATGCCGATAAACGACGCAAACCGATCGAGTTCCAGGTGGGTGACCGGGTTATGTTGAAGGTCTCACCTTGGAAGGGTATTATCCGATTCAGGATGGCGAGGCAAGTTGAGCCCAAGATATATAGGCCCTTTCCGAATCATTGCTCGAGTAGGACAGGTGGCCTATAGATTGGAGTTACCAGATGAGTTAAGTGGAATTCACCCGACATTCCACGTATCTCATCTAAGAAAGTGTTTAGCTCATGAAGACATGATTGTTCCACTCGAGGATATCGAAGTAGACGAAAGGCTCAATTATTTGGACCAACCAGTGGCAATCATCGATCGTAAAGAGAAGAGACTGAGGAATAAAGTTGTTCCTTTTGTGCGTGTACACTGGAAGCACACGAAGGGATCCGAATGTACATAGGAAACTAAGGAGGAGATGAGGCAACATTATCCTCGTCTGTTTGAGGAATAACAGGTTTCGGGGACGAAACCTATTTAAGAGGGGTGGACTTGTGACACCCGGTTATTTCTTAAAAAAAGAAAAGGAATAATAAGAGTTGAAGAATAAAGAAAGGAAATGTCAATGAACCCAAGTTAAGGGTTAAAAACGTAAAAAGGACAAAATTTACACAAAAAGTAGGTGTAAAGGTGGGCATGGCTGCCCACCCTCACTTCACATCACCATTTTCATTCGGTTTTAGAGAGAGAGAGTACAGAAACTCTCGGTTGAAGAAAAAGAAGAAGAAGCAGATTGAATTCAAGGTAAGAATTCCTGGTTTTATCCCGGTTACATGCTTCTATGCTTATGTGCTTATGTGCTTGTGTGTGTGTGTTTTGATGTGTTTTTAGGAATTTGAACTCAGCTGCAAAAGGGTTAGAAAGGAAGAAACATCCAAGTTGCACCAGGTGAGTTTCTAGACCCTGGTTTTTACTTGTTTTAAACTCTCTTTGGGGGCTGAAAGGGTATTAAAACATATTTCAAATGTTTATGTATGTATACCCGTATGTATTATGCATGTTGCGATGATGATTCTTGAATGCTCATAGGTTGTTCATGTTTAGAATAGCCATGTTAAGCTTAGAACAGATGAGTTTGATGATTGGGTTTGAAAACATACTTGAAACATGTTGAATAGAAGGTTCATGCGCCTAGATAAGGCTCATGCGCCTAGAAATTGCCTTAGAAATGTTTAAGTATAGCCCATGCACCTGAACAGTGGTCCATGCGCCTAGAAATATTCGTCAGACGACTAAGTGTAGGGTCATGCGCCCCAATAGTGCCCATGCGCCCAAGTGGCCCATGCGCCTAAGTGTCCATGCGTCCGAATAACCCATGCGCCTAAGTGTTCATACGCCCGAATAGTGCCCATGCGCTTGAATTGCTCATGTGCCTAAGAGTTAAAGCAGTTAAGTGTTGACTAATGCGCCTACATTGTAATGAAACGCCCAAACAGGGCTCATGCGCCCAAATAGTGTCTAAGCACCCAACACTTAGATTTTTTTACAAAATTCTTGGGAGTTTGTGCTCTTAGGGTTTTGACCGAGGTTTGACTAGGGCTTATTAATGATGGGTTTCATGCATATTATGATTGCCTTATGATTGGTCCTTATTATTATTGCTATTATTATTATTACTTATAGTGTGTGACTTTATGTGGTATGTTTATTATCGTAACATAAATTATATTGTAATAATAAAGAGAAAGAGCAATAAAGAAAAGAAGAGGAAGATTAATAAAATGTTAACAAGTCTTGCAAGATTATAGGAGGTACACGACCATGTTGTCATTAGGTCAACTATGTTGTGGGTTAGCTACCCTATTATGCACACAGGCCAGTCTTGGAGATTGGCAGGACCTCTGTAGCGTACCCTAGGTGTTTGCTTCGGCCTTGTATACAGTAAACATAACCCTTTTGACGGATATAGATGGCCCATCACTGGTTTTCATCGCGCATACAGTTTAGTGTATTGCTCATTGGTCCATACAGAAAGTGAAAGATAAAGATAAAAGATTACAGAACAAACAAGGCATACAGTAAAGAGAACGAACAATATATGTTCATATAGTTAATGTGTGCTCGCATACAAAGTAAAGAGTTGTATTTTACAGAAAGAGTATTTTCATATACAACATACAAAAAGTATTTTATTACTTCTAAAAGTAAAGCTCACTCAGCAATGCTGACTTTTATACTTTTCAGTTGGCAGGTAATTATTGCTGAGGATGGCACGAGGGTGAAGCCACTCGGCAGGGAAAGACTGACATCCATTTGTATTTTATGTTGTTGTTGTTATGTAATGCAGTAAAACAATTCTTTTGTAATCAGTTAAACGATGATGTATTGCTCAAAAATAGTGTTTTAAATGAAATGAATTGTTTTTGATAAATTATTTCCGCTGCTTAAGTTTGTATAATTACAATGTTTAATGTTTTAACTGCTGTGTTTGACCAACTATGAGGTATCCGGGAATGGGGCCTTACACAACAAGCATTTTTGCATCCCACACTTATATGGTAATCAACATTCCTCAGGAGATTTTTGAGTGGTCTACGGGTATTTGACAAGAAGAAACTATTCTAAGAGCTTTCAATGAGATACCAAGCCTAAGGTTAGTGCCATCACATAGTAGAGAGGCGCAAATAACAATGAATTCTAGAATATTTAGGTTACACTTATCCTCAGGTCAGTGCCACCGCACAACAGAGAGGCAGACAACCTATCTTCTTGTTAGAGCATTTATTTTTCTTTGCACATAACGTACCAACAACATTAGTCATTAGCTTAATTTCACTTAGCAGTTTTCCATGTGCTTTGCTTGTTTTTATGGTCATCCGCACACATTTGTGACATTTATTTTGCTCGTCACCCCTTATTGGAAATGCGTTGATTATGTTAACCAGGGATAAGATGTGAACTCACAGCAAGTTGAAAAACTTAGTTTGAATTTATTTCACCCATGAAGTCTACTCATCTATTGTGTTAAATCTATCGACACATCATAATGAACTAGCAATCTCTAGGTCTACTTCTCTATGTACCACCTCAGTAGCAGACTATTTTACTATCATTTTTCTTTTATTGTGCTTAGACTGCTCAAACTTGTACTTTGAATTTAGCATCTTGATCATTTAAATCCTTTTAAAGTCCCAAAAATTTGTTCCCTATGTACTATCATTTTCCATAAACTTTGAATCAAAATCATAGATTTGATTTCATTTCTTCCAGCTAATTTGCCCTCCCCCTCATTTTTTAAGTAAATAAATACTATCACTAAGTAAATACAAACTAAACAATTCTCCCCCTAAAATTCTAAACCGAAAATCTTTTTTGTGTTTTTGAATTTTAATAGACAGGAAAATAAAATAAATAAAAATAATAATAAACTAAGAAAATACTTGTCAGACTAAGAACTTTCTTCTTCTTGAATAACATCACTTTTCTTTTTCACACTATTAACCTCTAAAAGATATAAAACCGAGGTTCATCAAATGCTTTTGTGTAGAGGTCAGTGCATTGAAAATCCGTATTAATTTTAATAACATTGATTAATTGCTTTTCAAAACAGTCATGTATAAAGTGATATTAATACCGATGTGTTTTGTTTTCGGGTGTTGGACCGGATTTTTGGTGACAGCGATTACAGCAAAATTATCAACAAAGATAGGGGTGTTAGAATATTGCAAATTGTAGTCGTGCATTTGTTTTTGAATCAAAATGATTTGTGAACAACAACTTGCAGCAGCAACATATTCAGCTTCACATGTTGACAGAGCAACTGATGTCTGCTTCTTACACTGCCAGGTGACTAACCATCTACCAAAGAAATGACATCCTGCTACTGTTGGCTTGTAATTCATCTTGCAACCACCATAGTCCGAGTCATTATACGCTATAAGCTCAAAGTCATCATCATGAGGATACCATAACTCGAGTGTTGGAGTACCCTTCAGATAACAAAAAATCATTTTAACTCCTATGAGATGATTTACTTTTGGTTTTACATGATATCTGGAACAAAGACACGTGGCGTACATAATATCAGGATGAGGGACTGTGAGGTACATTACAGATCCCATTATTCCTCTGTACATGGTGGCATCAACCAGATACCATGTTCGTCGAGTGCCACGTCATGGTTCGTGGCAAGTGGAGTTCAGCAGCCATAGCATTCTCCATGTCGAATCGACTGAGGATATCTCCTACATATTTAGACTGATGTTGGAAGATTCCTTTTGGTGTCTGATCCACCTGTAATCCAAGAAAGAACTTCATCTCCCCTATGGCACTCACTCAAACTCTGCTTTCATTACAGATTAGAATTCTTTACATAATTCTTCATTTTGGAACAGAAGATTATGTCATCTACATATATCTATACTACTAGTAAATCACCATCTTTTCTTTAATGAATAACATGCAGTCAATAACCCCTCTGCGAAAACCATGTTTCACTAGATGAGTTGAGAGTTTCTCATATCAGGCTCTAGGGGTTTGATGGAGCCCGTAAAGAGCCTTGTCCAGTTTATAAACTTTGTCCCGATGATAAGGACCCTCAAATCCTTCGGGCTGACTGGCGTATATTGTTTCACGGATTTCACCATGAAAGAATGCACTTTTTACATCTAATTTGTTGATACATATGTGCCTAGATTCTGATCTAAATGTAATGTGTCTTTATTGTCTTACACTTGTGTTATCGTTGGGTACTTAATGAAATACATATGTTTGTTTGTGTTTATAATGTTTAATATTTCATTAATGAGTTGTTTAACGCATATTGATTTGATTATATAGGTTTGTGATTGTTTGAATAGTTATGTGTAATGTTATAATATTGAATACATTCAAACTTGATAAAGTGAAGTTTTCATGCGTCTGATTGGACCATGCACCCTACCATGGTCATGCGTCCGAATGGCCATGCGACTGAGTGTCCATGCGCCTAAATAGTCCATACGCCTGAACAACTTCATGCGACTGAATCAGTCACATGACTGAACACTCAGTTGTGCGAATGGATCAACCGTATGGCTCAATCGTACGAATGAACCATGCTAATGGTTCAGTCGCCCGACTGAGCAATCCTAACATATAAATACCACCTAATTCGTGGAAAAACAAAAAGGCATTCAATCCACTTCGACTCCAAACGCACCCTAGCCATCCAGAAGCCTCTAAGTTCGTACTCCAAGTTCATAGAACACTGTAGATCGATTCCTAATCGATTCTTGACGTTAGATTCAATACGTTATTGTTTCTATGTGCGTTCTCACTGATTGGATCGCCAATCAAATAGGATTCCACACTATTTAGTTTTTTTTAACACGTTAATCAGTTGGTGTTTCATTCAAATACCAGATCCTAACAAGTGGTATCAGAGCTTTGGCTCTTGATTACATGTTGATTCAATAGTTTCGATACAAAAATTGTGGTTTTGCATCAAAAAAGCAATCTTTTTGTGTCTAACGGAGTCTTAGACGTTTCCTGATCGAAAATTTGAATTTTTCCGGCATACGGCTATTAGGGTTTGATAAAATTCGAGTTTTTAAGGACAAATCAAGTTAAATCTATGAATTATCAAATTACAGCAAGTTCAGTCGCACGATTAGACCATCGCACGACTGAGTTCATTCGCACTCTCCAACCGCACAATGGACTCATTCGTACCTTCAATCGTATGACTGAGAACTTCATTCGGACTATTCAATCGCATTTGTTCATTCGGGCGACTGACTCATCCGCATTTGTTCAGTCGCACAATTGAACCATCTGCATTGTTCAATCGCACGAATAAGTTCAATCGCATACATTAGCAGTTGTTAAAGAGTAAAGCTAAAACTAATGGAGGACCAGTTTTCAGCATACACAGCAAGTAGAGACACACGTATTCAAAATCTACTGTTGTTGGAGAACGAAGTGGGGATTCACAATAAACCCCCAAAACTTATTACGCTAGACGACTACCCACAATGGAAGCAACGTTTCGAAATCTACTTAAATGGTGTAGATACAAATTTGTGGGAGGCCATCGAGTCGGGGTATAGCATGACAGTAGGAGCTGACGGTGTCAAACTTACTCAAAGTGGCATGTCGGATGCTCAGAAGGTAAAACACAATGCTGAGAAGAAAGTGTATGCTTTGGTTACTCAGTCTATTCCGAAGGAAATATTCCATCAGTATTCAGAGTATACTAAAGCAAAGAAACTTTGGGATGTGTTGGAAAAGAGGTATGATGGAAATGCCTCTCTGAAGGCCATCAAGGCAAAAGCCTTGAAAAAGGAGTTTGATAACCTCTATTCTATGGGAAAAGAAGGCCTTGATGATGTGATCGATAGATTCTACCACTTGATGAGTGAGATGCACACTCATGGAGTGGTTACATCAATGGAGGATAAGGTATCCAACTTGCTAATGGATTACCAGAAAAATGGGCTTCGTTTGTCTCAAATCTCAGATAGAATGGAATTCTCTCGAAGTTAGATATAAATGACTTCATTCTGAAACTGAGAGAGGAGGAGCTTAGGATGAATTATCGAGCCCAAAAGGCTAACTACGATGAGAATCCTGCACTCTACAATGCTACTCCTTCGGTCAAGACATCTGGAGCGCCACTACAAACTGCTTTCATCTCAAGCGCACCAGTTCCAACACAACCCTCAACTTCAAAATCCAAAACGTCAGGGTTGTCTAGCACCCAATATATGATACCTGAACCTAATGGAGCATAGCTCAAAACTGATAACTTCGGGAATGTGACTGTGGATGTGGCCAGAGAACATATGGACCTCTTAGCTGTGGTGGTTCAATCCTACGATGGATTAGTTGCTGGAAAGATAGGAAACTGCCACCTGGCAGATGAAGATTATGAGCAGGTGGATGAGATGGAGTTGGAACGTATGGACATAATGTGGTCCCTGGAAAGTGTTGTCCGATGAGCTAAAAAGTTTGTTAAAAAGACCGGATAGAACTTGGTTGCCACAAAAGACATAACCTTTGGGTTCGACAAGTCAAGGTTACATGTTTCGACTGTGGTGAGAAGGGACACTTCAAGAGGGAGTGTGTAAAACCAAAGAAGACGGGTAATGGCAATCCCTTCTTGGCCTTTAATAGTGAGGACAATGCCACATCTAGTAGCTCTAACTCATCCAGTAAGGACCCAAAAGGCTTAACTGCTAACGAGGATGAAGGATAGGACTAGAGCTTTCGGTTCGTGTCACCAGGAGAGTCCAATATAGCTAGTGTGTAGGATATTGATGACGATTCTGCAAGTGAGGGAGATATAGCATAGAGCTTGCAATGTCAAATCTGAAGACACTACAAATGTGGTCAACCACCTGCCTGAAGAAGAAAAATCTGCATCATCATCTGAATCACCAGAACTAGAGACAACCGAGTCTGCACTCATGGCTGATTCCTCTTCAACATCTCAGGTAAGTACTACTGACCACTGTTTAATAATCATGCCTGCTTAGAATGTAATAAATTCAGAGAAAGTATAGATTCAAAATTTGCTAGGCTATTAGATCATAATGATAGCTTAGTAAAGGATCTGGAACTGTGCATAGAGGCAAATAGAGTGTTAAAACAAAACGAGCACAATTACAAGGAAAAGATAGACCTATTGAATAAACAGCTTAAGGAAACTGAGGTAGTTGCTTTTAACCAAGCAAATGACATTAGGTACTATCTGAACTCTCTAGAGGACACTAAGAAGCAAAACACAGTTTTAGAAGTAGAAGTCAACTCATTAAAACAAAAACTGCATAGTTGGACAAGCTCATCACACATTGTCCAACACTTAGTGAGAGAGAGAAATAATGGGGAGGGACTGGGATACAAAGTGGTTCCACCACTACCTGAGAGCTTGATGAACACCAAAAGTAAACCAATTAACAATAACCCCATCAAGGATCACATGGTGTCTACTCCTCTTTTAATGATCCAGATTCCATAAGTAAATCAAGTGAATTTGACTCTAAACAAAAGGAGGCCACTTCAAAGGCAATAGGAAAGATGCCTTGTGTTAACCTAGAAAAGAATTTGAAAAGGTTAGTTAAAGTCAGGGTCAAACAAAGTCAAACAAGAACCTAAAAGGACTATAAAACCTAATCAATCATGTGCATCATGTTACAGTCCAGGTAAACAAGAGATCAAGTTGTAAAATCAGGTAAAGCATTAAGTTTGTAAAACCCTACCATACATCTAACAAAAAAGTGTCTCAATCTAAACATAATAAGGTTGACCGTGTGACATCTACATCTCCACCAAAACATATAAACCGTAAAGTTGAAAGCAGATCCTGCTATAATTGTGGAGAGTATGGTCACATAGCGTCTCATTGTCCTTAATACCAGACACCGAGGAGGAAAGTTGAACTTTTTGAATTTACATCTAGATCTTTTAATAGGAACTCAGTGACGCCTCCTAAAAGGATAGTGAACCCAAAGTTCAACCCATCAGCCAGTTGTCTGTTTATCACAAACAGGCCTTACACAAATCTGGATTATGGAATAAAAAACATGCTCAGTGCCTGAAAATGAGAACAATAGAAATCTCATCAACCTTCAACGTCAATGGGTTGATTATATGATGTGTGATGCCTCAGTGAAACCCAAGCCAGTTAAGGCTTGGATTCCTAACATGAATAATGTTTTATTGAATGTGCAGGGTGTTCGCTATAGTGCTGAGACTAACACGTGGATTGTAGATAGCAGAGCATCCAGGCACATGACAGGGAACAGAGCTCTCTTATCAAATGTCAGACAAATTAAAGTAGGACATGTTTCATTTGCTGGAAACAAAGGTGGGTACATCACAGCCCAAGGAGAAGTGGAAAATTAGAAGGTTTTTGGATAAGGTAAAACAAAATAACTTGCTTTCAGTCTCTCAAATCTGTGATAAAGGATTCAAGGTAGTTTTTGACAACAAGAGGTGTTACATTCTAAAGAAGGACTACGTGATCCCGGAGGACCAGATCCTAATGTCAGCTTCAAGATATAATGACCTTTATGTCTTGGATCTCTCAAAAGCCTCCACAACGGATCGTGAAGTCCAATGCTTCTTGTCCAAGCTACCGAGAAGGACTCCATCTCCTGGCATAGGAGAATGGGACACATAAATCCTAGAAAAATGAATCATTTGATCTAGAATGATCTCGTGAGAGGAGTAAATGTCAAAAATTTTTAACTCCCGGAAATCTGTGTTGCATGCAAAAAGGGAAAACATACAAAGAAATCTCATAAGGAAAAGAAAGTTCAATCTCTAGAACTTCCTCTTGAGCTTCTTCACATGGATCTGTTTGGTCCATTCAGTACAAGAAGCATCGCTGGCGACTTGTATTGCTATGTAGTTACCGATGACTACTCAAGGTTCTCTTGGGTAATGTTTCTGAAATCCAAATCAGAGACATTTGAATCCTTCAATGAATTGGTAACTACACTAGAATCCTATACAAGTTGAAGGTATGACAAGTGCGCTCTGATAACGGAACCGAGTTTAAGAATCAGAGGATGGAGGCCTATTGCAAGGAAAGGGAATTGTGCATCAATTTACCTCGGCCTATACCCCTCAGATGAACGGAGTTGCTGAACGGAAGAATCGCAGCTTGATAGAGACGGCAAGAACTATGCTGGCAGACTCGAAATTGCTTATACAATTTTGGAACGAAGCTGTGGCAAGTGCATGTTATACCCTTAATCGACTTTTGGTAGTAAATCGGCATGGAAAAACGTGCTACGAGTTATTACAGTGACGTAAACCTAACTTGGAATATCTCGAGCCGTTTGGCGCTCCGTGCACCCTACTGAAGAAGACTCAGGAGGGAAAATTCAGTGAGAAGAGTGATGAAGGTATCTTTCTAGGATACAACATACCGAACAAGATAGTTTACAACAACTCAATAGGCCAAGTAGAGGTGTGGTGTAATGTTGATGTTCAGAGATATTTCACACCGCCAGTTGGAAAAGGGTCTGCCTACCTCTTCGACTATGATGGATTCTTCAAGTCCTTCAACATACCTCTTTCCTCTTCAGAAGACGAGTTGGCAAACAAGATGATGTACGATGTCTTGAACACACCGTCTCAAGATTCAATAAGTCATGGCACTACCAACTCAGGGGAAGCAGTTGATGTGAGTGATTCTTCCTCTGATGAAGAAAAGAAGAAAATGATCAGATCAACCAGGATGTACGGGTTCCAACTACCACAAGTTCACAAGCATTGGATAGTGATGCCTCTGAACCATCAGAAGCTCAGACTCCGAATACCTCAGATCTAGACCAAATGTTCATAATCTTGACTCTGAGGTGGTTGTTCCGACAACTCTTGGCTCACGTCTAAACGTCTATCATCCATTGGATAATATTATAGGAGATGTGAGATCAGTGGTTCAGACTAGAAATCAGCTATACTCCGCTGATTATGATTCCGTGATGGAAAAAGGATACCTTCACGATGGTGCATACTATTTCTTTGTGTCTTAATTTGAACCAAAGTATGTTAGTGAAGCACTAAATGATGAGGCTTGGGTTAGTGCCATGCAAGAAGAACTCCTTTAGTTTAAGAAGTTAGGTGTATGGACACTAGTTGATAGACCTAAAGGTGCTAAAGTAATTGGCACCAAATGGGTCTTGAAATGCAAGAAAGATGATCAGGGAGTGATCATCATAACAAGGCTTGGCTTGTTGTTCAGGGTTTTCGACAAGTTGAAGGTGTCGACTACAATGAAGTATTTGGACCAGTGGCAAGGATTGGAAGCCATCTGCATCTTCCTTGCCTATGCCTCTTATATGAAAATCAAAGTTTATCACCTAGATGTTAAGAGTGCATTCCTACATGGTGAGATCAGAGAAACAGTGTATGTTAGTCAACCTGAGGGATTTGAGGATCCATATCATCGGGATAGAGTTTACAAACTCGACAAGGCTCTATATGGGCTTCATCAAGCTCCACGGGCTTGGTATGAGAAACTCTCGACTCATCTTGTGAAACACGAATTTCGCAGGGGAGTCATTGACTGCACACTATTATCAAAGAGAAAGATGGAGACTTACTGCTAGTACAGATCTATGTAGATGACATAATCTTCAGTTCAAAGAACGAAGAATTATGCAAAGAATTCGAAGCAGTAATGAAGGCGGAGTTTGAGATGAGTGCCATGGGGGAGATGAAGTTCTTTCTCAGGTTATAGGTGGATTAGACACCAAATGGAATCTTCTTACATCAGACCAAGTATGTAGGGGATATTCTTAGTCGGTTTGACATGGAGAATGCTTCCACAGCTAGCACTCCACTGGCTACAAACCATGATGTAGCACCCGATGAGAATGGTGATCTGGTGGATGCCACTATGTACTGAGGGATGATTGGATCTCTCATGTATCATGTATGCTACATGTTTATGCTCACGATATCAGGCAAAGCCTAAGGTGAATCATCTAATTGCGGTCAAAAGGATATTTTGTTATCTGAAGGGCACACCCACACTTGGGGTGTGGTATCCCCATGATGATGACTTTGAACTTGCAGCGTATAGTGACTCGGATTACGGCAGCTGCAAGATGAACTACAAGTCTACATCAGCACGGTGTCAGTTCTTTGGGAGAAGATTAGTAACCTAGAAGTGTAAGAAGCAGACCTCGGTTGCATTATCAACCTGTGAAGCCAAATACGTTGCTGCTGCAAGCTGTTGTTCCCAAATCATATGGATTCAACAGCAAATGCTGAATTACCATTTGCATTTCACTTCCACTCCTATCTTTGTTGATAACTCAGCTGCGATTGCAGTCACTAAAAACCCGGTCCAACATCCTAAGGCCAAACACATCGGAATCAAATATCACTTCATACGTGATTGTTTTGAAAAGAATTTAATCGATGTGATAAATATAAACACTGATTTTCAACGCGCTGAACTCTATACAAAGGCTTTTGATAAACCATGTTTTCTATATCTGTTAGAGGTCAATGGCGTTAAAAAGAAAAGTGAGGTCATTCCTGAAGATGACCATGTATTGTCCGATGCGTCGTGTCTAGTTTCTTTTAATTTTTATATTTTAGTGTTATTTTAGGTTGTTCTTTTGTGTTTGTTTAACTAGTTTAATTACATTTAGTGCCTTTCCTTGCCCATTAAAAACCTAAAACGCAAATCCTTAGAGGTTTTAGTATTTTAGGGGGAGAATAGGTAGGAAAAAAAATTAAAAAGAGGGAAAGGAGAGGCAAGCTGAAAATACATAAGATCATATGTGTGATACCGATTCAATGTTTGGAATATAAGTTTGTGTAATCTGAGCAATATAAAAGGAAATATGATAGATAAGCTAGCAACTACTAAGGTAACACAAAGAAAGTAGACCTAGAGGTTGCTAGACCATAGATGATATGTCGGTAGATTTAACACAATAGATGACTAGACCTTTTGGTGATCTCAAGATTAAACTAACATGTTTGACTAGCTGTGGGTAACACCTTATCCCTGGTTAACACAATCAACAAGATTCCAATAAGGAGTGACGAGCAAAATAAACGCCACAAAAGTGTGCGTAAGACCAAAGCTTGAGCAAAAGCACATGAAAAATGCAAATACAATCAAACTGATAACCTATGTTGTTGGTGAGATCTGTGCAAAAAGAAGAAAAATTGCTCAAACAAGGAGATAGGTTATGTGCCTCTCTGCTGTGTAGTGGCACTGACTCGAGGATAAGCATAACCTATATATTCTAGAACTCATTGTTGATTGCCGCCTCTCTGATGTGCGATGGCACTGACCTGAGGATTGGCTTCTCTTTGAAAGTTCTAAGAATAGTCTCTTCTTGAACTCTACCCTAAGACCACTTAAAAATCTCCTGAGCAATGTTGATTACCATATAAGTGTGGGATCACTGTGGCTAAAATTCTTGAAAGTTCAAATCAGTGTGGGGACCTAATAGTACTAGTATGATTTCCTAAATTTGCTAAATGGCTCTTGATGAAAAACACAAATAGAGCACCAAGGTTTTAGCTAACTTGTCTCAAATGATTTGAATATCCTGTATGATTCCAGCTTGAATTGGTCCATGTATGGTTTAAAAGATTAAGGCTGCCCTCTCAGAAGAATTATTCCTTGGAGTTACATCTTAGGAATTAGCCCTCACAAAACACAAAAACATGCCTTAGTGTAATTTTCAGTGTTAATTCCTTAATGTAAGTACAACGTTAGTCTATTTTAGTTTCGTGTAGTATCGGACTATGTCATGGAAGTTGATAAGGGACCTTATCATCTAAAAGGTCACGTCTGAAGTGACCACATGTGCTTTCAAGTAAAATGTGGGTCACATCTGAGGTGAAAAAATGTCTTAAAAGGATCACGTCTAAGGTGATCAAAAGGTTTAAGTTAAAATGATCATGTTTGAGATGATCAAGTGTTCATATGTTAAATCAACAGTTTAACAGGGTCTAAAAGTCAAATGGTCATAAAGTCAAAAAAAATTTAAAAAGTATGACCCATTCGCACGACTGGACCCTGAGTATGGACCAATCATGTGAATTGACCATACTCATGCATTAAACATACAAATGGACATAAGTATGGACCATTAAACCGAATGACTTATACGAATGAGCCATTCGGCCCATTGAGAGTGGGAGAATAAACAAGTCGCATGACTGAACTCTAGTCGGACGACTGAAGGTGAGCGACTGATCCAGTCGCACGACTTAGGTCCATTTGCCCGAATGAAATGAGCGTATGAGTGCGGTCGTACGATTGAATTCACATTCGGTATAAATAGAGGGGGAGCCAGTGGCAGAGACTCATCACTCCCAAATTAGCCCTAATTCGCACGACTAACGTTACTCTGCCAAATTTTCAGTCGATCTTACTATATCTCAGATTGTTGTGAACTGACGATTTGTACTGACTTTACAGGTATAATGCGGTTCAATCCAACCATGTTTCATTCAAATACCAGATCCTAACAAGTGTAACGTATAGATTTAAGAGTCAAATGAACCAAAACACGACGTCAAATGATAAGAACTGGTCAAAACATGAATTTGAATTGAACAGCAGTCTGTCATGCGACTGGACAAGTTGATGAACTTCAGTCGCACGACTGAGTATTGCAAACGGCTAAAATCTATCATTTGACGTGTGAGTTCAGTCGCACGACTGATATACACGAATGATTTACATACGTGTGATTTCAGTCGCATGACAAGTCGTACGTATGAGGTAATACGCATGACTAGATCTAAGTCGCACTACTCATTCGCATGACTAGATCTCAGTCGCACAGTCTCATTCACACAATAGATCAAAAAGAATATTTTCAAGTCCAAGTGATTCAAGATATTATTAGTCAACGGATACTAACGTTTATTTTAATTGTGTAACAGATGGCAGTCGGTGGACCATGAGCACTAAGCACATATTTGTGGTCATCTGGATCATCATCCAGACATGCTTCTGACTTTTCTGGCATCATCACGTTTCTCAAGAGATCAAGGATCTTTCACGCGATCTCTACTCCATGTACACCGTACCATTCTATTCAGCAAGCCTTCTGGGAAGGCGCTGTAGTTGATAGATCCTCAAAGCATCATCATATCCGTAGTTCTATATTTGGAGAGGCCATTGAGATCACGGAGGATGATCTCAGAACGGTGTTGCAGTTTAGGGACGACGCTGACTGCCCTAATAGACTACATCCCCTTACTGTCCGAGGATGTTTTCTGCACGCCAAGTATGCTGGGGACATCAATGTAGGGGTGCTCAACAAGAGCAACCTGTGCCCCCAGTTCAAGTACCTTGCACACGTTCTGCTAAAGTGTATAGCGTCACGGAAGGGAGGATTTGATGAGCTCTCTGATCAGATTCAGAACGCATATGCTGCGTTGGTGCTGAACCACCCGATTAGCTTCTCCAGGATGATCTTCACCTACTTGGTGGAGAACATTGAGGGGAAAGGAAAGGAGGGCTTTTGCATGTACCCTTGTTTTATGCAGATGATTATCGACCAGAAGCTCCCTTCCTTGCCGAAGGAGACGGAGGATGCAGTTGTACTAGAGGTGATGGACGACACCACCTTGGGTAGGATGCAGGTATACAGGGGAAGCAGGTTAAGCCCCCTGTGAGGAGACTATTTGGGCATCTGGCCCGGGAGGATTACGTAGCGCCAGCTAGACGTAAATGGCGTCATATTGATAGTGACTCAGAGGTAGAGCAGCTGCAGCTACCAGATGATGACTCCGGCGATGATGATTGCGGGAATGCTAGAGATGTGGGGCCCACTCAACCAACGGCCCCACTGCTGACATTGTATCTCCAGCATCTGTCGCCATTAGAGATATCGCTGAGACTACTGGATTCCACCACGGTTTCATACCTGGTGAGGAAGAGAAGGAGTCGGATGAGGAGTCCGACTATGGGAAGTAAAGTCATTCCCACAGAACGAGGGCTTCGAGCGGTTGGTGAACGCCTAGGTGGATCGGGAGAGACTACTGCTGACCCTACATATAACCCCAATCTGCCAGGCTGTGTTCTAGGGGGAGCATCCTCCTCGACTGGATCGAGGAAGAAGAGGATGGCTCAGCCCCACGACTTGAAAGAAGAAGCAGAATCACCTCATCACCACCACAGCCACTACTCTACCTACCACCACAGCCGCTATTGGACCAAAGAACCAATGAGCCTGATCAGAAAAACCTCTAAGTCCCATAGACATTACACTGCTGAAGAAGATCACAACAGCTGAAGACATCAGCTGATTACAAGGTCTGAAGACAAAGTCTGAAGACAAGAACTGAAGACTACTACTGAAGACAAAGTGTGAATGTAAAAGTCTAAAGAACAAGACTGAAGACAAAGTCTGAAGACCAAAATGATCAGTAGTTGTCACAACAGCTGAAGTTATCACTTCAGTAGTTGTGATGGTTTCCTTCAGTACTTGTAATTTACTTTTCAGTAGTTATAGTTTTAGATGTTTAGTTTCAGTAGTTTTATGTTTCTTTACTTAGCATTCACTGAGATGTAATCAGTAGTTGAGAACATTCTCAGTAGTTTACATAGTTTCAGTAGTTTGAATAATTCTGTTAGACGTCACTATCAAGTGACATCAGCAGATGTCACATCCCATATATAAGGGATGTTGACCTTGTTGTAAGTGTGACATTATAGCCACCACGAAAGCAATTGAATGAAATATTCCTTTTGCAGAATTCTCTCTCTATAACCGTTCACTTTTGTATCGAATATCAATTGTGTTCTTGTGAATTGTCTAATTCATTGTTCGATTTCCGCTGCAATCCTCTCTAATTAATCAAACTTAGATCACTGATCTTAACAATGGTATCAGAGCAGGTTAATCATTGATCGATCTACATTGATCATTGAAACTGCTATTTCGATATCTAAGTTTGATTGAATTAGCATATTTGCGAGAATTGGTTATAGATCGTTGAATTTCTGCTGCTTTCGTTTATTTACTTTGAGTTTTCTCTTGGTTCATATTGAGTTTGTTGTGTTTTGCACTGAATCAGTTAAAACTTAATTGAATTTGTTGAATCTAAGAATATCTACTCCTTCTAATGACCCTCATAATACCGTTCCTCAACCAAGCCTCCGATGCTGGTTAGGACTGAGTATAACATATGGCAACGAAGATGCTTCATCACCTGTCTGTTAATAGTTCAGGTTGTTGGACATCTGTGGTACATGGTCCACATAAGCCTATGGTGAACAATCCGAAACCAACCAAATGGTTCCGAAGAAGAAGGAATATACTCAGATGAGGATCGAAAACTATTGAGAGATTAATGCTAAAGCGCATGGTATTCTGGCCATGGCTTTGCCTAATGAAATCTATTCTGGGCTTATGCATCATGAAACTGCTCATGATCTCTGGAATGCATTGAAGGAACAATTTGGTGGAACAGATGAGGTCTTAGTAACAACAGAGAAATCATTGCCCAACAATATGAGACATTCTCTCATAGGAAGGGGAGAACACTGACTCAACAGTTTGAGCGTTTTTCCTCTTTGATCTCTGAGCTGAAAATGGTCAAACATGAATATACTAATAGCCAGATGAACAACAGATTCCTCAAATCACTGCCTGAGAGATGGGACACATACACCATTGTCTACGCTCCAGTGCAAATCTGGATAGCCTATCTCTCACTTAACTCCATGGGAAACTGCTTACATTTGAAAGAGAGATAGAGCAGAAAGGAAACTGGCATCATCAGAAAGCTCACTGATGACTTTGTACCAGGGAACACTGCCTTGGTTGGTCATGAGTCAGAATATACTGCATCAGAAAGCAACTATGATGAGCATATTGATTTCTCCTCAAACAGTTCCGATCATGCATTTGTTAGTGTTGATAGTCAGTCTGGCAATAATAGTGACAATTTGTGCTTCATCATGGATGATTTGAAAGGTATAGCTGATGATGACTTAGAAGAGATGGATATTTTAAGCCAAATGGCCTTGATTAATATCAGATCTCAAAAATTCTATAAGAGAACTGGTAGGAAATTTCCAGGACTCTCTGGCAAAACCAAAGTTGGTTTTGACAAGAGTAAGTTGAGGTGTCAAAAATGCCACAGGCTTGGGCACTTTGCAAGAGAGTGTAGAACAACTGGATCTAACTCCTCTGCACCCTTTGTGACTTTTCCAAGTAATAGTCCACAAAACAGAGGGCAACATTCTGCTAGTTCTGGTCATCACTCACAACATCCTGCATATTTTGTCCCTCATGGTCCATGCCATATCCATATCCCTGCTATTACATGCCACAGCCAAATCCAGTTCAAGCTCCAACTGCACAACAACCTCAAGCATTACTGAGCCTCTACCATCTCAATCATCTCAATCATAACCTCATCACAGCTTCTTCACCCCTGGTGTTGTTGACTGGAGCAGTTTACCAGATGATCTCTCTGGTAATGAGCATTTATTTGCTAGTGATGGTCAACATGGGTGAACATCCTTTTGGGAATCTTGCTCTCATGGCCCTGGAGTCTACCGAGAGTTCATGCTCCAATGCATCTTCATCACAGGTAACTCAGGTATCTTCTAAGGCTAAGGCCAAGCTATGTTTGAATCTTGCATAGATGCATTTATCTCTATTAGAGAGGCAAATGTAGCTTTAATAAATCAAAATCTTGAGCTTGAGCAAACTATTTCCAAAAGAAAAGCTGAGTATGAGTCTATTATTAATGGTAAAGATGATGAGATTTATAAGCTTAAATGCCATTAAATGATGAAAAGGCTAAGCTAGAGGTCATTCTTGAGAACCATAGAGATCTCAAAGAAAAACTTGCAGCTACCCAAGTTGAGTGTGACCGCTGGGTATATCATCCTGCAAGGGATTTGAAATGCTACTCAGTAAGCAATCTACTTCAAATGTGAAGTTTGGAATAGGTTACAATCACACTGCACCACTATATTTTTACTCCAAAACCATAGTAAAACCTGAAGGTGAAAGTAATTCCAAACCATATCATCATGTGCATCATCTTCAAGTTATCAACCAAAATCACAAGATGAAATCAATGTTGATACCTCCACAAATCAATTGCCTGATGGGTTAACTACTGATAAGCACATGAAGCTGAGTACTTCAGATGTTATCCCTCAAAGTACCTCAAGTACTGAAGGACAAGTCACAACATCTGAAAAGCATTTCAAATCAGCTGAAATAAAAGGATTAACAACTGCTGATAGAAAACAGCTGAAGAACAAGTCTTCAGTTGTTACAGATCCTCAGTACTTAACACAAGTACTGAAAGGAGGAAAGTACTGAAGATACACCTTCAGTAGTTTCCACATGAGCAGTTGATCAATCCAAGATGAAGAATAAGCCATGTGATATATGTGGTAAATTCAATCACCTTTCTGATGATTGTTGGTACAGAAAGGGTTCCAAACTCAACAGAGATAAGCTCATTAAAACCCAGATGGATGAAATGAAAATGAGTTTGAGACCAAGTTTGTATCACAATCATCCAATGTGATAACCCAAGACTTCATCTAAATCCAAAAGGAAGGATAAGGTTTACCACAAACATCAGACTAAGTCTGAAATTTCAAGGAGTAAATGGTGGGTCACAGGAACTCATCAAACACAAGTACTGCTATGTCCCAAGAGCTGAAAGCTTTAGCTACAATCAAACACAACTTGTTATGATGGTTCAACATTTGTTGGGGAGAGTTAACCAACTAGATGCACTTGTGGTCAAACCACTGAAAAGGTATTCCAAGCCCAAATCCAAGGAATCCATTTCAGCACCATCTCCACTTCATCAGCTGTTAATCATGAGAACAAGTTGTGGTTAAATCTGTTGATGACAACAGACCCAAAACCAAAAAGGTTTGGGTCTCAAAACCTAACTAGTTCTTGTGATGAATGCAGGGTTCTTCAGCATGCCAAAGGAGCATCTGGTATGTAGACAGTGGAGGATCTATGCATATGACTGGGAGCAGTTCTCTTCTTAATGACTACTCTCAAGGAAAGAAGGGATTTGTCTTATTTGGAAATGATGCCAAGGGTTACATCATCGGGAAAGGATATGTGTCTAATGGAGATATTAGATTTGATGATGTTAACCATGTGGAGAATCTTAAGTATAATCTACTGAGTGTCAGTCAGATGTGTGATAAAGGGCATGTTGCACTTTTCACAAGCCAGAACTACAGGATTCTGTCTTCTCAAGTTCTGAGGCTGATTGACAAGGTATTAGATGATCATACTCTCCTGAAGGCCAACAGGATTGGAAGAGTATATGCCTTGGATTTGTCAAAGAAGATTGATTTGAAGGGTCATCCTTGCCTGTTCTCCAAAGCCTCTCCTCAAGAATCTAAACTGTGGCACAGACGGCTGGGTCATGTTAATCTCAAAAACATGAATCAGCTGATCCATAATAGTTTAGTGAGAGGTTTACCAATAAAGGAGTTCCATTGTGATAAAACCTGCATTGCTTGTTTGAAAGGAAAACAACACGAAGTCTCATTTCCTCCTATTGAAGAACCTAAGTCCACTGCTTGCTTGCAGTTACTGCACGTGGATCTATTTGGTCCTGTGAGAGTGATGAGCATGGCAATGAAGAAATACTGTCTGGTAATTGTGGATGATTACTCCAGATTTGTATGGACTTTCTTCTTGCATTCAAAGGATGAGGTTGCTCAGACAATTATAAACTTTGGTTGTATGTTGAGAAGCAGTATTCCCTATCAGTCAAGTGCATACGGAGTGATAATGGAACAGAATTCAGAAACCATACACTTGATTTTTATCTCTCAAAGGGAATCAAGAGGCAGTTTAGCATCCCAAGGACTCCAAACACAATGGAGTAGTGGAGAGAAAGAATAGGACCTAATTGAAGCTGCAAGGTCTATGTTGGCTGACTCTGGTCTGCCATTGACCTTTTGGGCTAAAGCTGTCAACACAGCTTGCTATGTGCAAAATAGAGTTCTAGTAAATCAGAGGTTGATGAAGACACCATATGAAGTTCTACATCATTTGGCTCCTCTAATTTCATTCTTCAAAGCCTTTGGGTGTCCTTGTTTCATTCTCAACACAAAGGATCAACTCCATAAATTTGATCCTAAGGTGGATGCAGGGTATTTTGTAGGTTATTCATCCACATGCAAAGGCTTACAGAGTCTTCAACTGCAGAACAAAGATAGTTGAAGAAACCTTGCATGTGAAATTCAATGAATCTCCTAAGGATAAAATTCCACAAAACCCTGTGGAGTTGTTTGATCTGGACATACTGCAATATGTTTCTTATCAACCTCCAGCTATTGCAGATCATGTGGATAAATCATCTTCTACAGCAAGTCTTCCACCTGGTGGTACTGAAGATGATGATATCAGTACTCACCTTTTCAAGTTTAGTGATCAACTGCCTCAGTGTGCTAAACTTGATGTTCATGTAGCCTCACTAGCTCCATCCACAACAAATGCTGATAAGATTTCTGACTCCTCTACATCATTCGACTTGCCATCTCATACTGGTCTCAAGAATCTGGATCAACATCTGTTGCTGCTGAACCTGCTACAAACACTTGCACTGATCTTATAGTGTACCAAGAACTGAAGAATCACCCCATGTCTCAAATCATTGGTGATATCAATGCTGGTGTCTCAACCAGAAGTCAATTGTCCAACTTCTGCTTCTATGCTCTCTTCATCAGTCAGCTAGAGCCAAAGAACTATCATGTTACTTTAAGAGACAATGGATGGGTTGAAGCCATGCAGATTGAGCTACTTCAGTTCAAAAAGCAGCAAGTGTGGGAACTGGTTCCTCTACCCCCAGGTAAGTGTGCAATAGGCACTAAATGGGTGTTTAGGAATAAAACTGATGAAAATGGGCTTATTGTCAAGAACAAGGCTAGACTGGTTGTACAAGGGTTTTCACAAGAGGAAGGTATTGATTATGATGAAACCTTTGCCCCTGTAGCCAGACTAGAGGCAATTAGATTGTTCTTAGCCTATGCTGCATTCCACAGTCTTAAAGTTTTTCAAATAGATGTCAAAAGTGCATTTTTATATGGTAAAATAAAAGAAGAGGTTTATGTGTGTCAACCACCAGGTTTTGAGGACAATAAACATCCTGATTGGGTGTATAAACTTGATAAGGCTCTTTATGGGTTGAAGCAAGCTCCTAGAGCCTGGTATGAAACACTTTCAAATTTTCTTCTTAAAAATAATTTCACTAGAGGCTCCATGATAAAACTTTGTTTATTAAGAAAGTGGATCAGCATAAGTTACTTGTTCAAATTTATGTTGATGATATCATTTTTGCATCCTCTGATCCCCAGTTGTGTGATGATTTTACAAGTTTAATGAAACAGAAGTTTGAAATGAGTGCAATGGGAGAATTACAGTTCTTTCTAGGCTTGCAAATCAAACGAAAGGCTGATGGAACCTTCATTCATCAGTCAAAATATACAAAAGATCTTTTGAATAAGTTTGATTTACAAAACTGTAAGTCCTGTTCTACTCCCATGTGCAACACCACACAACTGGATGCAAATCAGAAAGGTAAAGGTGTTGATGAAACGCTTTACAGATGTATGATTGGGTCCTTGATGTACTTAACAGCTTCTAGACCAGATATCATGTTTGCAATGTGTGTTTGTGCTAGATTTCAGGCTGCTCCTAAAGAATCTCATTTGATTGCAGTCAAGAGGATCTTTAGATATCTGCAAGGTACACAATCTCTAGGTCTTTGGTATTCCACTGGACACTCTTGCAATTAGTTGCTTTTTCTGATAGTGACTATGCAGGGTGTAAGTTAACCAGAAAGTCAACTTCTGGTGGATGTCAATTTCTAGGCAACTATTTGATTTGTTGGCAGAGTAAGAAACAAACATCTGTTGCTACATCCACTGCTGAAGCCGAGTACATTGCTGCTGCAAGTTATACATCTCAGATACTCTGGCTTCAGAACCAATTATTGGATTATGGCATTACAGAGACTAAGACTCCATTATTAATGGATAGTGCTTCAGCTCTGTGTATTGTCAAGAATCCAGTTCAGCACTCTAGGACCAAACATATAGAGATCAAAAACCAATTTATTAGGGATTGTTTTGAAAAATGTCTGATTGATCCAAAGTTTGTGCCTAGTGCTGATGAGCTTGCAGATATATTTACTAAGCCTTTGGATAGTTCAACTTTCCAAAACCTTGTGTTAAGGCTTGGTATGCTGCAGCTAGAATAAGTGACAACTACTGATGATCTTAGGAAACAAGTACTACTGATCATTAGTAAACATGTCACAATATGTATTGATTCTGTTACAAACTACTGATGTAGTTACAACTACTGATGTCAGTAAAAATAGATAAGTACTGATATCCTATGAAACAACTGAAAACAGCTAAAAAGTCTGATGAGTAAGTGTTGAGGACAGTATGAAACAGCTGAAAAGCTAAGAATTGATGAAAACTACTGATGAGAATTTTCTCTTCAGTTGTTTCTACAACTGCTGTTTCACCCTAAATAGCTGATGACAAAACCATGTCTTCAGTGGTTTTACAACTACTGATGACTAACACCAAGTCCTCAGTTGTTTACAACACCTGAAGACAAAACCAAGGTTTTCAGTAGTTTCACAACTACTGATGACTAAAACCAAGTCTTTAGTTGTTTCCAAACGTCTGATAGTTAAAACCAAGTCTTCAGTTGTTTCCATAACAACTTATGATAACACTAACACTTTCAGTCGTTTTCTTTTCAGCCTTTTTCTTACCTATAAATACCTGTACTTGTAGCCAAACGTTTCATTAGCCGTTTTCAAACCTTCTCTCTCTCAACAATGGCGACCATGCAACTCAAACCCCGACACAACTGTGTTGCCTACCTTTCGAAATCGGCCTTCTGGAACAAGTTTGATACAACCATCGATCTTATGGTGGATTCCCCATACCGAACAGCCTTTCTTCTGAATCCTACCATATATCCTGATTCCTTATCCCAGTTCTGGACCAACGTCTCTGTAACCTCTGGTGAGAATGCTAGCCAAATCACTCTCCAGTCGTTGGTTAACCAGAAACAGGTGCTCATCACCCCCGACATCATTCGCAAAACCCTAAATTTGCATGATGGCACCTATCCAAAAGAATACCCGAAAGGCACCACTGACATGTCTTTCATAAATAACGGGTATGAAGGCTACCTAAGTGCTAGAACCATCCTCAAGAAGAACTTCCATGATGCCAAAAGACTTATCTTTCATATGGTGAATGTCTGCCTAGCTTCTAAGACATCTTCTTGGGATCAGATGTCTTCCCGATGGCAACAGATATTGTATTCTATCCTTGAGCGACAAAATCTAAATTTTTCTGAGATAGTTTTTATGAACTAAAGGATCTGGCTTAGAAACCTGTGGCACACAAATGGCTACTTTATCCCAGGTTTTTGATGGCCATAATTTTGAATCAACTACAATCTGATGGCCTTGTTCGTCTTGGGGTCCCTGCTCCAGCTGTTTTAGCTGAGGTATACTCCAGACATAACACAGACCCTACTCTCAAAGGGGCTGCCCGGATGCTAAAACCCAAGCAGAGGGAACCCATAGCCTCCACTTCCAGATCCAAAGTCCCCACCAAACCCAAATCCAAAAAGCCCAAAACGGCTACTCAGGGAAATGAGTCCCCTGAGGATGCCCCTGTACCACAAACACAGGAAATACATACTGGTTATAACCCCCCAGTTATGTCGACGACTCAACCTGCTGAAGCCGCACAGGTATCCTCTCAACAAGATCATGTTGCAACCACAATTGGGGATCCCACAATACTGGAACCTATCTCACTTGAAAGGGTTACCATTGAAGCGCACCTCTCACCCCGGGTGCAATCTGCTTCAGACCAATCTCCACATGCAACCACCCCTCAAAGCCCAACACTGATCGTTGCTAAAGTGCTGAATCAGTTGCATTCCTCACCCCCTCCCCAGAAACCAATTCACACTAGGACTACCTCAACCAGTGAGGGGGAGGACCAAAATGCTTCTGTTAACCCATAGCACAGGGGTTACAATGTTCCATCTCCAAGTGTAGAAACGGAGGTTAGAACATCTGGTGAGGCTGCCACTTCTCCTGCTTTACCACATGATCAGGATGAAGTTGGGAACATCCATAAGACCTTACCAGAGGCAACTGCCAATGACGGACATAGTCCTGAGGCAGGAAGTCCCCAGTACGAAGAACAAGGGGCACATGCTTCTACTGATCTACACTTAGAGCATGTTCATCTTGATTCAATCAGAGGTCAGGTGATTCAGCAAACACTAATAATGACCTGGGCTTCTTCTATGATGTTTTAGCCCAAAATACCATCCTAGAGAATGAGGTAAGTAGACTCAATGAGCTGCTTGCCAAAATGTCTCAGGATCAAAGTCCATCTACCCCTATTACCACACAGATGGCACCTTCAATTGAAGATTCCCCAAACACTTCACCTACACACATAACTATGCCACCAGCCTCTGCCTTTGGCTCCACCTCTCAGGGACAGAACCCCTCTGAGCACATGGTTGCTATCTTTCAAAACTCCTTACCTCTCATCACTCCAATCATTACTGACATTGTTCATAAAGCCATAGATAAGAGGATCTCCTCAAATCTACAAACCCTCATTAATGATGCTGTTCACAAATCTCTTTCTGCCTTTCAAGTCCCTCATCCCAATGCAACCAAAAAGGGGGAGACTACTAAGGCAGTGAAAGAAAAGAAAAGGAAAAGAGTTGATGATGAGAAAGAACCTGCAAAAGAGAAGGAGGTGGAGAAAGAACTGATCTCAGAACAGCTGATCACATATAAAAGAAAGAAAAGTGTTGAGTCAAAAGCTGATGAAGATAAATCCTTAGAAGATCTTGTCAAAGATGCTGATGATCCTCATAGCAGATCCATGGATAAAATTATAGATCAGCTCTTTCGACAAGGTCATGACACAGCCATATTAGACTCTGAGATTAGAAGGCTGGAAATAGAAGAGATTCAAGCAAGATGGGCTGGTTATAGTGTGTTGGAAAGGGAAAGATTGGAGATAATGATCAGATTCATTGCCAAATACCTTGGAAGATCATTGATAGAGATAAAGGCCTGGTCCAAAGAAAGCATTTTGGAGATAACGAAGAAAATCTGCTCTGCTGGAGGCTATAATAAAGGGCTGATAATTGAAGCACTGGATGAAACAGGTGCAGGGAAAAGAACTGAAATGGCAAAGCTCTCCAAAGCCAAACTCACCACCAAAATGCTAAGTCAGTCTTTTCACATTCCCACTCAAACACAACCCTTATCTCTAAAATCTCCTAAATCTATCCCTAAACCAAAGCCACCCACAACTCAACCCTCAAAACCAACCCCTTTACCCCAAAAACCACCTCAAACCTTACCTAGTGATACACCCAGAAGGAGGAGGAGGGTGTTGAGGGTAGAAGAAGATGATGATGAAGATTGTCTGCCAATCTTTGCTGTTCTCAAACTTAAGGCACCTAAGCACAGAAGTCAACAAGTGATTACACCTGACTTGAAAATGCAGATGGTGAAGGTAAAGATTGAAGAAGCAGAACAGCAGAAGCAGCACGACGAGCAGTTTCTCAAAATGGTTGACAAGGATTTCCCTTAGTCCTCATCCATTCAAGAAATGAAGAAACAGGCTTTGAGGCTGTACACTCTTAGACATACTTTTCAACATCAAAAGGAAAGAGTGCGAATTTGGCCAGACCCCAGGGTAAGTTCTAGAATTCATAAGAAAAATATACCAAGTAGATATCATGGCCAAGTGAAGAAGATCTTGAATGCTGCAATTACATTGGCCATGGTAGTCTCACCCTGGGAAATCATTGAAGAATTCAAGAGAGCTCATAACTCCAAGACAACCCCTCAATCTATTCTTGAGAACAAAATGATCAAGAAGGGGTTGTTATACAAAAGACTTGAAGATCTTCAGAAAAGTGAACTCCAGTTGTTGCTTGAAGTCTCTCACCCTCATGAATTTGCTTATAGAGAGATAACAACTATGGAGTTGAAAAATGGAAAGAAAGTGAAATACCTATCTGAATATTATGGCCTAGAGTTCTTCTTCGAGGGAGTAGCAGAAGAACTCACCAAGGAGGAACAAGTTGTTCTCCTTGAGGCCTATGCTAGTGAGTCTTACAGACTCATTCATGGGAATTAGGTTTCATGGTTGGGATAAGACTCTGTGTCCAGTTTCCCCAAAACAAAGTTCCCTTCCATACTTAGCCAATCAAAAGATTAGAAACCTGTTCCCGGCCTGTGCTTAACTGATAACCTCTGAAGCTGATCAAGAGGTGTTTCTGCCAAGAATAAGTGGGATCATCAATAAGTTTAGAGGTTTTGGCTGCATTGGTTCAGGGGGAGTTTGTTGGACCAAAAGAACCAATGAGCCTAATCAGAAAAACCTCTAAGTCCCACAGACATTACAACTGCTGAAGAAGATCACAACAGCTGAAGACATCAGCTGATTACAAGGTCTGAAGACAAGAACTGAACACTACTACTGAAGACAAAGTCTGAATGTAAAAGTCTGAAGAACAAAGACTAAAGACAAAGACTGAAGACCAAAATGATCAGTAGTTTTCACAACCGCTGAAGTTATCAACTTCAGTAGTGGTGATGGTTTCCTTTCGGTACTTGTAATTTACTTTTCAGTAGTTATAGTTTCAGCTATTTAGTTTCAGTAGTTTTATGTTTCTTGTACTTAGCATTCACTAAGATGTAATCAGTAGTTGAGAACTTTCTCAGTAGTTTACATAGTTTCAGTAGTTTGAATAATTCTGTTAGATGTCACTATCAAGTGACATCAGCAGACGTCACATCCTATATATAAGGGATGTTGACCTTGTTGTAAGTGTGACATTATAGCCACCACGAAAGCATTGAATGAAATATTCCTTTTGTAGAATTCTCTCTCTATAACCGTTCACTTTTGTATCGAATATAAATTGTGTTCTTGCAAATTGTCTAATTCATTGTTCGATTTCCGCTGCAATCCTCTCTAATTGATCAAAATTAGATCACTGATCTTAACATCCGCCATCCCTACCACCATTCCCCCTCATACCACTACCACCCTTCCATCCACCACCACATCATTTACACCTACACCACCACCTCCATCATCTATGCCACCTCCAATCTTCACTACTGTCACCACCGCCACTAGCCATCCTACCATACCATCTTCTTTCTCTCCATGTCCATCAGGATCGCCTTTACCTCCCAGTGGGGTAGAGGAACAACTCTGAGCACTTAACCGAATGTTGCTGAGGTTGTTAGCTGCATATGAAGAGAAGACCAATCAAATACGATAGCTGGTAGACCTTACCACTGTGCAATCTCAGTAGCTCTCTTATCAGGCTCGATTAATTGATGAGCAGCGCATCGGATGTCTTAGCTGCAGGAGCAACACGCCAAAAAGATTGAGGAGCTGGAGGCTGCAAACAAATCTCTACAGTTAAAGCTCAAAAGGTCCAAAGAAGAGCCCTTAAAGATGTGAGAAGGTGATGGAGATGATGATGCTGATGATGATAGTGATGATGATGATGATGGTGATGATCACTATGGTCATACTAATGTTAGTGATGATCATGATGACTCTTCAGCTGCGGGTGCCACATCAGTGAGCGAAATGAGGACCAAACGTACTCAACATCCGAGTGCCTCCTCATCCAACCCGGCAGCAGAAGAGCCGATGATCCAGGACAAGAGTAATGCTTAGATGTCTTATTGTTATTTAAAATCTTTTGTATTTGGATTATGTATGAAACTAACGAAATACATGTTTATATGTAATGTAAATAGTTATGTTTTCGATTATTATGGTTATGTCTTGATTGTTAACTAATGATTGATATATTGAATATTTAAATCAAGCAGATCCAAATTATCAACGAGATGAACATGATATTGCTCCCGTTCAACAGATCAAGACTCAACTAACCATGATTCTTGATCTGCAAGGGATTATCAGAAGATCAGTAAGTTACACCCCTGAAGAAGGGGAAATAATTCATGATCTTACTAATGAGCAAATGGCAGAAATGTTCAAGCTCAATCCTGATGAGATTGTAAAAGACGCTCCAACTGTTGAAGGAGACAGTGATGATGACCTGAAAGACATCGATGAGATAGAGATCGAGGATGTCATGGCACCTCACTATCCAGCGCATGCTGACAAAGAGGGAAATGTGGTCCCCAATCTCGGTGATTCCCTAGTCAGTGATACATTTGATATATTAGATCAGATGGAGCAAGAGACTGAGAAGGTTGAAGAACAAGCCCAAGCCTCAAATGCCGATGTTGATACCAGAAAGGCTGAATGGGCTGCATGCTTTGAGGAGATCCGAGCACAATGCTCTGCTCCTAAACCGAATGTCTACACCAAGCTCTACAAAGTGAAGAAACATCACAAGGTGTCACCAAAGATTATCGCGTGGGCTCATTTTGATGATCTTAATGTATACGCGGTAAAGAGAGATGGGTATCGAGTACTTTAGAATCCCGCATGATCTAAAGTCTCTACCTGGTTTTGAGCTCAACCAGCTGGCAAAACTTAAGATACTATATGCTAACCCAAGGAAGATGTTAGGCTGATTTGAGGCTACCCTGAAGAAAGAGTACCACACCAGGTGGTCAATTTCAAACCTCAACAACCTACGAGGTATATTAGATGTTTTGAAGTTGATCCCATAACTGGAAAGCCCAAGATAGTGCTGAAATGGAGTTCCCCAAGAACAATTTCAAGAATCCCTCTCAAGGAAATGCCACAGGACTTCACTCCACACTTTAAATGGTGGTACTATGATTGGAGAACAAGGGAGCTTGTCATAGTTCTAAACAAAGAGGGCAAAATGGATATTTTTAGGGTATTTGACCCAATTAGCTTACAAACTTGTCTGCTGATGATGTATACACATTATACAAGTGGCCACTATTCTATGACACACAAGATATTGTACAAGCCCTCCAATTCCAAAATGTGATACGACTCTGCTTTGCATTTGAGATACACATAGGAGTCACAAGAGAGGAGAAGTACAAGAAGTATGAAGAGGTTATGAAGAAGGTAATACAATAGATGAATCTAGGTCCAAGGGGTAGTTTGTTGATACATATATGCCTAGATTCTGATCTAAATGTAATGTGTCTTTATTGTCTTACACTTGTGTAATCGTTGGGTACTTAATAAAATACATATGTTTGTTTGTGTTTATAATGTTCAATATTTCATTAATGAGTTGTTTAACGCATATTGATTTAATTAAATAGGTTTGTGATTGTTTGAATAGTTATGTGTAATGTTATAATATTGAATACATTCAATCTTGATGAAGTGAAGTTTTCATGCGCCTGATTGGACCATGCGCCCCAATAGTGGTCATGCGTCTGAATGGCCATCCGACTGAGTGTCCATGCGCCTAAATATTCCATACACCTGAACAACTTCATGCGACTGAATCAGTCACACGACTGAACACTCAGTCGTGCGAATGGATCAACCCCATGGCTCAATTGTACGAATGAACCATGCTAATGGTTCAGCCGCCCGACTGAGCAATCCTAACCTATAAATACCACCTAATTCATGGAAAAACAAAAAAAGGGCATTCAATCCACTTCGACTCCAAATGTACCCTAGCCATCCAGAAGCCCCTGAGTTCGTACTCCAAGTTCATAGAACATTGTAGATCGATTCCTAATCGATTCTTGACGTTAGATTCAATAAGTTAGTGTTTCTACATGCGTTCTCACTGATTGGATCACCAATCAAATAGGATTCCGCACTATTTGGTTTGGTTTAACACGTTAATCAGTTGGTGTTTCATTCTAATAGTAGATCCTAACATAATTGATAAACATTAATCTTCATGTAGGATGTGTAGGCTAGAAATATACAATTACTTCCATCCATGCCACAGGTGCAAACACTTCATTATAATCAATGCCTTCGACTTTTCTAAACCCTTGAACCACAAGCTGAGCCTTATTTCTAATTATAACCCCTTGATCATATTTCTTACACTTCAGCACCCATTTAGTGCCAATCACATTAGCAACTTTTGGTCTATCCACAAGGGTCCATACTCCTAACTTCTTGAATTGTAGGAGTTCTTGCTAGACTAACCCATGCCTCATTATTTGAGGCTTCGCTTACATATTTTGGTTCAAATTAAGACACAAAACATCGATAAGCACCATTGTGAAGATATCCTTTTTCCATGACTGAGGCATAATCACCTGAGTATAGATAAATTCGCGTCTGCACTCCCGATAGAACATCCCCAATGATGTTTTCCAGGGGACGATGCACATTAATTTGAGATCCAGGAGTGGTGGGAACAACTAGTTCAGGATCCTGACTTTGAATCCCAGGTTCATTATTTGTAGTTGTTTGAGTATGAGGTTCTGAAGTGTTAGAGGCATCAAGATCTGATGCTTGTGTACTTTCATTAGTTGGAACCTGGTCCTCCTAGTCAACATTTGCAATCTCAACTGCTTCATCATCAGAGGAGGAGTCACTTACTTCAAGCTTTCCCCCTCAAGGACTAGACGGGTCGTCTAATGGAACCGATGGTGTCGAGTCTTGTGGAGGAGTGTTCAGAACATCGTACATCATTGTAGAAGATAACTCATCATCAGGATGAGAGGGAGGTAGGTTGAAGGAATTAAAAAATCCGTCATAGTCAAAGAAGAAGGAAGGTCCTTTTCCAGCAAGGGGGTGGTGTATCTTTGAACATCAACATTGCATCACACTTCTACCCGACCCGTTGAGTTGTTATAAACTCTCTTGTCTAGTATACTATATCTGAGAAAGATACCTTCTTCAGCCTTCTCACCAAATTTCCCAGTCTGAGTTTTCTTTGACAAAATGCACGGTGCAAGAAATGGTTCAAGACACTCCAAGTTTGGTTTATGTCGCTGGAGCAGTTCATAACATGTTTTACCATGACGTTTGACCCCCAAGACTCAATTGAGAGTGTAGCATGCATTCGCCACTAGTCAGCTAACATTGTTCTTGCTATATCAATCAAGCTACGATTCTTTCTTTCAGCAACCCCATTCATCTGTGGAGTGTAGGCAGACGTAAATTGATGTACAATTCCTTTCTCTCTACAGAATGCCTCCATCCACTGATTCTTGAACTCTGTTTTGTTGTCTGATCGAATCTGCCTTACTTTCAGTTTGTAGAGTGATTCCAAAGTAGTTACTAGATGTTTGAATGATTCAAAAGTCTCTGATTTGGATTTCAGAGACATCACCCAAGCTAATCTTGAGTAATCATCGGTTACTACAAGGCTAAATAGATCTCCATCAATAGTCTTTGTGCTTACCGGGCCAAACAGATCCATGTGCGGAAGCTCAAGAGGAATATCAATACAATTAACTTTCTTTGCCTGGTGAGACTTCTTGGTCTGTTTCCCTTTCTTACATGCTACACAAAAATCTGGAAGCTGGAAATTCTTGACAGTTACTCCATTCACTAAATCATTATGTACCGGATGATTCATCTTTCAAGAATAATGTGTCCCATTCTCCTATGCCAGGATACTGAGTCCCTCTCTATTTCCTTTGACAAGAAGCATTGCGTAGTGCTCTCAGTTGTGGAGGCTTTTGATAGATCAAAGACATACAAATCATTATATCTTGAAGCGGACATTAGAACTTTATCCTTCTAGATAACAGAATCCTTCTTCAACGTGTAGCACTTCTTGTTGTCAAACACAACTTTGAATCCTTTATCACAGATCTGGGAGACTAAAAGCAAGTTGTTCTGTAGTTGTTGAACGTAGTTGACCTTGTCAAACTTCACTTTCTCATTTCTCAGTTTGCCTTTAGTGGTGATGTAACCTCCTTTATTTCCAACAAATGATACATGTCCCCGTTTAATTTGTTTGACGTTAAAAAGGAGAGACGAACTCCCGGTCATGTGCTTAGACGCCCCACTATCAATAATCCAGGTATTTGTGATAGCGTTGTAGCGGACACCTTGCACATTCAAAGGAATTGATTAGTTTAGGTTTGGGACCCAAGCCTTAACTACCTTGGGTGACCCAGAAGAATCACACATCATGACCACAACCCACTGTCCCTCAAAAGATGAGGGCACATTGTTCTTCTTCTTGTTCTCATTATTAGATAAATTACTTGATTTTATCTTCCATAAGCCAGTTTTGCGTAAGGCCTTTTATGAAAAACAGACGACTAGCTTATAGTTTGAACTTTAGATTCACTAATACTCTTAGGTGGAGTATTAGATCTCATTTTAGAAAAATTTGGTTTTGCATCATGTTAGGATCTGGTATTTGAACGAAACACCAACTGATTAACGTGTTAAGCCAAACCAAATAGTGCGGAAACCTATTTGATTGGCGATCCAATCAGTGAGAACGCACGTAGACACAATAATGTATTGAATCTAATGTCAAGAATAGATTAGGAATCAATCTACAACGTTCTATGAACTTGGAGTACAAACTTAGAGGCTTTTGGACGGCTAGGGTACGTCTAGAGTCGAAGTGTATTCAATGCTTACGTTTTCCACGAATTAGGTGGTATTTATAAGTTAGGGTTGCTCATTCGGGCGACTGAACCATTAGCATGGTTCTTTCGTGCGATTGAGCGATGCGGTTGATCCATTCGCACGACTTAGTGTTCAGTCGTGCGACTGAGTCAGTCGCATGAAGTTGTTTAGGCGTATGGACTATTTAGGCGCATGGACACTCAGTCGCATGGCCATTCGGACGCATGACCACTGTTTGGGCGCATGGTCGAGTCGGACGCATGAGAACTTCACTTAACCAAGATTGAATGTATTCATTATTATAACATTATGTATATCAATTCAAACAATCACAAACCTATATAATCTAGTCAATATGCGTTACCAAACTCATTAATGAAATATTAAACATTATAAATCACAACCAAATCTTCTGATTTCATTAAGTACCCAATATTACATAAGTGCAAGACATTCAAGACATATTACATTGAAATCAAGATCTAGGTACATATATGTATCAACAAACTCCCCCTTGGACCTAGATCTATCTATTGTCTTACATCTATCATAATTTCCTCAAACTTCTTGTACTTTGCTTCTTTGGTGACTCCTGTATTTATCTCGAAAGAAAAACAGAGTCGTATTACATTCTGAAATTGCAAAGCTTGTGCTATATCTCGTGAGTCATAGAACAGTGGCCACTTGTATAATGTATAAACATCATTTGCTGACAAGTTGGTGAGCCACATTGGGTTAAACGCCCTTATGGTTTCCATTGTACCACTTCTATTCAAGACTATCACGGCCTCACCCGTTCTCCAATCGTAGTACGACCATTTGAAGTGGGGAGTGAAGTCCTATGGCATCTCACGTAGTGGGATCTTTGACATTGTACGTGGTGGACTCCACTTCAACACTACTTTTGGTTTGCCAGTTATGGCGTCAACCATAGATCATCTTATGTACCTTGTAGGTTGTTGAAATTTGAAGTTGACCCATCTGGTGTGGTACTCCCTCTTTAGAGCTGCTTTGAACCAGCCTGACATCTTACGAGGGTCAGCGTATAGCAATTTTAACTTTGCTAACTGGTTAAGCTCAAAACCTAGAAAAGTCTTCAAATCATGTGGGAATCTGAAGTACTCAATTCCCATCTCACGTTTAACAGCGTAAACATTGAGGTCTTCAAAATGTGCCCATGCTATGATCCTGCCTGGCACCTTTTGATGTTTCTTGACTTTATACAACTTTATGTAGATAGTTGACTTTGTAGCGTTGCGTTGAGCTCTTAGGTCGTCAAAACAAGCAGCCCACTCAGCCTTTCTGGTATTGACTTCAGCATTCGTGGCTTGGGCTGTATCTTCTTTCTTGTATGACGCTTCTTCCATTTTATCCAGAGTCTCGAAGGTTTCACTGACAAGGTTGTCACCCAGATTGGGTACCATATTACCTTCAGTGTCAGTGTACTCTGGATAATGTTGATCAGTGACATCTTCTATCTCGATCTCATCAATGTCATTGAGTTCGTAGTCACTATCACCTTGGACTATTGGAACCTTTTTCATGATCTCGTCGGCATTTAGTTTGAACATTTTGGCCAACTGCTCGTCAGTAAAGTCGTGAATTATCTCCCCCTCCTCTGGGGTGTAACTCACAAATCTCTATACAATCCCTTGCAGATCAAAGAATCATTGTGAATTGAGTCTTGACCTGCTGAAGGGGATCTACATCATATTCATCCCTCTGAAAATTTGGATATGTTTGATTTACACATTCAACATAACAATCATTAGTTCACAATCAAAACAAAAACATTGACATTAAATATAAACATTCATTACATTAGCTTGATACATGATTCAAATACATATGATTTAAATAACAAAAATATCTAAGCATTACTCTTGTCCTGGATCATCTGCTCTTCTGCTAACGTGGCGGATATGAGGCACCTTGATCTTGTGCTCTTTTAGTCCTCTTTTCACTAGCAGGTGTGGCACCCGCAGGAGGTGAGTCGTCATCATCATCATCAACCTTATTGTCTCCGGCATCACCAGCAACATCAGTATCATCATCACTATCATCATCCTCATCGTCACTGTCATCATCACTTCCATCTCCATCCCCTTCCTTGATCTTCAGGGGCTCTTCCTTGGATCCCTAGAGACGCGGCATGATGGTCTTGTTAGTGGTCTCCAACTCCTCAATCCTCTTTGCTGATTGGACATGCTGCTCCTGAAGTTGGGACATCTCTACACGCTGAGCATCCATCAGCTGGGACTGCTAAGATATCTGCATAGCTTGGGCAGCAGTAAGGTCTACTAGCAGTCGTAACTAAGCAGTCTTCTCTTCGTCTACAGCCAGCAGCCTCAGCACCATACAGTTAAATGCTGAGAGTTGTTCCTCTACCCCACTGGGAGGCAGAGGTGATCCGGATGTGTAGAAAAGGTGTGATGGTGGTACAGCATGGTGGCTAGTGGTGGTGGTGGTGGCTGTGATATAGATTAGGGGTGGTATAACTAGTGAAGGTGTGGCTGTAGTAGTGGAGGGTAGAGGTGTGGTGGTGATAGTGGGTGGTATGGTAATGGTGGTAGAGGGTATGGTAGTGGGTGGAGTAGTGGTGGTAGATGTAGTGGTGGGAGGTGGAGTGGTGGTGGTAGATGTAGTGGTGGTGGTGGTAGTGATGAAGGTGAGTCGTCTCTTCTTCTTCTTCGTGCCGTGGGGCTGAGCCATCCTCTTCTTCCTCAATCCTGTCGAGGAGGATGCTCCCCCTAGAACATAGCTTGGCTGATCGGGAGCATATGTCAGATCAGTATCAGCCTCTCCCGACCCACCGGGCGTTCACCCACTGCCTGGAGCCCCCGTTCTGTGGCAATGACTTTAATGCCCACAGTCCGAGTGAACGGCTCCTCACTTGACTCCTCCTCCTCACCGGGTATGAAATCCTAGTGGAATCCAACAGTCTCAGCTCCATCTCCAGTGGATGCAGATGCGAGAGATGCTATATCAGCAGTGGGACCCCTTGGTTGAGTGGGCCCTGCATCTTAGCATCCCCACTATCATCGTCATCAGAGTCGTTCTCCGGGAGTGGTAACTGCTCATCATCTGAGTCACTGTCTACGTGACGCCACTTACGCCTGCCTGGCACCACGTAGTTCTCCTTGGCCAGATGGCCTATAAGTCTCTTTACTGGGGGCTTGACATGTTTTCCCCGGTGAACTCTCATACGACCTAATTTCTTATCATCCATAATCTCTAAAGCCCCTCGTCGTGGCTCTCCTTTGGAAGCAAGGGCAGCTTCTCGTCAAAAATCATTTGTAAGAACCTAGGGTACATGCAGAAACCCTCTTTGCCCTTTATCTCCAAGTTCTCTGTAAGGTAGGAGAAGATCATACTCGAAAAACTCAAGGGGTGATTCAGCACCAGTGCCACGTAGGCATTTTGTATCTGGTCTAAGAGGTCGTCGAACCCACCCCTTCTGGAAGCTATGCACTTCAGGATGACATGTGGAAAGTACTTATATTGGGGGCACAAGTTGCTCTTGTTGAACACACTTGAGTTTATGTCCCTAGAGTACTTGATCCTCAAAACACAACCTCTCACCATCAGTGGGTGAAGCTTGGAAGGGTGGCCAGCATCATCTCCCAACCCAAGTACACGCTGAATGTCTTCAGCTATAATCTCTATGTCCATACCAAAGATGGAGCTCCAAATATTGTATGGCTCTAGTGATCTATCAACAGATGCATTCTCCCAGAAGCCCTGTTGTATCAACCTGTAAGGAGTACATGGAGTAGAAATAGCCTTGTGGATCCTTGATCGGTTAAGAAAAGTGATGATCTCTTCAAACTCCGCACCATTCCGTTTTGTGTGGTCTAAATGAGCATAGATATTGTGCTTGGGGTTGATGGACCATCTATCAGCCATCGATCTACAACACAAGAGACATGGACATTAGATAATCACACAATACAAGTTAGTCTTAATTACTTGGTTGAATTCAGCCTGGTTCATTCATGCGATTGAACTATGCGACTGTGTTCAGTCGGTTGTGTTATCATGCGACTGAACTAATTCGGGTGAATGAGCAGGCGCCTAATGTTCAATCAGTTTGCTGAGCCTGCAATTGGTTCAGTCAGCCGACTGAGCTCATTCGTATGATACATTCTGATTGAGCTATACAGCCAACTCAATCGTGCGATTGGAGTTCATCCAGACGATCAGTCGCATGACCCACTGTTCGATCAGCTTAGGTTTGAATCTTGACCAATTTGTGAAATTAAACATTGTGTAATAGCTTTGTAGACTCTCAATCACATATCTAATAACCTAAAACCTTCAATTTTAACATTTTACTTGGTGTAAGTAGGTCATTATCCCATTTAGTGGTTCAGTTCTTGTTTCACTTGAGCATCACAAATTAGGGCACCATTTATCCTGATTTCTGTGAGATTTCATCATATTATACCTGTATAATCACACACAATCATCAAAAAGTCAATAGAAGTATGAAATCTTGGTCTGATGAAAATTTAGCAGAGTAACGGTAGGCTATGCGAAATAAGAGCGATTAGGGGGTGATGAGTTGAATTCGATCGACTGGGTCCTATTTATACTGAATCTGAGTTCAATCGGACGGCTGGACTCATTCGCTCAGTTCATTCGGGCGAATGGACCTTAGTCGGGCGAATGGACCTTAGTCGGGTGATTGGCTTAGCCGATCACTTTCTGTCGGCCGACTGGAGTTCAGTCGGGCGACTGACTCATTCGCATACTCTTATTCGGTCGAATGGATCATTTTGATAAGCCATTCGGGTGAATGGTTCATACTCATGTTCATTCAGCTGTTTAATGCATGAGTATGGTACATTCGTATGATTGGTCCATACTCATGGTCCATTCGTGCGAATGGGTCAGACTCATGAAATTGACTTTACAATCATTTCACTTTTTCTCTGTTTAACTTATGGATAAACATTATGAGCATTTGATCACCTCAGACGTGATCCTATTAAAACATTTTCTCACCTCAGATGTGACCCATTTTTATTTGAAAGCACGTGTGGTCACCTCAGACATGACCTTTTAGATGATGAGGTTCCTTATCAACTTCCATGACATAGTCTGATACTAACATACTGAATTTGACAAACTTTGTACATAAATAAAGGAAATAAAACTGAAAACTTAAAACTAAGACATGTTTTTGTGTTTTTGTGAGGGTTGACTCCTAAGATGTAGTTCTAAGGAATAATTTTTCTGATAGAGCAGCTTCAATCATTTAAACCATATATAGACCAATTCAATTTGGAATCATACAGGATACTCAAATCATTCAGGACATGTTATCTAAAAAAAACTTTAATGCTCTATTCTTGTTTTTCATCTGGAGTCATTTAGCAAATTTAGGAAATCATACTAGTACTCTTAAGTCCCCACATTGATTTGAACTTTCAAGAATTGTAGCCACAATGATTGTCATTATACTTGTCCTCTTAAATCCATACACAGACTTTCAACACAGATTGGTGGTAGTTTTAAGGTTTGTTTATTTCAAAAAGCATTTGTGGATCCCACACTTATATGGTAATCAACATTCCTCAGGAGATTTTGAGTGGTCTTAGGGTAGTATTTCAAGAAGAAACTATTCATAGAACTTTCAAAGAGAAGCCAAGCCTCAGGTCAGTGCCACCGCACAGCAGTGAGGCGGCAAACAACAATGAATTATAGAATATATAGGTTATGCTTATTCTCAGGTCAGTGCCACCGCACAGTAGAGAGGCACATAACCTATCTTCTTGTTTGAGCAATTTCAATCTTTTTGCACAGATCTCACCAACAACATAAGTTATTAGTTTGATTGTATTTGCATTTTTATGTGCTTTTGCTCATGCTTTGGTCTTACGCACACATTTGTGGCGTTTATTTTGCTCATCACCCCTTATTGGAATCTTGTTGATTGTGTTAACCAGGGATAAGGTGTTACCCACAGCTAGTCAAACATTTTAGTTTAATCTTGAGATCACCAAAAAGATCTAGTTATCTATTGTGTTGAATCTACTAACATATCATTTGTGGTCTAGCAACCTCTAAGTCTACTTTTTTTGTGTTATCTTAGTAGTAGCTAGCTTATCTATCATATTTCCTTTTATATTGCTCAGATTACACAGACTTATACTTAAGCTTTGCATCCTTTTCAATTTTAATTTTTAAAGTCCCAAATGGTTTGTTCCTGTGTACTATCATATTCCAAAGATTGAAGCAGCATCACATATACGATCTTATTTTATCAGCTTGCCTCTCTTTCTCCCTCGTTTTTTTTTTGTTTTATTACTGCCTAAACCTATTCTCCCTCTAAAAATATAAAACCGTCACGGACTAGAGTTTTAGGATTTTAATAGGCAAGGATATTTACTAATAGTAATTAAACTACTTAAAATTTAGCAAATGAAATAAAATAAAATAAAATAAAACTACAAAATTGAAAAAATAAAAGGAACTAGACAAGACGCATCGGACTATACATGGTCATCTTCAGGAATGACCTTACTTTTCTTTTAACTCCGTTGACCTCTAACAAATATAAAAAAACGTTGTTTGTCAAATGCCTTTGTATAGAAGTCAGCGCGTTGAAAATCTGTATTTATTTTTACCACATCGATTAAGTTCTTTTCAAAGCAATCACGTATAAAGTGATATTTAATACCAATGTGTTTGGTCTTAGGATGTTGGACCGGGTTTTTAGTGACTGCAATTGCAGCAGAGTTATAAAGATAGGGGTAGAAGAGAAATTTAAACCGTAATCTCACATTTGCTGTTGAATCCATATGATTTGAGAACAACAGCTTGCAACAGCAACATATTTGGCTTCACAGGTTGACAATGCAACCAAGGTCTGCTTCTTACACTGCGAGGTTACTAGTCTTCTCCCAAAGAACTGACACCCTACTGATGTAGACTTGTAGTTCATCTTGCAGCCGCCGTAATCCGAATCGATATATGTAGTAAGTTCAAAGTCATCATCATGAGGATACCACAATCCAAGTGTGGGTGTGCTCTTCAGATAATGAAAAATCTATTTGACCCCAATCAGATGGTTCACTTTAGGCTTTGCCTGATATCGTGAACATAGACATGTAGCATACATGACATCAGGTCGAGAGGCAGTGAGATACATGAGAGATCCAACCATCCCTCGGTACATAGTGGCATCTACCAGATCCCTATTCTCGTCGGGTGCTACATCATGGTTTGTAGCAAGTGGGGTTCTAGCTGGAGAAGCATTCTCCATGTCAAACCGACTAAGAATATTACCTACATACTTGGTCTGATGTAGGAAAATACCATTTGGTGTCTGATCCACTTGTAGACCAAGAAAGAATTTCATTTCTTCCATTGCACTCATCTCAAATTCCATCTTCATTACTGCTTCGAACTCTTTACATAATTCTTTGTTCTTGGAACCAAAAATTATATCATCGACATAGATTTGTACCAGCGGTAAGTCTTCATCCTTTTCTTTAATAAACAATGTACAGTCAATGACTCCCCTGCAAAAACCGTGTTTCATAAGATGAGTTGAGAGTTTCTCGTACCAGGCCCTCGGAGCTTGATGAAGCCCATATAACGCCTTGTCGAGTTTGTAAACTCTGTCCCGATGATATGGATCCTCAAATCCCTCGGGTTGACTCACGTACACTGTCTCTCTGATCTCGCCATGAAGGAACGCACTCTTCACATCTAGTTGATAAACTTTGATTTTCATATAAGATGCGTAGGAAAGGAAGATGCGGATTGCTTCCATCCTTGCCACTGGTGCGAACATTTCATTGTAGTTAATACCCTCAACTTGTCGGAAACCCTGAACAACAAGCCAAGCCTTGTTTCTGATGATCACTCCCTGATCATCTTTCCGGCATTTCAAGACCCATTTGGTGCCAATGACCTTAGCACCTTTAGGTCTATCCACTAGTGTCCATACACCCAACTTCTTAAACTGAAGAAGTTCTTCTTGCATGGCACTCACCCAAGCCTCATCATTCAATGCTTCACTAACATACTTTGGCTCAAATTAAGACAAAAAGCAGTGGTAGGAACCATCGTGAAGGTATCCCTTTTCCATCACAGAGGCATAATCAGCTGAGTAAAACTGATTCCTAGTATGAACCCATGATCTCACATCTCCTATAACATTATCCAAGGGATGATAGAGATTTAGACATGAGCTAGGAGTTGTTTGAACAACTACCTCAGAATCAAGATTGTGAATAGTTGGTTCTGGATCTGCGGCTATAGGAGTCTGACGTTCCGAAGGCTTAGAAGCATCACTATCAGATGCTTGTGGACTTGAGGTAGGCGAAACCTGTACCTACTGGTTGTTCTGATCATTTTCCACATTTTCTTCATGAGAAGAAGAGTCATTCATATCAAATGCTCCCCCTGAGTTGGTAGATTGACTTGGTGAATTGGATGGTTTTGAATCTTGAGACGGTGTGTCCAAGACATCATACATCATCTTGTTTGCCAACTCATCTTCTGAAGCAGAAAGAGGTATGTTGAAGGACTTAAAGAATCCATCATAGTCGAAGAAGTAAGCCGGCCCTTTTTCCAGCAGGTGGTGTGATGTATCTTTGAACATCAACGTTACACCATACCTCTATTTGACCCGTTGAATTGTTGTAAACTCTCTTGTTCGGTATGTTGTATCCTAGAAAGATTCCTTCATCAACCTTCTCACTGAATTTTCCCTCCTGAGTCTTCTTCAGCAGGGTGCATGGAGCGCCAAACGGCTCGAGATACTCTAAGTTAGGTTTACGTCGTTGTAATAACTCATAGCATGTTTTTCCATGGTGTTTGACTACCAGAACTCGATTCAGCGTATAGCACGCATTTGCCACTGCTTCATTCCAGAATTGAATAGGCAGTTTGGAGTCTACCAGCATAGTCTGTGCCGTCTTTATCAAGTTGCGATTCTTCCGTTCAGCAACCCGGTTCATCTGAGGAGTGTAGCAGAGGTAAATTGATGCACAATTCCCTTTTCCTTGCAATAGGCCTCGGTTCCATTGTTTGAATAGGCAGTTTGGAGTCTATCAGCATAGTCTTGAACTCGGTTCCATTGTTTGAGCGTACCTGTTGTACCTTCAGCTTGTATAGGGATCCAGTATTGTTACCAATTCATTGAAGGATTCAAATGTTTCCGATTTGTATTTCAGAAACATTACCCAAGAGAATCTTGAGTAGTCATCAGTAACTACATAGAAATACAAGTCGGCAGCGATGCTTCTTGTACTGACTGGACCAAACAGATCCATGTGAAGGAGTTCAAGAGGAAGTTCTATAGAATGAAGTTTCTTGTCCTTATGAGACTTCTTTGTCTGTTTGTCTTTTGCACGCAACACAGAAATCCGGGACTCGGAAGTTTTTGACATTTACTCCTCTCACTAGATCATTCTGGATCAAGTGATTCATTTTCCTCAGATTTATGTGTACCATTCTCCTATGCCAGGAGATAGAGTCCTTCTCAGTAGCTTTGGACAAGAAGTATTGGACTTCACAATCCGTTATGGAGGCCTTTCAGAGATCTAAAAGATAAAGATCATTATATCTTGAAGCTGACATTAGGATTTGGTCCTCCGGGATCACATAGTCTTTCTTCAGAACGTAGCACTTCTTGTTGTCAAAGACTACTTTGAATCCCTTGTCACATATTTGAGAAACTGAAAGTATGTTATTTTGTAATTGTTGGATGTAGTTTACCTTATCAAACTTAACTTTCTAATTTCCCACTTCCCCTTGGGCTGTGATGTACCTGCCTTTGTTTCTAGCAAATGAAACATGCCCTCCTTTCATTTGCCTGACATTTGATAAGAGAGCTCTGTTCCCTGTCATGTGCCTGGATGCTCCGCTATCTACAATCCACGTGTTAGTCTCAACACTATAGCGAACACCCTGCAGATTCAATGAAAACATTAGTTTATGTTAGGAACCCAAGCCTTCACTAGCTTGGATTTCCCCGAGGCATCACACATCATAAACTTAACTCATTGACAATTTGATGTTGAGGGAAGCTCAGATTTCTATTTGTTCTCATTTTTAGACGTTGAGATAGATTTTTCTTTCCATAGACCAGCTTTGTGTAATGCCTGTTTATGATAAACAGACGACAGACTAATGGGTTGAACTTTGGATTCATTATTTCTTTTAGGAGGCATCACGGAGTTCCTCTTAAAAGATCTAGTTTTAGATGCAGGAAGTTCAACTTTCCTCCTCGGTGTCTGATAATAAGGACAATGAGACGCAATATGACCCTACTCTCCACAATTATAGCAGGATCTACTTTCAACTTTACGGTTTATATGTTTTGGTGGAGATGTAGATGTCACACGGTCGACCTTATTGTGTTTAGATCGAGACACTTCTTTGTTAGATGTATGATCAGGTTTTACAAACTTAATTGCTTTACCTGATTTTACAACTTTGATCTCTTGTTTACCTGGACTGTGACATGATGCACATGATTGATTAGGTTTTATAGTCCTTTTAGGTTCTTGTTTGACCCTTACTTTAAACTAACCTTTTCAAATTCTTTTTCCAGGTTAACACAAGGCATCTTTCCTATTGCCTTTGAAGTGGCCTCCTTTTGTTTAGCATCAGATTCATTGGATTTACTTAGGTAATCTGGATCACTAACAAGAGGAGTTGACACCACATCATCCTTGATGGGGTTATTGTTAATCAGTTTACTTTTGGTGTTCATCAAGGTCTCAAGTGGTGGTGGAACCACTTTGTATCCCAATCCCTCCCCATTGTTTCTCTCTCTCACTAAGTGTTGGACAATCTGAGACGAGCTCATCCGACTATGCAGTTTTTGTTTTAAGGAATTGACTTCTACTTCTAAAACTGCTTTCTGCTTCTTAGTGTCCTGTGGGAGTTCAGATAGTACCTAATGTCATTTGCTTGGTTAAAGGCAACTACCTTTGTTTCCCTAAGCTGTTTATTCAATAGATCTATTCTTTCCTTGTAACTATGCTCATTTTGTTTTAACACTCTATTTGCCTTGGTGCATAGTTCCAAGTCCTTACTAAGCTATCATTATGATCTAATAACCTAGTAAATTTCAAATCTATACTTTCTCTAAATTTATTACAATCTAAACAAGCATGATTATTAAACAGCTGGTCAGTAGTACTTACCTGAGATGTTGAAGAGGAATCAGGCATGAGCACATAATCTGTTGTCTCTTGTTCTGGTGATTCCGACGTTGTTGCAGATTTTCCTTCTTCAGGAAGGTGGTTGACCATATTTGCAGTGTCTTCAGAATTTGATATCGCGAGCTCTACTGCTATATCTCCCTCACTAGCAAAATCGTCATCAAAGTCCTCCACACTAGCTATGTTGGACTCTCCCGGTGAGACGAACCGGAAGCTCCAGTCCTATCCTTCATCCTCATTAGCAGTCAGGGCTTTAGGGTCCTTGCTTGATGAAGTAGAACTGTTAGATGTGGCCTTGTCTTGAAAATTAAAGGATGAGAAGGGATTGCCATTACCAGTCTTCTTTGGCTTCACACACTCCTGCTTGAAGTGTCCCTTCTCACCACAGTTGAAACAAGTGACCTTTGACTTGTCGAAGCCAAAGGTTGTGTCTTTGGTAGCAACGAAGTTCTGTCGGGTATTTTTGATAAACTTTTTAGCTCGTCGGACAGCACTTGCCAAAGCCCACATTATGTCCATTCATTCCAACTCCATTTCGTCCACCTGTTCATAATCCTCATCTGCCAGGTGACATTTTCCTATCTTTCTAGCAACTAGTCCATCATAGGAGTGGACTACTGCAGCTAAGAGGTCCATGTGCTCTTTGGCCACCTCAACAGTCACATTACCGAACTTATCGGTTTTCAATTTGGCTGCATTAGCTTCAGGTATGATATACTGGGTAGCAGATGACCCTGACATTTCAGACCCTGAAGTAGAGGTTGTGCTAGAATTGCTGAGCTTGAGACGAAGGCAGTCTGCAATGGTGCTCCAGAAGTCTTGGCATGAGGATTCGCATTGTAGAGTGTAGCATTCTGGTGATAGTTGGCCTTTTGAGCTCTGTACTTCTTCCTAAGCTCCTCTTCTCTCAGTTTCAGAATGAAGTCATTTATATCTAACTTCGAGAGCATCCTATTCTGTCTGAGATTTGAAATGAAGGAGCCCATTTTTCTGGTAGTCCATTAGCAAAGTTGGATACTTTATCCTCCATCGACGTAGTTACTCCATGAGTGTGCATCTCACTCATCAAGTGGTAGAATCTGTCGATCACATCATCCAGGCCTTCCTTTCCATTGAAGAGAAGTTGTCGAACTCCTTCTTCAAAGCTTTTGCCTTAATGGCCTTCAGTGAGGCATTTCCATCATACCTCTTCTCTAACGCATCCTATAATTTTTTTGCTTGAGTATACTCCGAATACTGTTGTGTTTTACTTTCTGTGCATCCGACATGCCACTTAGTGTAAGCTTGACTCCGTCAGCTCCTACTGGCATGTTGTACCCCGACTCTATTACCTCCCACAAATTTGTATCTACTCCATTTAAGTAGATTTCAAAACGTTGCTTCCATTAAGGGTAGTCATCTAACATGATAAGCTTCGGGGGTTTATTGTGAATTCCCACTTCGTTCTCCAACAGCAATAGATTTTGAATACGTGTATCTCTACTTGTTGTGTATGCTGAAAATTGGTCCTCCATTTCACTTAACTTTACTATTTAACAAACTGTTGATGTATGCGAATGAAGGTATGCAATTGGGCTTATTCGGGCGATTGAACAAATGCGGATGGTTCAATCGTGCGACTGAACAAATGCGGATGAGTTTATTTGGCCGAATGAACTAATGCGGTTGAACCGTCCAAAAAAGATTCTCAATCGTATGAATGAGGGTACGAATGAGTCCAATCGTGTGGTTGGAGGATGCGAATGAACTCAGTCGTGCGATTGAGCCAATCGTGCGACTGAACTTACTGAAGTTTGATAATTCGTAGGTTAAACGTGTTTTGGCCGTAAAAACTCGAATTTTCACAAACCCTAATCGTCGTATGTCGGAAAAACTAAACTTTTAGGTCAGGAAACGTCTAAGACTCCGTTAGACACAAAAAGATTGCGTTTTTGATGAAAAAACACAACTTTTGTATCAAAACTATTGAATCAACATTTAATCAAGAGCCAAAGCTCTAATACCACTTGTTAGGATCTGGTATTTGAACGAAACACCAACTGATTAACGTGTTAAGCCAAACCAAATAGTGCGGAATCCTATTTGATTGGCGATCCAATCAGTGAGAACGCATGTAGACACAATAATGTATTGAATCTAACGTCAAGAATCAATTAGAAATCGATCTACAACGTTCTATGAACTTGGAGTACAAACTTAGAGGTTTCTAGATGGCTAGGGTACGTCTAGAGTCGAAGTGTATTCAATGCTTACATTTTTCCACGAATTAGGTGGTATTTATAGGTTAGGGTTGCTCATTCGGGCGACTGAACCATTAGCATGGTTCATTCATGCAATTGAGCCATGTGGCTGATCCATTCGCACGACTGAGTGTTCAGTCGTGCGACTGAGTCAGTCGCATGATGTTGTTCAGGCGTATGGACTATTTAGGCCCATGGACACTCAGTCGCATGACCATTCGAATGCATGACCACTATTTGGGCGCATGGTCCAGTCGGACGCATGAGAACTTCACTTAACCAAGTTTGAATGTATTCATTATTATAACATTATGTATATCAATTCAAACAATCACAAACCTGTATAATCTAGTCATATGCGTTACCCAACTCATTAATGAAATATTAAACATTATAAATCACAACCAAATATTCTCATTTCATTAAGTACCCAATATTACATAAGTGCAAGACATTCAAGATATATTACCTTGAAATCAGAATCTAGGTACATATATGTATCAACACATCATAAAGTTCAATTTTCTTTTTGGGCGTCTTATAATAAGGAAAATTAGGAGAGATATGTCCTCGTTTTCCACAACTGTAGCATGATCTCCTTCCACAGATTGAAGAAAATTTTTATGTGGGGTTGAGTTTGGTAAGGGTGTGAGATGGGTCTGGTTGGGTTTTGTCACTTCTCTTTTAGATGTTTTAGCTTCTTTAACAAATTTAATTGTTTTAATATTTTTAACATCTTTAACTTTTAGTTTATTTGGACTTTGAGTAACACGTTTTTGGTTAACTGGATTAGTCATTTTCGTTTCAGATGTCGACGTGTGTGAACCTGACCGTAAATTAACCTTTTCAATTTGATCATCCAATTTTTCAATAGGCATCTTTTCTTTTGGTTTCAAAGTAGACTCCTTCTGTTTTGTGCTATTCTTCATAGGTTTGCCCGTTGAGTCGTGATCACTAACCAGAGGAGTGGATACCACATGATCCTTTATTGGGTTATTATTGATTGGTCTACATTTAGTGTTCAAAAGGATTGCATGTGGTGGTGGAACTACTTTATAACACAGACCTTCCCCATTATTTCGTTCTTTCACTAAGTTTTGAACTACATGTGAAGAACTAGCCAAGCTGTGTAGTTTTTGTTTTAAGGATTCAACTTCGACTTCTAAAACTGCTTTTTCCTTTTTCGTTTCTTCCAAAGAATTTAAATAAAACTGGATGTCATTTGCTTGATTTAATGCAACAACCTTGATTTCCCTTAATTGTTTTCCCAAAAGTTCTATTTTTTCTTTGAAACTACACTTATTTTGTTTTAAAATACGATTGGCCTCAATGCAAAGTTGTAAGTAATTTACTAAATTATCATTGTGTTTTAATAACCTTGCAAATTTTGGATCAATGCTTTCCCTAAATTTGTCACATTCAGTACAAGCATGTTTTTCAAATAGTTGGTCATTAGAAATTACTTGGGAGGAATCAGACGAATCAGCCATCAAAGCCGTATTAGACTCTTCGGTGACTAGAGATTCTGAGTTTGTTGCTCTGAGCTCTTCCTCAACCAAGTGATTTAAAACATTCACAGCTTCTTCGATATCTAACATTGCTTGCTCAGATATGATCTCACCTTCACTAGTAGATCCATCATCCAATGCATCAACAAAGGCAATATTTGATTCACCCAGAGAAACAAATCGGAAGGACCAGTCTTGCCCTTCATCACCTTGAGCAGTCAAAGCGTTTGCCTCTTTACTTGAAGAATTAGTTCCAATCATATCTTTGTCTTAACGGTTGAATGTGGGAAATGGGTTTCCATTACCAGTTTTCTTGGGCTTTGCACATTCACATTTAAGTGCCCCTTTCACCACAGTTGAAGCATGTGACTTTGGTTTTATCAAAACCAGAAGTCGTATCTTTAGTGGCAAGTAGATTGTGCCCCGTCTTTTTGAAAAACTTGTTTGCTCTTCTGACAGTAGTAGCCAAGGCCCACATTACGTCTATTCTTTCTAGATCTTTTTCATCAACTTGCTCATAATCCTCATCTGCAAGATGACAATTTCCAATCTTACCGGCAACTAAACCATCACAAGATTGTACAATAGTCGCTAGAAGAACCATGTGCTCTTTGGCAACTTCCACTGTGACATTACCGAGATTCTCGGTCTTTAAATTTGTTGTATTTGTTTCAGGACAATGTATTGGGTTATAGATGGCCATGACATTTCGATTCCTCATGCACTGTTTTGGGAAGGAGCAGAAGAACTAGACATGAATGTTGTTTGTAACGGTGCTCCTGAAACAGCTGGAGTTGGAACTGAGTTGTAAAGTGAAGGATTCTGAACATAGGATCCTTTCTTTAACTTGTATTTCATTTGCAGTTCTTACTCCCTTAACCTCAAGATGAAATCATTTATGTCTAACGTCATAACAATGTCATTTTTTCTCAGATTAGACACAAATGAATCTCATTTATCAGGCAAACCATTAACAAAGTTTGAAACTTTATCTTCCATAGATGTTGTCCCACCATGAGCGTGCAACTCACTCATCAGATGATAAAATCTGTCAATAATATCATCCAAGCTCTCATTCCCTATCGAAGACAAATTGTCAAATTCCTTTTTGAGAGTTTTACCCTTCAGTGCTTTCAGAGTTGCATTTCCATCATATCTCTTCTCCAATTCCTTCCAAATCTTTTCAGCCTGCTTGTTCTCAGAGAACTTATGAAAGATGTCCTTAGGTACGACTGAGTCAACAAGGCATATACTTTCTTTTTAGCATTGAACATAATTTTCTGAGCTTCACTCATTCCTCCCAAAGTCAACTTGATTCCATTAGCACTGACTGGTACTATATAACCAGTCTCAATGGGTGTCCAAAGATTTGGGTCAACTCCATTTAAATAGATTTCAAACCGCTATTTGCACTTTGGATATTCATCTAACGTTAACAGCTTTGGCAGTTTATTATGATTTCCAATCTCATTCTCCAGAAGCAGAAGGTTCTGGATGCGAGAGTCCTTTCTAGCAGTAAATGCAGCAATTGATCTTCCATTGCTTTAAACTTGGTACTTTTAGAACATGACAGTTTCACTCGTGTGAATGGGCTATGACTATCGATCACTTGTGCAAATGAAGGATGCGAATGAATTAAATCATGCGATTAGATTCAATCGTGCCTATGAACAAGACGATTAGAATCAAATGGGTAGAGTTGTTTAGTCGTGCGAATGAGGGATATGACTGAGTTCAGTCATGCGGATAGAGTATACGATTGAGTTCAATCGTAAGAATGGACCAATCGTGCGACTAAAGGCTGATGTGTTTGTAAAATCGAATATTTTGACACTTTGACAGAAAATACGAGTTTCCCAGGAACCCTAATCTTTCGTATAATGAAAAACAAAGACTTTAATGCATGCAAATGTCGAAAACGCCTTTTGAAGCAAAGTGGTGACTCTTTTAATTTAAAACGTAGGTTTTAACACCAAAACTAATTGAATCCAACGCAAAATCACGAGCCAAGGATTGATACCAGTTGTTAGGACCGTGTACGTACAGAGTACTAACGGATTCTGCGTGAAACTAGATCAAATAGTGTGGAATCCTATTTGATTGGTGATCCAATCAGTGAGAGCGATAACCCGATCGATATAACAATGAACTAAACATTATGAATGAGTAGGAATCGATCAAGATCAAACTTTAAAGTTGGATTGGCTGTTTAGGACATTCTGGCGGCTAGGGTTTATGAATATTCGAAGTCTCTCTCAAAGTGTTTTTTTTTCACGAATTACGTGGTATTTATAGGTTTGTAGTTTCCATTTGTACGACTGAATCATGTGGTTGTATCATACGCACGACTGAAGGTTCATCATGCGACTAAGTCAATCTTATGTCTTAATCATACAACGGATCCAGTCTCCTGGTTCAGTCGTGCGACTAGTCCATAGGCATGATATATTCATGTGTATGGTCCATTAGCATGATAATCACCCGACTAAGTTGAACACATTTCCCAATCATTATTGACTTTGAATTGTGTATAACACTCTCAAACCTATATATGAAGTTCATACATATGACTTATACTTAACACAATAATAATTTGAAATAATGAAAGATAAATAAACATCAAACGCATATCATATTTCATTGAGTAATTACATTACACATGTGTAAGAAATGAAAGACTTTTAAATTTAAGCACATAAACTAGGAACATTATGTATCTACATTCTTTCGAAAAGAATGAAGCTTCGGAAGAATGTCATGCTGTTCAAGCTTTATCAAGCTCATCCTCAATGATCAACCAAGGGATGGAATGGAAGCTCAAAGAAGATGTAATATTCCAAGCCTTTTCTTCCAAATACATATTGAACCCCCATGCATAAATTTTGGTTCATATCATCCACATCGTTGGAAAAGCCCAAGGCCAACAAGGCTTGGGTTTCCAATCAAAACTAACTTTTTCACCTTATATGTATGGACATCCATATGACAAGAACAATGTCTGGATTGTAGACAGTGGATGCTCCAAACACATGACAGGAAACATATCTCTCCTTCAATAATTTCAACATTTTAATCGAGGTCCTGGCAGAGGGAGTGTATCCAGTGGCAAGTTAAAAGTTGACAATCAAACAGCTTGAACACAACTTGTTAAGTGTTTCTCAGTTCTATGATCAAAAGCATAAAATGCTTTTCATAGATCATGAGTGCATTATCCTCAAACCGGGGATGACCATTCCTCAGGAATTGGTGCTTCTTAGATCTCTCGGGAAAGGGGATATGTACAAGCTAGATATGAAAAATACGTCCCCACTTGGTGAAGTATCATGATTTCTTTCCATAGCTGATGGTGATGAGTCAACACTATGGCATGTATCATGTAAATTTTAAAACCATGAACAAATCGGTTAAAAATAACTTGGTACATGGTTTTCCTAAAAAGGAATTTTTCTGCAAAGATAACTGTGTTGCATGCCTGAAAAGGAAGCAACACAGAGCATCTCACAAATCCAAAGTTGTTAACTCTATCACCACTCCATTACATTTATTGCACATGGATCTATTTGGTCCCACAAGTATAATGCGCACTGGAAGGAAATCATACTGCCTTGTGATTATTGATGATTTTACAAGATTTACATGGGTATTCTTTTTAAGAACTAAGGATGAAACTGCTGAAACATTAAAATCTTTTATTCTTAAAATTGAAAATCAAATTGATCACAAGGTTAAGATAATTAGAAGTGATCATGGGACTGAGTTTAAGAAACTTGTTCTTGACTCATTCTATAACTTAAAAGGGATTTCCAGATAATTCAGTGCTCCTAGAACTCCTTAACAAAACGATGTTGCTGAGAGGATGAACATGACACTGATTGAGGCTGCTCGGACCTTGTTAGTTAATTGAAAGCTAGCTCTAAGATTATGGGTAGAGGTAGTCAGCACTGCATGCTATATGCAAAACAGGGTTCTTGTAGTTAAGCCACATGGAAGACCCCTTATGAGCTATGGAACAAGAGGCCACCGTTCATTGGCTTTGTAAGGTCTTTTGGTAGCAGATGTACCATACTTAACATAAAGGAAAATTTTGGCAAAATTGATGAAAAGTTGGATGATGCTATATTTTTTGGATATTCCTCTAACTCTATTGCTTATGGAGTTTATAACATCAAAAATCAACAAATTGAGGAATCATCCAACATTGATGTCAATTAGCACACTCCTTGTGTTAGGGGAATGATCTTGATCATATTTTTGACTTAGAATTGTTTCCTAACTATTCTAATCCATCTTATGAGAATGTTTCAGCTAGAATAATTACACAAAGTGACTCTGATGATGATCAACTGTTTGAGTTGCCCAGACCTTGTTGAGGTTCTCCAAGAGTAGCTGAAGATCAAGCTCCCATTATCTTAAGATCTAACAGTATAACTGTTTCAAGAGATAGTGGAGCTTCAACCAGTGATCCACCTAGTGAGCCTCAAAACTCATTTGGTGACATGGCACAACCCTAAGCTGATGGAAGTAGCATCTGGAAAGAACAGGATACTGTTAATGCTACTTCACAGCCCATAGATAATGATGGTGTTTCCCATTCATTCAATCAGTCATCATTGAATGAGTTTGAAACAAAAACTAGTCCAAAAGTTCAATCTCCTAAGCAAATTATGTCTAACTTGGATCTATCTTTACAACTAGAGGTGATTCCTAGGCTTAGGATTCACAACACTCATCCAACTGAGAACATCATAGGACAAGTCTCTGAAGGTGTGAGAACAAGAGGACAAACTCATAATGGGAATGTCTATTTTTACTCATGTTTTTTGTCTCAAATGGAACGTAAGAAAGTAGAAGAAGCCTTAAAGGATAGTAGCTGGGTTGAATCAATGCAAGAGGAATTGCCTCAATTTAAAAAAACAAAAGGTTTGGAATGTCTGCTACCATCTGGTCAAGTACCAATAGGCACCAAATGGGTCTTCTGAAACAAGAAAGATAATAGAGGCTTGATAATCAAGAATAAGGCAAGACTGGTAATTCAAGGATACACCTAAGAGGAAGGAATTGATTACACTGATATCTTTGCACTAGTTGCAAAACATGAGGCAGTGAGGATCTTTCTTGCTTATGCTGTATCCAAGAATTTTACTGTCTACCAACTTGATGTCAAGAGTGCCTTTCTATATGGGGATATAGATAGAGAGTTCTATGCGTATCAACCTCCAGGATTTGAAGATCCACAGCACGCCAACTATGTGTGAAAGTTGGATAAATCTCTATATGGGCCGCACCAAGCACCCAGGCTGTGGTATGAGACTTTGTCTCATTTATCCTAAAAATGGCTACACTAGAGGCACCATTTACAAGTCTTTATTCATAAAGAAGTCTGGGAAAGAAATTTTGCTCGTCCAAGAATATGTTAATGATATCATATTTAGTTCCTCAAATGACTAAATGTGCAGAGACTTTGACAGCATCATAAAGAAGAAATCCGAGATGAGTACCATGGGAAAGATGGATATCTTCCTTGGAATTCAGGTAAAACAGATGAAGGAAGGGTTCTTTATCAATCAATCTAACTATGTATCTGACATCTTAGAATGATTTGATATGAAAGAACAATCTTGTCCTAACTCTGAGGGGGGGGATACTGATCAGCATTAGTATAATCATTGGCTCTCTGATGTATCTCACTGTGAGTAGACCTGATATCATGTTTTCCACATGCACTTGTGCAAGATATCAGGCCGCTCCAAAGGTGTCTCACCTAGTTACTACCAAGAGAATCCTTAGATACCTTAAAGGAGCACATAAACTAGGCCTTTGGTATCCACAGAACCATAATTTTAATCTCTATATGTTGGATCAAGAAGAAGACTGGTGCAACCAAAACCATATCACATAGACAAATTTTGGTACAACTTACAAAAGCTTTCGAAGCCAAGAGTGAAACTTCCGAAGGAAGTAGAGTTCTTCCGAAGACAAAGTGAAAGTTTTACTTCCGAAGGCAATATTCTACTTCCGAAGATAAAGTGTTCACCATCGAAGATCAAATCGCAATAGAAGAAATCAGAAGACTACTTCCGAAGTATGAAGAAAGAAAAAGTCCTCAAGCCTCGGAACAAGTAGCGTCTTTTAAAGTATAAGTGGCTTCGGAAGTACTTGTTCTTCTGAAGCCATTTAACCTTCGGAAGACACTGCTATGAACCAGTGGACATAAGTATGGTCTCTGACACTCCGCTAGAGACCTCTAATACTACATGGGGTTTTCTCAAAGAGCCATGTAGTTGACCATACTTTATTCTACTATTCACCTTTTTATGTTAGTACAAGTTACAAACTTTAGTTGGTGACAAAAGGTAAGGCAGGACATGTCCTGACTACCATATCTCAGATAAAGTCTTATCTGAGATACCTTAAACTTTAGCCTTGTAGAATTTGATTTAGTTAGAGGATTATAGCTGGTATTAAAGTATATCTGCCTGTAGGTAGTATTATATATAATTTTTCATTGTAACTCATAACAGCATGCTTGTAAGAGTCTTCTAATATTTGAGTTGAGAAGCAATATATGCAAGTACCTTGAAAATTACTTCTTGTGTTTGATTATTACTTATTATATTGTTATCAACTTTAGAGACTTTGCTTTCATCCAAGTGTTGTTTAAGTGAGTTTGAGAGAAAATCAAGTGTTTAGTGACATAAACCGATCCTACACTATGGTTATTCTGATAGTGACTATGGTGGCTGCAAGATCAACAAGAAATCGACATCTGGTGGATGTCCATTTCTTGGTGGAAGGATTATCTCATGGCAATGCAAGAAGCAATCTTACGTCTCTAAATCTACTAATGAAGCTAAATACATTACTGCTGAAAGTTGCTATGCTTAGCTACTACACATTTAGAATCAAATGCTGGACTATGGATTCAACTTCATGAGTACTCATATCCACATTAAAAATAATAGTGCTATCTCCATTACTGAAAATCTAGCGAAGCACTCCAAGACAAAGCATATTGACATCAGTTATACTTTTTTGTTCACCAAAGCCTTTGATGAACAAAGTTGATTCAAATGAACAATATACTGATTTGTTCACCAAAGCCTTTGATGAACAATGATTTAAGTATTTCATTACAGCTATTGGGATGATAAACATTGATTCGTCTATCTCCTTTGAAAACCTTTTTCAACTATGCAATTTCTTTTGTCAAAACAATCTAAGCCGTATAACAAAAGGTTTTTCTCTAAAATTTTTCTAAGTATAGATTCTTCCAAAGAGAAATTAACTCTCGAAATGTGTTTCATATATCTTCCGAAGAAAAATTTCTCAAAGGTAAATCTTCTTCTCAGAAGAATTTTTAGTCTCGGAATAAGCGTTTAATAATTTATCAGATCTACTTTCGAAGCTTATAAGTTCTCCATTCGAAAAGCACTTTACTCTTGAAGTAAGAAATTACCTTTGGAAGTTAAGTTGGCTTCAGAAGAAGGTTACCTTCGGAAATCTCATATACTCAGAAGAAGACCTTACTATGTAACGTAAATCTTTGGGCTCCACAAATGTAAAAGGTAAAGATTTTCTTAATGATGTCATAATATTTTAAATGGTTTTAACCTTACTGCCCTTGTCACGTCATACCCAAAACATCACTTTAGCTTATCCATCTGCCACATTCACCCATTTAAATATTTTGACTAACCCATTTTAATCTTTTTACCGATTTCACTACCCAAAGCTTTCTTCATCTCCAATTTACCTAAATCAAGCTCATTTTTTTATTCTTTCTCAAATGGCACTTAACCCCCAGCATAATCAAGTCGCACTCTTGGATTCATCCATGGATGCTGACTTCTCTGAAATTATCTCATTTTTGACCCAATCCAGTTACTTCACAACCCTAACTATGAACCCCATCGTGTATTCAAACCACATGGCTGATTTTTAAGGGAAAGCACAGATCATAACCTAGAATGGGGTTAGGGTTTTGAGGTCTATATCTGAGAACAAGAGTTGATCGTATCTAAACAGCTCATTAGGGAGCATCTCGAGCTTCATGATGATAGTTCTTCGATGGAGTTCCCCAAGAATGATGTTGGTGAAACCTATATCCTAATGGGATATGGCGGTGATGTTAGCAGATCCACTGTTTACAAGTTCAACTTCTCATACCAGTGGAAGTTCTTGCTACACATTGTCTTGCACTGCCTTTCTAACAAGTCAGGGGGATGGGATCAAATCCCAAATGAACTAGGTTGTTTAGTTCATGGGTTGGTAAAAGGCCTACGCTTTAACTACTCGAGATTTGTGTTAACCAATTTTATGGGAAACCTTCAAAGGGAGAAATTCTACATGTATTTGAGGTTCATCCATAACCTAATCAACTGTGAGTTGGACCAAAGCAAGCTTGTCTGCGCAGCTACTCTTCCAGTCCCTCACATGAGGTCGGCCATTTTCAAGATTCTAAAGAGGATGTCGACCAACTTCACCGGAAGAGACACTCCACTTCTGCCAGGTATGATTGAACGCATAGCTCCTGGTGACATCCCTGTTAACCTCATAGGTGATGAACCCACACCAGCAACCACCATCACATTGCAGTTCTACCTTCTCACCCTATCAAATATACATATCAGAGATGCCCAAACAAACCTTTAATTAGTCTACTCTGATTGATCAAGCCCCTCTGTTCTACCCAAAAAAGACTAGAGTGGAAACATGGGCTCGCACCTCAGGTCTCACCATCCATCACAATTGACCTTAACATGGAATTTGAGTTTCCTTAGTCTCAATTCCCTGAGGCCAAAACCAAAGCTGATAACCCTCAGGGTGAGACTCTATACTCTCCTGAGAAGCCAAAAAAGAACAGCCCCACCATAGGCTCAATGCCAATAGACATTGATCAAAGTCCCTGGTCATTAGGTATAACTTCCATATCCTTCACTAACTATTGATAAGAACTGATGAGGAGATTATGTCTATTCCTGGAAATGAAATTGATCCATAATACTCTCTTAGGGATCAACAGAGCCTAGAGGAACCTCTTGTCTCAAGCCCTCATCAGCAAAAACCGACTAATGTGAGTCCCACTGATGTGGAGGGGACTCATGTGGATTCAGTTGCCATGACTGAAGGAGCCTCATTGGATCCTCAGGGTAGTGGTAACATCTTTGAGTCTGAATCTATGGCAATTGTGCAATTTGATGCTTTGAAAGATACATTATTAGGCATAGGAAACCAGGATGCCAAGAAACCACATCTAGTGGTAAGGATGAACATACTAGGTATGTTACCTCATCTCCCCGTGATTCTTCAAAAAAAGATAAGGGAAGTCTACAACTCACCATTCGAGACCTACTTTCTAAAGTCTCAAACCTTGAATCTAATATTAAGACTTTAGAGAATAGGTCTAACATTCAGCAACTTGAGATTGACAATCTCAAGACTTAACTTGTTGAGAAACAGATTGAGAGATCTATTAGACATGTACCATTCAGGTCTCAATGATCTCTTCCTCTAGGTTATCTAGCTCCCAAGATAATGCTACCAAAAAGGAGGAGAGTATTAGGAGTCAAACACATGTGGAACCATAGAGTCAAGCTTTAACATCTCTGGTTTCAAGATACCATGTCATCAAGTAATACTTTTTCCTAAGCCTCCTCTAATTGTTCTTCAAATGGATCAAAGGATGCTCCAAGATCTGAGCAGGTTCTTTTCCAAGTTCCTACTTGGATCTTCCATCGAACAACCAAGCCTTGATGTTGTTGTGGCATACATTAGCGCTGAAGAGCTTTAGAGGTTGAATGCACTTTCTACCGTTGTCAAAAAATTTGGTCAACCTAGGGTCTACATGGAACCTGAGATTCATTTCGAAGGGGAAATGGAAACTGATGGCCTAGCAACTAGAACAGTTGGGACAAAGTGTGCATTGCCATAAACTTCCAAAGCAAAAGCTAAAGCCTCAAAAGAACAATTTCAGTCTTCCAAAGCTGAGATGGAATCTGGGGAAGGACTATTTTCCTTATCCAAGGATTTGATTATCATAGATGCAATCCTAGAACTTGCATCTAAGGTAAATAGTGAAGATGTTCTCAGCCACCCTCTCACTCAAACAACTTCACTATAACAAGCTCCACCTACCATCTCTCAACCTAAAACTTCCATCCAAGAACCCCCACCGTCTAGCACTTTTGAAGGTGCGAAAGGCAATAGGAAGATGACTGCGGAAGAGATTTAGGAGGAAGAAAGGTTAGAAAAGCTTAAAAGAGAAGGTAGACTTCCAATTGTGAAGTTGTTAGTTGCAAGAACCAAAGTAGCTGCAGCCAATCAGGAGGCTGTCACAACTGGAGAAGGGTGGAAATCATTGACAAGCTTGTCAAGCTTGGAGTTGTCATTGAAGAAGTGCTTTTGCTACCATTAGAGGAGCTAATTGAGTTTGAGAAGGAAACCCTGCTACAAATTGAACAAAAAGAAGAAGCAGCAAGGTTGGCCCTATATGAAGAGATGGAGAAGAAGGAAAGGGAGGTTGATTTTCAACAAAGGAGGGAAAGGATAAATTTCTTTCTCTCCAAAGGTTTCTCTCTAGAAGACTTGTCTCCACATAACAATGATACGATCTTATGTATCTTCAACAAAGAGAAAGATCAAATGGAGAAGGAGAGAAAGAAAGTTGCGAATGAGAAATTGAAGGAAAAGAAGAAGTAGAACTCGATGTTATCGAGAAGATAGGTGATAAGGCCTGGATGAAGGACTATATCTCTGGGCTCATGGCTTCTCTGGTAGGCAGGTGGGTCCTATGTCTGAAAAGACCTTACAGCGACATGTTAGTGACATCAAGGCTGACATTTGCTCAAGGAAAAGGAAGGGGATGTATAGAAAGGGACCGAGGATGATCTTCAAGCTAACACCTCAACCTCAACCACAACCTGAACAAACCCCTTTCCTATTTCCAATTAAAATAGAATTTACCTCTGAACCTTACACCCTTGAACCTACACCATCCTCCATTCCCACACCATCACCACAAACACCTCAACTACCCATCCTCAAGCCCAAAACACTTCCAATGACACAAATACCACTACCTACCTAACAACCACTAAAACCATCCCCTCAGCCTTCCAAACATCTTTCCTTAGAGGTGTTTAAGGAGATAATGATGAAGTTCACCAAGTGTCTAACCTTGAGTGACATCTCTTGTGAGGAGGAGTTTGTCAAATTGACTTATGTTGATGGCTCCTTATGTTCCCTTACAAGAGATTAATTCCTTGGTCTGCCTAGAGGAACACTGGACCAAGCTATAAAACTCCTTGACCTCAAATCTAATTCCCTAAATGATGAAGAGAAGAAGCTAAGAAAAAGGCTGGTGACTCTAATGAATTCAAAGAAAGGGGATGGAGTTCCAATTAATCCCCTTGAGCCAAGAAAGAAGATCATCCAGTGGAGGTTCGAAGACTCTTCTCATAAGTTTGTTGTTAAGAGAGAGAATGGAGAGATAAACAAGCTCAATGCCTCATCTCTGATACACTTAAGAAGATTTGATATTTCTGAGTTAGTAGAGAAGCCATTCTCCAACCCCTCCAACTTCGACATAGCTACTCACATCAGGAATCATTTAAGCAGCCTTCATTTGGTTGAGCTAACTGCAAGAACCAAGATTGAAGAAGAGCTGAAACTGAGAGTGGAGGAGAGGAAAGGATCAGCAACTAAAGGCAAAGCCTTCCCTCAAATGGTTTAAGGTCCTAACCTTGAATCAATAGTTAGATGGGAGTATGATTATAACTCTCATCAACTAACTGTCTTTAGGGGGTGCAACAAAGGGTGCATGTCATTCAGAGTGATAGACTGTATCTCTTGTCCACTAATGACTTGTACAAACTTCTCAGCACCACTTCAAGGAAGAACAAACAAACAGATAAACATGTTTTGTCCCTCGTGCTGAAGGTTTTGAGAAGTAGGAATAAGTTAGGTTTTGGTAGCCAGCCTAGGGGGAGTTTGTTAGATCAAGAAAGGCTGGTGCAACCAAAACCAAACACTTAGAAAATTTTTGGTGCTGCTAGTAAAGGACCTCCAAAGCTAAGTGTGGAACTTCCAAAGAAAAATGGAGTTCTTCCAAAGACAAGTTCAAGATCAACTTTCAAAGGAAAACTCCAACTTTCGAATACAAAGCCTTCTCTTCCAAAGTTCAAGACTTAGAAGACTTCTAGATGATGACTACCGAAGTAGAAGTCCCCAAGCCTTGAAAGAAGTAATCCTCTTCTGAAGTATACTTGGCCTCGAAAGAACTTGTTTTTCCAAAGCCAGTTATCCTGTGGAAGACACTGCTATGAACCAGTGGACATAAGTATGGTCCTTCTGACACTGGTTCATAACACTCAGCTGCAGACCTCTGATATATTGCTTGGTGCTTTCTTTGGTAGTCCAATGATTAAGTCATTTTTCACCAGCTTGTTCATGTTTTTCATGTTTGAATAAACCACCATTCTATGTCTCAGTTAAGATTCATCTAGAAATTAGGTAAGTTTCATTGCTTGTAATAGAGGTGTTGTTCATATCCAAAACTTATGTGTTTTCTTTTGTTGATACTTTAAGAAGGATCCAATCTTCTAGAATATGAAAACCTAGCTTAAGAATATAGTAGTAAGTGTTATCAAATAAAATGGTATAATTTTGATCATAAATTTGAGAAACACTCAGTAAATTGTACTGTAACTTTTCATAATAATTTATTTTCTCAAACTTGAGAACACCATTCGTTACTATTGATTCACCAATAATTTTACCTCCCTTCTTATCCCCACCAAATGCCACACATGAAGCATTTTTATGTTTGAAATCATGGAGTAGAGAACAGTTTCCTATCATATGCCTAGAACAACCACTATCAACACACCACTTATTGTCAGTCCTCCATGTTTGTTCCCGTACACATAATGAAATCAATTAGAATGTGGAACCCAAGCCTTAATGATCTTGGGCTTACCACTTGTGTCTAAAGTTATTACTCCCTCATGAATGTGTCTTGATGTTTCAGGTTTGATTTTAGACTCAACTGGTTAATTATGTTCCGTCTATGGTGAGGATGATTCTATAGAAGATGGGCTTGAAACACTTTGTTCTTGTTCCATAAACACATCTTCTTTCACCTTCTCTTTGTTTTTCTAATGCTTAGAATTTGATGATAACCTTGATTGAAGAAAGTTTTACCATCCTTTGATTTTGATTATGGTATTTAAGTACCTTTTTCAAAATGATCAAAGAAGGTTTCATCAACATTGGTTGCCTTTTCCTTCAACTCTACCTTCTTGTGAGGTGTTGTGATTTATAGTTGTTGTTTCTCCTTCTTCTTTATTGGTTTATCATCAATAGATGGTTGCTTCTTGGCTTTAGGCATCTTTTGCTTTTGCTACTGCTTCTTGGGCTTTAAATCTTCTTGACTGTCATTTGATTGTGAGTCTGATTCAACCTTCTCAGATAGTTGCTTCTTTATGCTCTTTGTTTTATTCTTTTTGTTGAAATAACAAACCTGAGTAGAATGGTTATTCTTGGTTAAATAGCATAATGTTTGTTAAAATAAAAATCAGAAGTCATGTGATTATTCATATTACATATGGAGCAATAACAGTTGAAGTAGCATTCATCAGTATTGTGATTATGCATATCACAATACTTGCAATATTTCTATTCTTATTCACTTGCAAACTCAATCACTTTCTTCTTATTTATCTTGTTTTGAGACATCAACTCCTTTTCAAATTTGGCAACTAATGAATCCTTGCCATTCCCAAACATGATATCAAATGGTTCTTGTTTAGCAGTAGATAATATCTATTACATAGGATTCATAGCTTTTTGTTGCTTGGCTTTCTTTTTATTGTTGATTGATGCAGCTGATTTTTGCTTCCATAGATCTTCTACACATGGTAATAGATCAACATATTTTTACTTCTTCCGTAGATTTGACATTGACACTAGCTTCAGCCGCTATTGATAGAGATTTTTGTTGTTTGTGAAGCTCATGAAGTCCTTCATTCAACTGAGCTATCCTCTTGTAAATTGTCTTCAACATGTTTCTTTGCTTTGGAGGATAAGGTAGCTTGATCTCTTCAAGAACTTTGAGTATAATAAGTTCAAATGAAACATTCTTTCCCCTATCCAAACTGTCAACATTTTGCTCATGATGTTCATCAAAATCACTCAAGTAATCACACTTATCAAAGTCAAATTCTGAGTAATTTTGTTATAAATTTCTAATTTAGAAGACTTAGTTTCACTCACCTCAGTATCACTACCATTTACCAATTAATTAATTTTTGTTTTTCGTTCAATTTTGGTGCGTGGCACAATATGGTTTGATAAACTATTGGTCATAGACTTAGGTAAAGGGGCATAGTTATCATTCAATGGGGGTGCAACAACAATTAATCCGTATCCATACTTTTTCTTTGATTCAATATGAGAATTTAATAGTTTCTCATATTGCTAAGATAATGATTGAAACTTATGAAGTTTCACTTTAGTTGATGCATGATTAGACATGAATTTTGTTAAAGAGGTGGCCACATGCTCAACTTGGGCTTTTAAATTGTAATTTTCAGAAATCATTGTTTCTTTACTTTGTTAGCCAATTATTGAGCATGGACTCAATTAGATCTAGGAACAATAGATCTCGATCATTTTTTATAGGCTTAGAACTTTAATCAATATTTGTAATGAATGATTGTAATTCATTATTATAATGTATGCATTGTGTATATAGGTTGACCCATATGTGTATTGATCTGTGTATGATTGTAGGTACAAACTTAATACTTGGTCAAGTACTGAAATTGACTAAGTGTAAGAAACATCTACGGATGAACATTTTGTTTTTCTGTAGATATATTTATTAAAAGTATCAAACATCTTAAGATCATCTGCAGATGAACAATCAACTTGAGTTCAAGTGAATCAGAGTTCAAGTGAAGACTCCTACGGATGAGCAAACTCCTGCGGATGAGCAAACTTCTACGGAAGAGTAAATTTCCTACGGAAGACAAAGTTTTTGCGGAATCCAAACTCTTGTATTTGAATAATACAAGTGTTACCATTCAACAAGTCAACAAGTCAATTGTGTGAATCCCAAGAGACCGGTGTTTCCTTAACCGAAACAATTTCAAATTACAAGAGTTCCAGTGTTTCCTTAACAAAAACATCATTGTCTATAAATATGGATCCTAGGTTCACATCAAGGATGGCTAGATGACACACGAACACAAACAACCAAGCATCAATACGGAAAACCCAAACATCACATCAAATCACACAAACATAAACCCTAGCAGTCGTCACATCAACATCAACACATTCAAAGCAGTAATTAGTCATTCATTATTTATCATGTGTAATCATTAATATGTTTTAATGAAATATGTTTGAATCATATCTTTTTTTTATTATTAATGTGTTCTTCTCATTGTGTTCGTCTTAATCATTAATCAGTATTGTTGATATTTAATTATTAAAAACAATTAAACAAGGTTAATGTCGATTCTGCAAACATTAACTTGACTCCATATTAACATTGATAATTCCTTATTATGATCCGTGGATTCACAGACTCTATATCTCTCTACCTCTTCAACACAACTTGTTGAACACAATATGTCCTTTAGCTCTCTAGCCATAGGTGGCACTTTGTTCTCCATGTTGGCCATCAAAGCTTGATTTTCTTCCAACACCTCCTTCACATACATGCTCTATTCACATGTTCCATCTTGCAAAATGATCAACCTAGTTTTGGTTTTGCTTGGTCCTGTGGATGAACTTATGGTTGGTGGGGATGAGTTTGTAAGTTGAGGTTGTTTGAAAGTTATTGGACTAGCTGATTGTTAGTGAGACTGATGTTGTTGATTTTGTCTTATATTAGTTGTTGATTGCTGATTACATTCCCTTGAGAAGTACCCATACAAATTTCATTTATAGCATCTTACCTTGGACTTATCAACACCAATCTTTGTTGTTCTACCTGTCATTGCCAATCCTTTGTTTCTTCTCAGATACATTTTGGCTCTATAACAATCATGGCTATTTGCCATTGCAAATCCATCTCTTTAACTTCATCTGGATGTAGTTCCGAAAGATCTTGCTAGAAAATGTGTGCAGGTGTCAATGTGCTCCTAGATAAGCTTGAAGCTTGAACTAAATGCAGCAAAAGCTACCTTCTGTTCTTCTGAGTCTAGAACCAAAGTAATTGGTTATGTTTGATTATTGTTTTTGTTGGATGAGGATGCCTTTGTTGATGTAGCAGTGAGCTTTTTCCCTCATCATGTCTTCATCTCTCTTTCCTTAATGAATTTCTTTGAGAGTTAGATTTGGATGGCCTTGAAGCATAAAAATCAACTTCTTCTTTATCATCACTCAAAGCACAAAAGCTCCCATTATGATGATTGGATATAAAAGCACTTCCAAAACCTTTAGTTTCTTTGAACTGGTATGGAGCAATGGGTGCTTTTACACTCTTGTTTCTTCTTTTCTCATCTAGTTCAAGTGCTTCCACCTTAGCTACCAATGTATCTAGCCTGATGGCTTTAAGATCAAGGGTATTCTTGAACATGGATAATGTTTGACTACAAATTTTAGGTGAATTATGGAGAATCATCTTGTTTAACTCCTCATTGGTGTATTTCAACTCCATATGTTCATCTTAGTCACCAACTGCATGAATCTATGAAGTTGTTGAGGAACAAATTCACCTTCAATATGATGGAAAGTTTCATATTGTGGGTGAAGTGTATCCTTCCTAATGTTTCCGATCTCAACACTCCCTTCACAAAGAGTGTGAAGAATCTTCCACAAGGAGTTTGTTGTTTTGTAATTTTCAAACCTGATTAAGAGGTCTACACATAAAGCCATAGTAAGCATACTATATGCTCTAATGTCAACTTTGACCATCTTTGGATCTTCTGGTGATAGATATTTCAGACTTATGGGTTGATTTTTTTCCTTGTAATTAGGTCCCAAGTGTTGGTGGAAATAAGGACCTTTAGTAATAGACACACATAGATCAGAATCAATGTAATTTACAAGATTCCTGAACCTGATTTTCCATGTTTTGAAATCAACTTTGTTTTCCAACTTTGGAGGTTGGTAGGCTGATCTAACAAGTGAATTACTCATATTAGTTTATGTGATAATTGTTACCTAAAACACAAATTCCTTTTTAAATGATCTAATTAATGACAAACTCTTAATTATCAGTTAATTAACTAAAACAAAATTAGTCAATCGTCTTAATAAATTCTCAACTAATATGGACTTGAGGATGTTTGATGATATGTTTTGTTCAAATTTGATTGAAAAAATTGTCACACCCCAAGCCCACGTAAGTTGGGACGTCATAGACTAGCAATACATATGGCAGCAGAAACAAACCATCATACGCTCACAAAAGGAGAGAACATCACATGGCATTAAAAGTTTAAAATAAACCCGGGCTAGAAACAAATCTAGCCCTCAAATTAAATTGTATATCCAACATAAGGACAAAATTTATTAATCAAAATAATTATAATTGTTCAAATTTCTTAAAAATCAGACAAGCCAATGCCATGGTCACGGTGCTAAGTCAAGGTCTTCAACAATAGCTAGAGTCCCTTCATGGATTACCTGAAACATGCTCAAAAAGAAATTGTGTCAACTAAAAAGTTGGTGAATTCAAGTGCTTAAAGATTAAAAACAAAAGGATTCAAAAGAATACATATTTTATTTAAATGAATCAAAGATTCACTGTTATGGGGGATCACAATTAACCCTGCACTCAATCCTGGTTAGCCTCTTCAAAAGTTGTGTTTTACCCGTTAATCCCAAAGGAAGAACTGAGCCTCAAAATAGTAGACCATACCTGCCGGATGGTTCACCTAGTGTCTTATAAAAACTTGTCACATGCCACAAACGACCCCGCAGGATCTCAGTGTGGTACCCTTCCCACTCATCACGGCATTGTGTGTGGGGGATTCCCCAAGTAGATCTACCCATATAAAACAATTGGTTCACACAAGAATTAATGCTCATGATATAAATAAAAGCAGGTTCTAACATTAAACCCGACATTCAAGTATCATACAATAGCTCATAAATGATTTCAGTTTAAGCATAACATGTTTCATCCGAAAAACAGTAGTAAAAAGGGAACACCAGAACTCACCTTAAAATTCAAGCAAAAGGGTCTCTTCATGTGCCGAAAAGTCTGAAGTCTAGCACCCTACTATTAAGATTTAAGTTTTAATCCACTAATTCTAGGGTTATGGAGATGCATTAGGTATGTCATGAGATTAATGTCTTACTAGCTTTGGGCTTGCTAAATCTTTATGTAAAAAGTTTCCTTTTATAGAAGATGGGGTTTCTTAGGAAAGAATACATGATTTTACCATATTAGATCATCAATACAAGTTAGTTTTATTCTTCTAGATGATTATTAGTCAAGGGGGTCGGTTTATTGAAGTTTAGCAAAATTTACAGTTTAGTCCTCCAAGTTACCAAAATTTATACTTTCTACCCCAAAGTTTGATTTCTTGCTTTAATGACTTTTATGTCCAATATTAGTTTCTTAAAGTTAGGTAACTGATTTTATGTAATTTTATACCAAAATTTCAGAATTTAGTTCCGGGTTAAATATTTTTATGTCTTACGTTACCGGTTACGGTGAAACCGAAGGTTTTTAATGGTTAAGCATTGATTTCCATATTTTTAGTATTAGATCCATTAAATATTATTTTAATGAAATTTAATAAGATCTTAATCAGTTAAAGATGTATTGCAAGTTCTCTTAGGTGAAAGTCCACATTTTAAGTTTAACCCGTTGAAACACGTTTTTTAACTAAAAATTCCATTTAACCCATTCTTTGACCATTTATTCAACAAATCCGGTCCAAATACTTTGTTAACCCTTTTAGAACCTGGAATACTTTTTAAGATGGTTAAAATCAATGTTTTCTTGTTTTTAAGTCATTTTAACCCATTCCATCAGGTCCCAAATATGTCCAAGTTGCTTATAAGTCTATGATATTAATATTTTCAGCCATTAACATCTCATCATATAACCAAAATCATCCAAAACCTACTGAAATATCATGTCTAACTCATGGGTTCAACAAACAAACTATGAACAAGATGGAAAAATTAGAGATTACATCATTTTTATCCATTACACTTGTGTAAAACATTATAACTTGAGTTTATACTACCCAAATCCTTTGTAACTTTGAAATCAGGTTATTAGAAGGTTATAAGATCCACTTTGGTCAGGTAACATGATTAGTTTCGAAAGATTGCAAGTTGTGCAAGTTGGATGTGTAAATAGACCCAAAAAGAAGGTTTTCTAGGTGTAAACCGTGTTACACCTATAGAATGACATATCTTATGAGTGAGATGACATGAAAAGATCTTTATGAAAAAGTTGGTAGTAGCAATTTTTTGTTAGATATGAGAATGGTAAGATTTTGAGTGAAAAATGAAGACAAACACATGAAATGACCAAAACCGGGTGACATGAAGCTTACACTTGGTGTAGCCCATGGTTTGGAGTGTGTAGCTAGACAAGGATGGCCTGGAAACCCTTGGAAAAATCTGGAGAATCTCGAACAAGGATGGAGAAGGTCGAACTCGTAGGAACCGTGCACCCAAAAGCACACAAAACTTCACCTTGTTGCGGTTTTTGAGCTTGGCTGATGGTAGAGTTGCTGTCCTTCGAATGTGGCTGAGATTAGAGAAAAAACTATGAGTGTGTATGTATCATCTGGAGAAGAATCCAAAAATAAGAGAGAGAGAGAAGATAGGAATGAGAGGTGTAGGTGGTGCATGTAAGGAGAGTGGTTGAAATGGTGGTGGTGTAGAAGAGAGGGGAGTGGAGAGAGAGGCGGCTGACCTTTGGCCTCTAGTGGAGGGTTTTTGTTTTAATTTTAATTGTAATATTATTATGTAGTGTAGTATTATTTGTAGTATTGGGTAGTATTTTAGGTGGTATAATTTAGTTAGTTGTTATGTATCAAGTGTGCATGCATGCATTTTGGCCGAAAATTTGGGTTCATGCACACCTTAATTATATCAAATTATGATTTAATTATAGTATGGGTGACTTATTAACTTTCCCGGGACACTACGATTTCCCTAGCTAATGCTTGATCAAGATAAATCATCTCAAAAAGGCAAATAGAAAATAACAAAAATGGTAACATCAATCAACAATAATATTGATGCTATTAGTAATATTGGGATATAACATTAACATTAACTGAATTGGGTAATGATGCTGGTTGATAAGGTTCGAATTATGACCTAGAGGTTGGATGTTACATTCTCCCAACGTTTAGGAAATTTTGTCGTGAAATTTTAGCTTCGATTATACTCGGAACGGGTGGGTTTGAAGAGGTGCGGATAACTCTTTCTCATTTCATCTTCTTGCTCCCAAGTGAATTCAGGTCCTCGCCTAGAATTCCATCTTACCTTGACTTTGGGTATGTGACTTCGTCTAAGTTTCATGACCAGCCGGTCAGTGATCTTTATGGGTTCTTCATGAAGTTCAACATGTCGGTTATCCTAACTTCCTTCAATGGTATCTCCAAGGTCTTGTCTACCAAGTGCTTTTTAAGGTTTGACATATGGAAGGTGTCATGTATGTAGCTTAATTCCTGAGGTAGCTTTAATTTATATGCCACTAGAACAATTTTTGCTAGTATCTCAAATGGTCCAATGTATCTTGGGCTTAGCTTTCCTCTCTTTCCAAACCTCATGGTACCTTTCCATGGTGCCACTTTCAACATTACCCTATCACCCACTTGAACTCTAAGGGTTTTTGTCTTGGGTCAGCGTATTTCTTTTGAAGATCTCTGGCTTCACTCAAATGCTCCTTGATTTTAAATATCTTGACGGTGGTTTCCAACATGATGTCGGGTCCCATTACTAGGATGTCACCAATCTCATTCCAGCTCAATGGTGATCAACATTTCCTACCAAATAGGGCCTCATATGGAGCTGCCTTTATACTTGTGTGGTAACTATTATTATAGGAGAACTCTACCAAAGGAAGATGGTTGTCCTAGTTCCCACCAAAGTCTATCACGCAAGCTCTTAGCATATCTTCCAGGGTTTGAATAGTTCTTTCGCACTGGCTTTGTGGGTGTATGTAGTGTTTAGATCTAAACGGGTTCCTAAGGCTTGTTGGAGTGATCTCTAGAAACATGAAGTGAAGCAGCTATCACGGTCGGAGATGATTGACAAAGGCACACCATGCCTTGTCACTATTTCATCAATATACGATTGAGCCAATTTCGTTAGGTCGTAGTCTTCTCTAATCGGCAAGAAGTGAGCTGATTTAGTTAACCTGTCCACTATTACCCAAATGGTGTCATGACCTCTAAAAGTTATGGGTAGCTTTGTGATGAAATCCATTGTAACTTTATCACACTTCCATTCTGGGATCTTGGGCTGTTGCAGCGTTCCTGACGGTTTTTGATTTTCAGGCTTCACCATGGCAAACGTCATATATTTGCTAACATAAACGGTGATGGATTTCTTGATCCCATGCGACCAGAAAAGGGCATTTAGAGTACATCTTGTCGCTTCCGGGGTGAACCGAGTACCTAGTTTTGTTGGCTTCATCGAGGATTACCTCTCTAATTCCCTCATGCCTGGTAACCACGTTCTTCCTTCATACTTATATACACCATCGCTACTCAGCTCTAATCGCTACTCCATTCCAGTTAACATTTCTCCCGCTAGCCAATCTTCCTTTAGCACTTCGCCATGTGCTTGCTTTAGTCTCACGATAAGGTCGGTGTACACACTCATCCTTAAGGCACGAACGCGTAGAGGTTTTTCTCTTTCTTTCCGGCTCAAGGCATCTACCACTACATTGGCCTTGCCTGGATGGTAGCATATTTCACACTCGTAATCATTTAGCAACTCAACCCATCTTCTCTGGTGCATGTTTAGCATCTTCTGATCTAGAATATGCTACAAACTCCTATGGATAGTGTAAATATGCACTTCGTGCCATAGAGATAATTCCTCTATATTAAGAGCAAACACCATGGCATCCTAGCAATTACTTTTCATGCATTGTGTAGTTCTTCTCATGATAGTTTAGTAGTCTCGATGCATAAGCAATTACTTTGTTGCGGTGCATTAGCACGCATCCTAGCCCTTGACGCAAAGCGTCACAATAGACCACAAAATCCTCAATTCCTTCTAGGAGAGCGAGGATAGGTGCACTACACAACTTCTCCTTAAGTGTTTCGAACGCTTCATACTGCTCTCGTTCCCACACAAAGGTTGTATTCTTCTTAGTCAAAGCAGTCAACGGTTGCATAATGCGCGAGAAGTCTTTGATAAACATTTTGTAGTATCTGGCCAATCCAAGGATTTGCCTTATCTCGGTAGGAGTTTTAGGAACTTTCCAGTCCTTAATCGCCTCAATCTTAGAAGGGTCAACTTGAATCTCATTCTCATTTACCACATGCCCTAAAAATTGGATCTCTCGCATCCAAAACTCACATTTGGAGAACTTGGCATATAATTGTTTATTCTTGAGAAACTTAAGTGATAGGATCAAATGTACCAATCTGTGATGATGTATGAACACAATTCAAAGAAATACAAACAAAGTAATCAAATCAAGCAAGATATCAACAAAATTCATAGTTTCATTAATATCAAGCAAAGACAATTATAAAGTAAGTAAGCAGTTCTAAATCTATTCTAAAACTATTGTTCATCACTCTTTTTAAACTGCTACAAGTCTAAGCTATTTATAATGAAACACAAGGAACTAACAAATTACAAAACTAGTCCCTATACTATTACAAATAGTAAAAAGACATATAAAGACAACATGTTAATCTTTCTAGAGTTCTAATAATACTCCCCCTAAGATTAACATGGTCTTCGGTCTTCAAAATCTTCAATCTTGTCTTCTTTTTATCTTTCCTTCAGCTTTATCTTTCATCTTCAGCTTTCATCTTCAGCTTTCATCTTCAGCTTTCATCTTCAGCTTTATCTTCTATCTTCTATCTTCAGCACCCAAAGAAATCTTGAGGTTCTTCCTTGATCTTGAACATTGGTTTCTTTTTAAAATTTATCTTTCCTTTCATTTTAGTCTCAAAACATAATCAATTATCTATTTTTCAACTTTTGAAAGAAGCATTTCCACTTGCAAATTTATATAGGTTCATATTATCATTTTCAAAAGTTACATTATCAAACTCACATACACTTTGAACATATAGCATCATCCTTTCAATTCAACATTTTAACTTTGATTTTGATTTTATGAGAAAAACTCTTTCATTTATTACTCCCCCTAAACTTTTAAGTTTGAACAACTTATAATATTCCTAAGGTAACATAATAAGATCACACATCTCATTGTTACATTGCCTTCACACACAGAAAACAAGCATAAAATCAAAATGAAAGCAGAATCAAAATCTAGTATAAACAAAAGAATTAATATTTGTAGTGAGATCATATCAATGAAGTTCAGCACATTAAAATAAAAAACATGTGAATAGTCATAGACAATGAATAAATCATGATCAAGTGTCTTCTAGGTCAGTGATATCACAGCAAAGGAGACACAAGATCTAAGGATAGAAAATGAGTGTTTTTGACAAAATATCAACTCACTTACTTTTTCAATTCTTGGATTGATTAGGGTATATTTAGATATGACATGATGTAATTCATACAAAGACTTAAAGAGCTTAACTATCATCAAGACATGCAAGAAAGAACACATACTCAACTTATTACCTGAAACATATGTATAACCAGAGCTCATGTTACTTAAATGAATAGAGAATGATCATGGATAACCATTTGATCAGCTCTAACTATCCATTTGAATAGATTGTGCACATTGGCATCTTTTGCATCAAAGAGAAAATCCAGGTCTGTAATGACTTACAACAAAGGATATCTCAGCACTTCAGGTCTATGATTAATCACATCATCGTCAGGTGTGAGTGGTGTAACTTAACCAGCAATCAATCTGATAAGCCAGTACATCTCAAAAGTACTCAGATGAATACACACAAGCATAAAGATTTAGTGTAATCACAAGAATTTACTTTTTCAGTGTAGTAGCATGATATTGCCTACACGTCATATCTGATCATACCAGACTTTATTAATGAGTGAAATATACAACTGATCTCACTAATGTATTATCATTTCTCACATATTGAATAAACATATTCTTTTCTAAAAATAAACTGACAATTAGAAAATGACTCTATTTTTGGAGTTTTGATTTATACTTTTGTATTTGGTTTTTCTAAAAAACACACACACATAAATACAAACAGGCAATTAACATTGATAGGATCACTTATGATGATCTTTTGATTTAGAGAGTTCACATATGATTAATAAGACTAATTGACTCCACTAAATACTCAAATTGTCCTGGTAGGAAGGCTTTAGTAATATATCCGCCAATTGTTTTTCCGTTGCAATTTGAATCAATATGATTAACACTTTTTCAAAATTATCTCTAAGAAAATGATATCGAATTTCGATATGTTTTATTTTTGAATGTTGAACAGGATTAGTTGTAATGAACATAGCAGCAGTGTTATCAATGTAAATAGGTGTTTTAAGAAAATTGAACCCATAATCCAGTAGTTGATTTTGCAACCAGAGGATTTGAGCACATCCTGCTAAGCAGCAATATACTCAGCTTCTGCAGTTGAAACAAAAACATTTGTTTGTTTCTTACATTGCCACGAGACTAATCAGGGAACAAGAAATTTATCAAATAGAACATGATTTCCTAATTTTTTTGTTTCAGCTTCAAACACACTGAGCAGTGATCAATCGTTGCAAACTTCTTAAATGGAAGTCCAATGGCATGATTCCTGATACAAGCTTGTTCATATTCTTGAAATTTGAATGTTCGAGACGTCTATGCCAAAGCTGGCTTTCATCACTTGATGCTTTAGCAATTAGGCATGTTGTTTCAATTGAAAGATCAACTTGAGACATATCCAGCTTGTATACATCTCTATGCCTTTTAGGTGTAACAATTACCCAATCTTTGCTTATCTGAAAACCTGGCTTCAAAACATAACAGAAAGAATCATCAAATAGAACAGAGTATGATTTATCACATATTTGGGATACACTAAAAGATTAAAGTTCAACTGTGAACAAAAGTTGACTTTGTCAAAGCTTATTATCCCATTTGATACTATTCCTTCTCCTATTATCCTTCTTCCTGCATCACCATCAAAGGCGACGTGTGTTCCATCCTTTAACTTAAAATCTTGTAACAAGGCAGGATTGCCTGTCATATGCCGGCTACACCCACTATCCACATACCATGTATTAAGTGGTCTTCTTGGGCGTACCTGCACAACAAGAAAATTAAGTTGAGATATCCACCCAAGTCGAGATGGTCTTAGGTTTTCCAAATTTATCAACAATGGTAAATTGTTTGTAATGAAGATTATTCAAATCAGGTTTATTCTTGATGAATTTACCAATCTTGTTTTGAAAATTGTTTGAGTTATTTTTGAGAACATTCATACCATTTGATTGATCAATTTTTGACACGTATTGATGATTAACCTTTTTATTAGTTATTCTTACAGATCTTGGTATGAATTGTTCTTGCCCATTTTGTTTAGATCTCATATAATTGTTCTTTCGAAAAGATCTCAATCCTAAAGAAGGTTGATTAGTTAACTTTTGAAATCCATTAGTTTGATTTCTCATATATTGAGGATTAACATAACCTTTGCTCATGTTTGAATTTGCAAATCCTCTAGTATGTGATCTCTTTCTAAAATAACAATTTGAAGTATTGTGAGTCTTCTCATCATAATAAGTACAGTATTTGTTAAAGTAACAATCTGTTGTGAAATGATTTCTCATGTCACATATGTGACAGTACTTGTTGAAATAACACTTAGCAGTATTGTGATTTTTCATATCACGTATTTCACAGTACTTTTATGGAGTTATCAACAACTGTTTGTTAACTTTTGATATTGACACTACATTTGATTCATTTTTATATTTTGGTGTCAAATAGTTAAACTGTTGTTTTTCATTTTTCACATTTTGATTTTGTGCCAAATTATTTTGCATCTGTTTAACATGAACTTCCTTCTTGAATTCCTTAGGAACAAATCTTTTTGCTATGGTGGAAGTCTTAGAATCTGAACTTGATTTCAGATCAGAGTGAGATTTGTTCAAAGAATTTACCTTGTTGTTTTGAAGAGAATTCATATTTAACAAACCGGCTGACACAAATTTTATCGGTTTAAGTTTTGTTGCCTGATTTGTTGCTTTGATCAACTTTTCTGAACTTTTGTTTTGTTCAGATTTTGTTATTGATGATTTATTTCTTCTTCTTTGATTCTTTCAGATTGAACATCGTCAGAAGAAGATTCCTTTTCAGTTTGAACTTGTTTTAGATTAATAGTGGTTTGAATCTTCTGATGTTCCTACCTGTTTTTATCTTTATATTTGCTTTAAACTTTCGCATCTTCTAATACAATGAATTTGATCAAAGTGTTTTGTTTTGTTTGTTTAGGTTCATAAGATTTTATCTTGATTGGATCACCATTTTAATCTTTTCTTGATCATTTCACACAAAACTTTTACATTTTCCTTTTCTTCTTCTGAATTTTTGTTTTTGACCTGAAAGATTAAGTTTAGCTTTATTCTCAGGAGAATGATCATATGTATTAAAGTTCTCTGGTAAAGTGTTTGTAATATATTCAGGCATAGGTTCATGAGTGAAACCTAACCTTGCTTTCTGTTTATCTTTTCTTTTCTCTCACTTACCAGTTTTTCTATAATCATTTTTGAACTTTTTACTTTAGCAAGATCCATTTGAGTAGCAACATGTGCTATCTTCTCCTATTCAATATTTTTGATAATCTCTTCCAATTGTTTAGAAGCAATTTCTAATTCTTTTAGTGTTTTGTTCCATGAAGTTTGAAGTGAAATAATCTTTTGATCTGCTGTTTTATGATCAGATTTTAGTTTGTTATGCATTGACTCTTCTTGTTTTAATTTCTCACAGATCTTATATGAGTAGTTTCTATAGTATTCAACATGTTCATAGCATGATTTTGTGCAGAGTTTTTCTCTCACTTCAGATGGGATTTCAAGGAATATCAGAGATAAGCTTTCAGATTTTGAAGATGAAGTGTCAACCTTAGGTTGATCAGACTAAGCCATTAGAGCTACTTCATCTGTATCCTCTTTAGGATCAGATTTGTCACTCCAATCATAGTCATCTTGAAGATCATGTGTAGGTTGGACTCACTTTTAGTTTAGTTTGTTTACTTCTTAGTGTAATAGGTCTTTTGTTAGTTTTACTTTGTAAGTACTTAGTTTTATGTATTTTAGCAGTCTAGTGAAACTGTGAGCGAAACTATAAGTTCGCTCACATTTACAGTTTTGTTCGCCTGACAAAACTGCTGTTTTGTCTGGCGGAACTGTAGTTTCGGCAGAACAGTTTCGCTGAAACTGTCTGCGAAACTATAGACTGGTATATATTGTTTGTTTTTCTCTCATTGTAGGTAAGCTTGCAAAACCCTAATTGATTATCATTGTTGCAAGTTACCATTTGAAAGCAGTTAATACATAGAATCATCTTTGTGCTTTATGTTTTGATTGTCATTGATCATTATATTATTATAAGTGAGTTCTTATTGTGTTCAATCTTCATTATGATTGTTGTTTAGTATGTTTGTGGGATATTGAACGTTTCTAACATCATTTGCACTATAACTCAATCATATGGACCAGCAACATGGTATTAGAGCCTTAGTGCTCATGATTTGTTGTGTTTCATTGTGTTTTTTTCTGTTCAATATCTTGTCTCAATCATTTTGGATCACTTATTGGCTGTTTTTGATAAGGAAACTAATTGAGTTTGCCTTACATTCTGTTGTGGAAGACTTGTTAATCATCAAATCTCAAATTCATTGAGTTTTTGATGATTTCAGATTGATTTTGTGTTAAAAAGGGGTTTTGGGTTTGATCAGCAAAACTGTAATTATTTCAGCAAATCTGTCAATCTTCTTCCAGCGAAACTACGGGTTATATTGATTTGGAAATTGTTCTTTTGTTGTTCTGCGAAAGTAGCCTTTTGAATGAAAGTTCACTAGTTATCGTGCAGGACTTTCAAGCGAAATTGCTGCTGAAAGTGTGTCTGAACAAAAGTTCAAGCTTGTTTCGTGTGAACTTATCAGCAAAACTAAGCCTGCTGTGACAATCGGCTAGCGAAACTACTGCTGAAATTGTTAGCGAAACTATCTCTCTCTACAGAACTATTAGCGAAAGTAGCTTTCTGCGATATTGTCTGCGCAGGTATCTAATTTTCTTGCCGAAACTTCAATAATCTCAGTGAAACTATAATGTCTAAGTTAACATCACTCACACTTGCACATCTTGAAAGTGTTGCTCCCAATAGACCTTCGAGACTCATTAATAATGACAATTTTGAAGATTGGAAGAGATGTCTCAAGGCCTTTTTCTTCTACACTGATCACAACCAATGGGAATCGATTATTTATGGTCCTCACATGCCAACGGTTACTGTTGGTGATGTTGTCTCTCAAATAAGGACCCATCCTCTTTCACTGAAAAGGACCTAAAGTTGATCGATCGTGATTGAAAAGCTTTTGGTGCTTTAACTCTTTGTCTGGCCCCGGACATTTACAATCATTTTGCAGAGCATAAAAATGCTAAATCTCTTTATGATGCATTATGTGAATTTTATGATGGGAACGCAGATTTGGTAAAGGATAATAGCATTCAGGCTAAGAAGGAATTCAATTCCTTCGTTGGATACAAGAATGAGAGTTTGACTGATCTCACAAATCGTTTCCTGACTGTTTCAAGCACCTTAAAGAAATATGATGAAAGCTTTCCAACAGTGAACAAGTTAACAGGCTTCTAGACTCTCCCCCACCTCAGTGGAGTCTTCAAGTGAGGATGCTTAAACAAGAAAGAGGATTTACAGACTACAAGCTGAGGATATTATCAATAAGCTGAAATCCTTTGATTTGGACATGAAGAGATGGGAGTTTAACCAGACTATGATGCCCACGCCTGGTTTTTTCACAAAATGCTGCTTTATTGTCATCCGCTGCAAGCTCTCAAAACATAATCCAATTCAAGGAGGATTAATACAAGTACTTTCTCTAGTGGAAACAGTTGTGTTGAAAAGATCTAGGAATCCTAAGGCCAATGTTGAAAGTTCAATCCCATCTGAGACTATGGCTCTATTTGGAATGTTTGTTCAAAGCTATGAAGCACTAGTAGCTGGAGAGTTAAAATGGAAGGGAATGACTATGGAAGACATGTATCAGGTGGAACCTGATGATCTTGAAGATACTGATATTCAATGGCAGGTGGCTATGTTGACCCTTAGAGCTCGAAGATTTATGGAAAGAACCGAACAAAAGAACTTCAATGGTCAATCATCTAATTCAAAAATGGGATTTGATAAGTCAAAATTGAGATGCTTCAACTATAAACAATTGGGACACTTTAAACATGATTGTCCATCTCCAATTGTCACCGATTCAAGCAATTTAGGAGTCCAAGTTGACAGCTGAGAGGGAGAAAGAAGATGTAAATCACAAGAAGGAGACTGCACTGATTTCTAATTTTGATTGGAGTGCTGAGGTTGAGGAACAAGGTCTGAGATAAATCATGCTTTGGTTGCTGAGCTTGTTAAAGGAAATGAAAAGGAAGATGGTAAAGATGGATTTGATCTGTTCAAGGAATTGAAAAGGAAAGTTGTGACATCTGAGAATGAAAATGTAGAGAAAGATACAGGAATAGGGGGTGGTAGATCTGCATGTATAAGAGAAGAAGGAAGTTCATGCACTCAGCAAAGGAAGGAATGTGATGATGATACTGCCACTATTGAGGAAGAAAAGTTAAGTACGCCAGTGTGCAAATGTGAAAAGGCCTTAGCTGCTGAAAAGATTGTGATGGGACTTCCCTATGAGGTAATTCAGGATATGTGTTCATCTGCTTGCAAAATTAGATTATTTGGAATTTACAAAGCTAATCGACTATTAATTGATAATGAAAAGGATTTAAAGCGAATCAATGATGAACTTAAAAACAATGAATCAAAATACTTTGTTAAATTAAATGAAGCTTTAAAGAAAATGATCATTAAAAGCGAATTGTTTTAGAAAGAAATGTTAAGATTAACACTTTGACTTAAAGAGTTGCCCTTGCTGAATTCGAAATGAGAAAACCTCAGTCAAAGTTGGACAAATGGACCATATTAGGAATGAAACACGATGATTTATGTAAATCTCAACGGGGAGCTAGGATTAAAACGGGATTGGGTTATGAAAATGTAAAGGTTTATCCACCGCCTAGTACATACTGTTATTCTCCTATGCCTGTTCCTCATCCTTCTAATGATTTAATCAAAACAGATACTGACAGTATGTCTGCAGGTTTAGAGGGTGTTAACTCTAAGCATGTTCATGAAGACTACGACTATGGACCAACTAGTGGGCTTGGATGCACTAGTATTAGTACACCTGAGTCTCAGTCATCTGTGTTAGATCACAAGTAAATTTTAAATTATGTTTTTGTTTCTAGTTCTCCTATAACAGACTCTGATGTCTCATGTTCTCATAACGGTTCTATGTCATCTTTTAATTCAGTACATTGTGGTGATCTTTCCTTTTCTGATGATGTTTGTGATGTAACTAACCTGTCTGCTAACTCACTGAGCAGATTAAAACCACTATTTTGAAAAATTCTTTTCTCATCCCATTCCATCTTTCATTCCATCAAATTATGTCTCTAACTGCCGAAAGAATTTTGTCTTCGTCTGAAACTAGTACCAGTGGAACTAGTTCTACTGGTACGTCGGAGAGAGATTCATCTATTTTTGTAAATAATAATATGGTTCAAATAAACTTTGACCTATTGGCATGTATGAGACTTTTTGTGACATCGATTCTAGTATATCTGAATGTGATGAGGAAATTATCATTGATCATATTCATACCTCACCACATCACAGACCTAGACACAAACCTCACGGTTTCAGATGTGGTCAAGAAGATCATCTTGTCAAGAATTGTCCTATGTTGCTTAATAGACATCTTAATAGGAATTTTTTTGGAAATAAATTAACAAAATTGGTTAATAATTTCTTTTGCAAAAATCTACTTCATCCAAAGATAAAGTGGTTCAAACATGGGTTCCTATTGCACCAGGTTAACCTGTTCTTTATTTCATTTTAGGAGTCATCCACTAAAATTGTGAACAGCATATGGCATGTAGATAGTGGTTGCTCCAAACATATGACAGGGCTAAAAGACTTACTAACCAATTATCAAATTATTGATGGAGGATATGTTGCTTTTGCTGGCGACAAAAGGGGTGGCAAAATGATTGGGCAAGGAGAAGTCACCAATGGTTCTTTAACCTTGGAAAAAGTCAACTATGTCCTGAGCTGGCATTTAATCTTCTGAGTGTTTCTCAAATATGCGATAAAAACATTCCATTCCTGTTTAAATATGATGAATGTCTATTTTTAAAATCAGAAGTTAATGTTCCAGATAATTGATTATTATGTGTGCTCCTATAAAACATGACACATATCTTCTTGATATGAACTCCATCGAGTCAAAGTCTACTGCAACTTGCCTTCTTTCTAAAGCTTCAACATTTGAATCTCCCTTATGGCATCGTCGATTGGGTCACGTTAATTTTAAAATTATAAACAAATTAGTGAAAAACAATCTCGTGAGAGGACTTCCATCAAAATATTTTTCTGTTAATGAAAATGTATGTCTTGTGCCAAGGGCAAACAACATAAAAAATCACATAAGCCCAAACTCGAAAACAGCATAACTTGTCCTCTCGAGTTGTTACAAACTGATTTGTTTGGCCCAAGTAGTATTAAATCTATTGCTAAAAAATCTTTTTGCCTTGTTGTTAAAAATGATTTCTCCAGATATTCTTGGGTGAGATTTCTAGCTCACAGAGGAGAGGTTGCTGAAGAATTACAAAAATTAATTCTTTCTATCGAGACACAGCAAGAGAAAGGTTATGGGTCTGAGAAGCGACAACGGCACAGAATTTAAAAATCAGATTCTCGACTCATTCTGTGCTCAAAAGGGGATTGTAAGACAGTTTAGTGCCGCCAGGACACCCCAACAGAATGGTGTAGCTTAACGAAAGAATGGCACTCTCGTTGAAGCTGCACGTATAATGCTGATAGAATCTTCTTTACCCATTATCTTCTGGGCTGAAGCTATAAATTGTGCTTCATATGTTTTAAATCGAGTGTTGATTGTCAAGGATAAGATGAAGAATCCTTATGGACTCTTTCATAGAAGAGAACCTTTAATTGATTTCCTTAGACCATTTGGTTTCTCACGCACTCTTCTAAACACTCAATCACAAAAGACAAAGTTTGGTGTTGTATCTGATGAATTTTACTTTGTTGGATACTCCTCTTCTCAAAAGGCCTATCGTGTTTGTAACAAGAGAACACGTATCGTTCAAGAGTCATTCTATGATGATTGGCAAGAGTCTAACTCTTTTGATGTTTGATCTGAACCAGCATGGTTCTTTGACTCCGATACGGTGTTTAATTCATTCAATCTTCCAGCTTTTGACGATGATGCGTCCACTCCAAACGTTCAAAATAAAATTATCTCTTCCTCTATATCACCTGACTATTCCACTCCATCTATATCTGATGTTATTTCAGCTGATGTTGGTTCATCTTCCCCATTGCTGGATTCTCTTCATTAACATCTCCTTCCTCATCATCTTTTTCTATTCCCTCATAACCTATTCCTTCTATCTCTCCCTCATCCAATCCTACACAATCTACGAGTGAAGCTTCTCCTCACACTTTCCCTTCAGACACCAACTCTAAAACTTTGAAAGATCATCCTCTTGATAATGTTATTGGATCTATCACTCATGGTGTTCGGACGCGGAGTCAATCTGTTTTGAATAATATCTGTCTCTTTTCCTGCTTCATTTCTCAAACCGTTCCGAAAAATGTGCACGCCACTCTACTGGATCCATGCCAGGTGGAGTCAATGCAATTAGAGCTTCAACAATTCAGAAAGCTTAAAGTATGGACCTTGGTTGACTTGCCTCCCAACAAATGCCCAATTCGTACTAAATGGGTGTTTAAGAACAAATCAGATGATCGTGGTGTGGTGGTGTGTAACAAGTCTAGACTCATTGTGCAAGGTTTTGCTCAAGAAGAAGGGATTGACTATACTAAAGTCTTCGCTCCAGTCGCCCATCTTGAAGCAATCAGGATCTTTTTCGCTCATGCTGCCCATAATAGTTCAAGGTCTATCAGATGGATGTTAAATGTGCCTTTCTTTATGGAGAGATTGATAAGGAGATATTTGTGTGTCAACCACCAGGTTTTGAGGACCCTGACTTTCCCGATAAAGTTTACAAGCTTGACAAGTCTCTGTATGGTCTACATCAAGCACCTCGAATCTGGTATGAGACCCTGACACAGTATCTCTTGAGTAATGGTTTCTCTCATGGTACCATCAATATGACTCTCTTCAAAAAGGAAGTGAACGGTGAAATGCTTTTTGTCCAAGGTTATGTCGATGATATTATTTTTGGATCTACAAATTTTGTTTTATGTCGGGAGTTTGAAGAAGTGATGCGTCAACGATTTGAAATGGGTATGATGGGAGAAATGTGCTTCTTTCTTGGTTGGCAAGTTGAACAAAAGGCAGAAGGAATTATTATTCATCAAGAAAAGTATATTAAAGAAATCTTGAAGAAATTTAAGATGGACGACGAATCTCCTGAAATGACTCCCTTTACCGCTCGGACTTGTCTCACTCCTGATGACAACGGGAAGCCTATTGATCCTCATCTCTATAGGTCTATGATGGGTTCTCTCATGTACCTTACAGCCAGTCGTCCTGATATCACTTTTGTTGTAGGATACTGCGCTCGATATCAATCGGCTCCAAAAGAGTCACATGAGAAAGCTGTCAAGAGGATATTCTGTTATCTCAAAGGCTCATCTCGCTTAGGTTTATGGTATCCTTATGGTGGGAATTTTGATTTACATGCTTATTCTGAGAGTGATTCTAATGGTTGCAGGCTTAATTGAAAATCAGTATCCGGAGGATGTCAATATCTGGGAAATTGTCTGGTGTCTTGGCAGAGCAAGAAACAGACAACTGTCTCTCCTTCTATAGGAGAAGCATAATACATTGCTGCTTCTAGCTGTTGTTCCCAAGTCCTTTGGATACAACACCAAATGATTGAATGTGGAATTAACTTTCTCCACACGCCGTTGTTCTGTAATAACGAAGCAGCAATCAGGATTGCTAAAATTCCTATTCATCGTTCCTGCACCAAGCACATAAAACTCGGATTCATGCAATCCATGATGCCCATGAAAAAGGTTTTATTGATATAATACCCATTGACACAAAAAATCAGAAAGCAGATATTTTCACAAAAAAATTTGATAAACCCTATTTTTATGAATTGATCTCTATGCTCGGGTTAAATGCTTTTAATTTTTTTTATTCTTTTCAATAAAAAAACAATAATAATAATATTATTATTATATACAAATGTAATAAATTATAACTTTGGGAAGAGCATTTCCATAATCAGGGTATTAATTTTGGAAATGACGAGAAATGATTTTATATCCTCGAGATATGGTACTTATTGCATGATTGGTACTTAAAATGAGAAATGATTGTAATTGATGTTGTTATCTGTTTCACACCTTAAAAAACATATAATGCTCAAACAAACCAATTCTGTAATGATATGCTTGATAGACTCAACCTAATAAATAAAGTAGATGGCAACATCATGATTTAAATTAAAATTTTTGCTTAAGGATGTCTGGATTTACGTGATCATTTTGGCCTGCACGGAAACTGAGTCCCGAAAAAATTTGGATTGAGAATTGAACTTTCACCCACCTTTATGCAAATCATATAAACCATATCCTTGGCCATGATTGGTGTATTTTAGTGTCTCGTGTTTGTGCTTATCTCCTCTGCTGTACTGTGGTACTGACCTGAAGTGATGATCTCCTCTGCTATACGGTGGTACTGACCTGGAGCTCTCATCAGCACATGATTAATTGGTAATCTCTTTTGTTATACGTAAGTATAGACCTGGAGCTCTCACCTATTTGATCTAACATGTATCACCTCATCTAATGATGATTTGATATCCGAATGCAATATTTTGATAATAATCACTTGCACACTAATGCACAAACCTTCTCTGTAAAGATCGTTTCCAAAATTCAAGAAATCCTAAGGTTGGGTGAGGGTTTTTGCCAAATTATTGTGGGGTCCTAACATTCTAACGCATCCAATCGAACCTTAATAAATCATATGTTATTTGTTGAAAAAGATAAGGCATGGGTTTAAGTGGACAAACATATCAGCAATCATTAATGATCTGTTTTAGAATTTCAAATTCATTCAAAGAATGTGATTAGATTCTGTTATCAATATGATCTCATTACCGATCGTTGATCTACATCATCTCTGTGCTATATTTATCTTGAGGATGTGATCTCTGATCATCTTGTGCTCTATTATACTTGCCTTGTTTTTAATTCTAATATCTAAAAAATTGCAGCGAAACTATACTTTCGCTAGGTGTTTTGCTAGACGAAATTGCAATTTTGCTTAACATCCTCATTATAAGCAATGTCATTTTGTTCTGAATTTCGTCTGTCGAAATTGCAACTTCACATAGCGAAACTGTTGTTTCGTCTGACGAAACTATATTTTCGCAGTATGCAAAACTATTTGCAATTTATGTCATTTTGCGAAATTACCTCCTCACACTTTCGCACTTCCGTAACTTCCGGGTTTTTTAGGTTTTTTCCCCCGAAACTTTTTGTGTGGATTAGTGATTTTCGATTGTTGCTTAGGTGTTTTGGTTGTTTTTCTGTTCGCATGAGTGTTTTGAACCTTGGACATTCTTTAAAACTTGTTAATAATTACACATTCTGAGTCTATTTGATTTTGTCTCTTCGGTGTCTTCGTTGTTCATCCAGTGAAACTACCATTTATCCTGCGAAACTGAACGAAAGTTCTTCACTTTTTAGTGAAACTGTGAAGTTTTGCCGTCCATGCGAATCTAACAGTTTCGCCGACCTAGTTTCAGTTTCGCCGAAGTCGGACATAAAGTCTGTACAGTTTTGCCCGGTCAAAACTATCTTTCTTGGTCAGCGAAATTGATATGTTTTAGCTAACGAAACTACATTTTCGCCTACCAAAATTATCAGCGAATCTACATTTTTGCTGGACGAAACTGTCAGCGAATCTATTATTCAGCGAATCTATTATTCACGCATCTATTATTCAGCGAATCTATTATTCAGCGAATCTATTATTCAGTGAATCTATTATTCAGCGAATCTACATTAATTAATTTTTCTTTTATTCTATTCTTAATTCCTTAATTTCTTATTCAACTTATCTGATCTCTTTCTCAAGATCACATGGCTAACTTAAAGTTCGATGAGCGGAACAATATTACTGCCATTCTGGATGATACACATCCAAGGCTGTTGGTTTTCCGAGATTATATCAGATGGCTACAAAGATCACCCATAGCATATACCATATCTCATATGACTACCATTACGATCTTCTTATCAGAGACTTCTGGAGAACTGCAAGTAAGATACACGAGGAAATTCTCAAAGAATTACTGCTAGTCATTGATCAAGAAATAACCATCACTGCTGAGACCATTTCAAGGATATTGAGACTAGACGAGGATTCTAGAGATGAAGTTCCATGACAGACTCTGAGGTGTTCTAGGCCTTCAGACGCATGGGATATGAGGGACTACTCTTTTGGTTCTCGGAAGGATCAAAAAGACTTTCCAGTCCAAGGAGTGGAGGTTTATTGCTCATGTTTTTATCATGTGTGTTGATCACCATAAAGGTGGATCAGACGGACTAACATTGATTGGGCGAAGGCAATGGTGTTATGGTTGTAAAGGAGAGAAGGCCAACATTGCCAAACTGATTTTTGCTTGCATGCTAAGAACGTTATGGCCCTGAAGAAAGAGAAATGGCTGTTATACCCTTGTTTTCTTCAGATGATCTTTGATGATCTTATACCTAATATACAAAACATGGAGAGGTAAAGAGGCTAGTACAAATGAACCCTCTCATTTTTGCTGACTGCTGTGCCATTCGCCACGATTTCAGTGGAAAGATCACCCATCTTTGGGAAATATGTATCCCCCAGTGATGGAGTTATATTAATGGGTGGATGAATCAGAAAACAAAGAGCTGAAGAAATTAGGTACAGCAAACAAAAGCAACAAAGAAAAAAAAAGATTATGACTTTGAAGAGACATTGCGGAACAATTGAAGAAATAAGAGTTGAGAAAGAAAGAAGGTCGAAGAAGAAAGCCAATAACTGCTAAATCTGAGAGACGGTCCAAACAGAGCATGAAGGATTTATTGAAAGAAGGGAGGAAAGAGGAAACCTGGATGAAGACATGATTCGTAATCCGAATACTTCCTTGGCAAATGTACTGAGTATGATCAAGTCCAAACTCACAAACCAAGAGATTAGAGAAAAGCAAAAGGATGAGTGATAGAAGGTATGCAAAAGATGCTTGTTGATCAAAACCGATTACCAAAGAAGTTATTGGAAGAGATTACCCTTCTGAAAGCTGCAGTCGGCCTGCCTGATCAACTAACTCAATCTGAGTTAGATGATCTGACTGACACTACAAAGTACCCATTCTGAATGTGCGTACTTCTACCAAGGCAGGAGAGGGCACATCTGGTGCAGCAACCACCAATGCTGGAGATGGTGACCCGGCTGAGGATGGCGGAAAAGAGAATGAAGAAGAAATCTATGAGGCTGGGTTTGTTGATATGGGTCTGGATGTAGAGGATTTAGTTGGAGAGAAGTAATAAGAGAAAAGTTTGTGGAGAGGACTGTTGAAAAGGGGAAGGGATTGATTGATGAAGAAGAGGATGATGAACAGCTCATAGATTATGATTCTGATGAGCAACCTCTGATTTATGTGGGCAAAGAAAAGGGAGGATGCTGAAGATGTGTTTGAAATGGACAGATCAGATTGGTTTACAAAGGAGAAGGAACCAGAAGAACTCACTCCCTTATTACAATATTTGGGAGGGTTGAGTAAACAAGAGGCAGACAAGAGATTATTAGCTGGGCTTACAGTCCCGGGCTAAAAATGTTTATGATTAAGAGGAGGGGAGGTCATATCAGTTATTTGCATAAGAGGAAGGCCTTTAAGTCCTTGCCTAAATGGGACCTTAGGCGGCTGGCAGCTCTACCACTTCTAAATCCACATTTGAGTGAGAGAGCAAGTCTTCTGCTGAAAGAAATACAGAATGGGCTTAATGACAACTTCGAATCATTTGGTTACATGAAGGCAGAACGGAGAAGGTTAAAGAAAGACAAGGACTGGGAAACAGAAAGGGAGAATTGTTCTGAGAATTAACCACCGAAGACAGTTAACATAATAAGATTATTTGATCCACTTCCCCAACAGCTACAGGATTTCGAGAAATGGTTCTATGATAATAACACTGAGGAAGCTGTTATTAGGGTGAAAAATGGCAAAGAGTTTAAGGTTTTTGATCTTATGGAACTATTTAGTTTCTATGATGAGTATTTATTGGTGTTATGTGAGAATCACATAAAGGCTGGGGCTGGGGAAGAGACGCGGAAAGAGCTAGTATTTTTATGAATGTTGCCAATAAAATTGGAGGAGTGAGGTCTAAGGTGAAGAAGTTAGCTGAAAAGGTAAGGGCTCAAGATGACCTTAACATGGATATTCAAGATTTGGCAAAGCAGTTTGAGAGGGCTAGTGCTCATCCTGATGGAGCTAGTGATGCAGGAGGAAATAGTAACAGATCAGGTGCTGAAGATTCAGAGGGAGATGTTGCAGGAGATGATGAAGACTTATCTAAAGCAACAAAGACACTGGAGCTATAGAGAATAATCAAGCCGAGTGAAGATGGTGAGGTCCAACCTAGGGGGAGTATTGAAGATCATGTGTAGGTTGGACTCACTTTTAGTTTAGTTTGTTTACTTTTCAGTGTAATAGGTCATTTGTTAGTTTTCCTTTGTAAGTACTTAGTTTTATGTATTTTAGCAGTCTAGCGAAACTGTGAGCGAACTATAAGTTTGCTCCCAGTTTGCAGTTTTGTTTTCGTCTGGCGAAACTAAGTTTTGGCAGAACAGTTTTGCTGACAGCGAAACTGTCTGCGAAGCTATAGACTGCTATATATTGTTTTGTTTCTTCTCATTGTAGGTAAGCTTGCAAAACCCTAACTGATTATCATTGTTGCAAGTTACCATTTCAAAGAAGTTAATACACAGAATCATCTTTGTGCTTTATGTTATTGATTGTCATTGATCATTATGTTATTATGAGTGAGTTCTTATTGTGTTCAATCTTCATTATGATTGTTGTTTAGTATGTTTGTGGGATATTGAACGTTTCTAACATCATTTGCACTATAACTCGATCATATGGACCAACACATCTTCTTCTTTCTCACCTTCCACCTTTGGATCATTATTTTTCTGACCAATCTTCTCCCTGCATTTTTGCAATAAGAGATAAACTTGATGTTAAATCATTAGTAAACTGTTCAGCATATGCACTCCAATCATAACCATCTTTAATGCTGACTACTAAGCTTTCTGGTTTCATCAGATGATTGCTTCATCTTTAAGCTCAGGCATAGGAAGACTTTGATAAGGCTTTTGAAAAGTCTTCTGAGCTGGTTGAAACCTTTGATTGCTAGAACTTGATTGAGCATTTTCTCCATTATTCCTTGGAGCTTTGCATTCTCTAGAGAAATGACCATAACTATTACAGTTAAAACACCTTGATTTGGACTTATCAAACCCAACAGTCTTGTTAGCACTTGGGTTGTACTTCCTATTGACATATGAGTGTTTTTGTGTCCTATAAGCAATCATCACCATCTGCCAGTTTAAGTCCATCTCTGCAACATCTTCAGGATCCATTTCAAACAAATCCCGCATAACAAGGTCTAAATGAGTTAAATGGCAACCTTGATATGCTTAAAAACTAGCCATAAATGCAGTGAATGCAGTTTTAGACTCTTCATCCTCTAATAGGATGTTTATCACATCTTTACTTTGCTAGATTTAGCAGAGTTAGATGAAGAAGTCTCTGTTTGAACATTAGATGTTGAGACTGAGATTGAGGAGGAGATTGAGAATGAGACTGTGTTTATAGGCAGGAGCACTAGTAAATGATGAATTTGTGAAAATCCTGCTCCAACAAATAAATCTCCCTCTTCTTCTGTAATTTTCTCACTTTTTGCCATGAATGCATTTTCAATAATGTTTACAAGAGAAGCAACAAACTGATACCGAGACATTGATGCTGCTCTATCATTATTCCTTGAGCTTTCATCAATCTCTACTGACTATCTTGGCAATGAGTAAATCTAGATCCATAAGGAACTTCTCAGTATGTTTTAGTAAGGTTACTTTTTGTTTCCATGATGAGGGTAAAGCATTGAGTAGTCTAAGATTTAGATCCTCAAGATCAAGCTTAATACCAGCTGTTGACATCTCAGTTGTAAGTTGAACAAATCTGATCATCATATGATTTATGGTTTCTCCAGACAAATGTTGAAACAATTCTAGTTGCCTTTTCAACTTTTGTTTCTTGAGATTTTGAATCTCCTTGCCTCCTTCACAAATGGTCTTTAAGGCTTTATACATGGTGTATCCAGTTTGATATCCATCAAGCCTTGCAAGAACTTCTAGAGGTAGTCCTTTACACATTAAGGAATATGCTTTGATATCATTCTTTAGTCTTCTCAAATCATCTCCTTGAAGACCATCTTCAGGATAGGGTTCTTAAGAATCTTTAGTATAAACAAACCCTATGTCAGCAGTGATTATAGGAATGTATGGTCCTTTCTCTATAGATTTCCAAATATCAGTGACAATAGAATTTAAATGATGTTTTAACCTAAGAGACCAATTTTTGAAATCAGCTCTATTTTTAAGTTTTGGAACTCTATTTTTAGAATCTTCTGATTTCACCATTCTTATATTTTTGTTGTTTTTCTTAGATCTTGAACTAAGAAAAGAAATGAAAAAGTTTTTGAAAAAGTTTCTTAAAAAAAGTTCTAAGTATCAAGGGTGATGCACCTGAACAATAATCAAACTCCCAAATAGTTAATGCGCCTAAGTTGAAAGATGTCTAAGGGAATGCCTTTGAAAATTTCCCAAAACGCCTAAGTTGATGCGTCTGAATAGTTATAATACGCCTACACAGTTGTAATGCGCCTCAACAGTTGTTAACCGTCTAAACAGTTCTAATACGCCTCATAGTGATGATATGTTTGGACTTTTACTCTTTAACAGTAGTCAAACGTCTGAACTGAAAACGCCTAAACAGTGTTAATGTGACTAAACAGTAGTCAAACGCCTAACACTTAGAAAATTTTTCAGCAAACCTCAACTCTAATGCGCCACATTCAACATGTTCATATGAATGTAACTAATTCAAATCTTCTGAAATTCTTCAAAAGTTGATGAATTGGATTGAAACTTTCCAATTAGACATGTTTTATACCGATAATCATTCTTCTAACATCAATTTCTTTCAATATCAACAACAAATCAATCAATTTTGTAATTTTCAGTTTGAAAAATAGTGAACTTTTTTAACACAATTTCAACAAATTATCTCTAATTTGATGAATTTAACTGCTAATTATGGTTTAAAACATGATTCTGATGATGAAACACATCTATAAATCCACAAATTTTCAATTAAATTGTTTATCAATCACAGATTAAATGAACTTTTTGAGTTTGAAAGTTTGACAAACCTCAAAAATCACTCAACCAATAGCTCTGATACCATTTGATAGGATCAAATGTACCAATCTGTGATGATGTATGAACACAATTCGAAGAAATACAAACAAAGTATCAATCAAGCAAGTTATCAACAAAATTCATAGTTTCATTAATATCAAGCAAAGACAATTACAAAGTAAGTAAGCAGTTCTAAATCTGTTCTAAAACTATGGTTCATCACTCTTTTTAAACTGCTACAAGTCTAAGCAATTTATAATGAAACACAAGGAACTAACAAAATACAAAACTAGTCACTACACTATTAGAAATAGTAAAAAGACACATAAAGACAACATGTTAATCTTTCTAGAGTTCTAACATTAAGAATCATTCTAAGGTGTTTCTCATGCTCTTCTTTACTACGGGAGTAGATCAAGATGTTGTCGATAAACACAATCACGAACTTGTCAAGATAGGGCGACATACACGGTTCATGAGATCCATAAACGCCGTCGGTGCATTAGTCAGTCCAAAAGGCATGACTAGATACTCATAATTGTTGGGTTTGCAAGAACATAAAACTTAGTTTAACCCATTAAACTTTCTGAAAACGCAGCGGAATAACAACATTATAATAACTTACTTATAAGCTGAAAATTATGTTGTTTAGGTGACCATATAAAAGTATAAAGCAAACCCAAAATCAAAGGATCTAAATATGTGAATAAGCAAGCTATGAACACAAAAACAAGCATAATGGACAGTTATTAACAAGCTGCCATAACTACCTTTCAGCAGCTCAAGATAATGCTTCCAAAAGGCTGCCAAAACCGAGGACTTGATGAAGATGGAGATGTCAAAATCGGCCAACACTCCAAGAAGCGGAGCCCTGAAGTTAGTATACCCCAAGCTTGTGAGCAAAGCACCTTCTTGTTAGAAGAATAACACCAAGAACACACAAAAACACCCACTCCTGCTGCTGCTATATCAGTAAATGAGAGAGGAGAAGAGAGAGTTCTTTGTGTTTGTATGTGGGAGAGAGAATGAAATTGAGTGAGAGTGTTGCTAATGTGTGTATGTTTTCAAGATTTTAACAAAACCAAGAGAGAGCCAATCCCCCAAGGGCGGCCGAAAACCTCTAATGGTTTTGTTTTCCCCCCAAAATTGAAAAACACAAATATAACACATTAACAAGTTATCTTATAAAAGTTGTTCAAACAATCAACCTTTTATTAGAATAATACATACACACTCACTAATTATTTGATGTTATTTACATAACTTAAATAACATTACAAACAATATTTATGAACAAAATATCCATATAAATTGTTCAATCCCATATGCAACTCATTTAGAAAACCCATTTTCTAATTGGTGTAAATATTTAATTGCATGATCATATCATCAATTAAATATTAATTGGTGTTTTCTAAGCTTGTTATTGGGTATAACCCGACTTGGATCATAACATACTAACCGCATCAATATTCTATGTGTCTTGGGCACATAGAATCCAACAATCTCCCACTTGCCCAAGATTCATAAAAGATTGATGCAAGCAGTAAATACCGCCTAACAACGGTTTACTACCCTTAATACGCATGAGTTATACCCATTCAATAACATCATCTTATTCAAGTATCCTACTTGAAATGATTTAGGTGAATTAATCATCTATCCTTTTGTTACAGATGTCATGTTAAATCCAAGAACACAGGGTGTCATTCCTTGTTGATTTAACTTATCAGGCTTAGACATCTAACTCTCAACGAATAAGAGGAACAAATTCCATCTTGACTACATACGTTTCTCACAAACACCTCGTGTCATACCTGAACATACCCTTATGTGCTGTCCACTATTTCAGGACAGTGAAGAATTAGTTCAAGGTATAATACTTGGTGAATATCAAAACCCATATGTATCTCAGGTCGGAGGATACCAAATGATATTCGCCTTTACTCAAATTTACTTATGATCAATCATAAGATTCCATGTAGTAAAATTTGAGATGCGGGTTAGTCCAATATTTGTATCCCACAAATATCTATGAACCTTGGTAGCAACCCATTGCTCTATATTCATCCTTATGAATATCACCAATCCAAGTTCATAATAATCTTACCCTCACACTTGTTCCCACAAGTATGAACGACTATGGACATTTAGAGTAAACATTTACTCATGGATTAAACATACTAAATTGGAACATTAATTGAAACATTATAACCAAATAATTTTATTCAAATAATAAAGAGTTCCATATATCCAAATACAAAATTTACAGATCAAATCCAATCACTATAATATCGAAGTCCCATGGCACAAGTATGACCTTCTGCTTTGCCTTTTCAAGGAGCTTCGTGAGAGGATCCGCAATGTTTTGATCCGTGTGAACTTTGCGAATACATATCTTTCCTTTTCAGCTTCATCTCGTATGTAGTTGAATCTCCGCTCAATGTGCCTAGTCTTTTGATGAGCACGAGGTTCCTTGATTTGAGAAATCGCACCCTCGTTATCATAAAAGATCTCTAGGGGTTCCTGAATGGAAGGGACAACCCCTAGATCGGCAATGAATTTCTTCAACCCTGCAGCTTCTTGAGCTGCCAATGAGGCGGTGACATATTCTGATTCTGTAGTTGATAGAGCCACCACATCCTGTTTGGAGCTCTTCCAAGAGACCGCTCCTCCATTCAGAATGAAAATACATCCCGATTGTGACCGAGAATCATCACGATCAGTTTGGAAACTCGCATCCGTGTAACCTTTTACAACGAGTTCTCATCACCAGATCCATAGATTAGGAACATATCTCTTGTCCTCCATAGGTATTTAAGTATGTTCTTAACAGCCATCCAATGACTGTTTCCAGGATTTTGTTGGTAATGGCTTGTCATGCTTAAGGCGCATGACACGTCCAGTCGAGTGCATATCATTGCATACATGATGGATCCAATAGCAGATGCATATGGGATTGCCTTCATTTTTCTTGCTCATCCCTTGAGCTAGGACATTGAGTCGTACTCGATATCGTTCCTCTTTGAATAGGTACGGTACCTTTCTTAGAGTTCTCCATCTTGAACCTTTGCAAGATCTTATCAATGTATGCACTTTGATTTAAACCAATCAACCACCTTAATCTATCCCTATAGATCTTTATTCCCAGAATATAGGCGGCTTCACCAAGATCCTTGATGGAAAAACAACTTCCAAGCCAGTTTTTAAACCTTCCATGATTGGAATGTCATTTCCAAATAGTAGTATGTCATCAACATACAATACTAGGAAAGTTATTGTGCTCCTACTAGCCTTCTTATACACACAAGCTTCATTAGCGTTTTTGATGAAGCCAAATTTCTTTACCTCCTCATCAAAACGATGATTCCAGCTTCTCGATGCTTGTTTCAATCCATAGATTGATTTCTTTAACTTGCATACTTTATTAGGATGTTTTGGATCAACAAAACCTTCAGGCTGAACCATATAAACATCTTCCTCAAGATATCCATTTAGGAAAGTAGTTTTGACATCCATTTGCCAAATCTCATAATCATAATGAGCAGCTATGGCAAACAATATCCTTATAGACTTTAGCATTGCAACAGGTGAGAAATTTTCATCATAGTCAACCCATTGAGTTTGAGTGAAACCCTTTGCTACAAGTATAGCTTTATAAGTATCCAAGTTTCCATGCATATCGTTTTTCTTCTTGAAAACCCACTTGCTTCCAACTACTTTGGAATTAAGAGGTGGTACAACAAGTTCCCAAACTTGATTGCCATACATGGATTGCATCTCAACGTTCATGGCCTCAAGCCATTTGTCGCAATCCAAATTGGACACTGCATTCTGGTATGTGGTTGGTTCATCTGAATCTACCACATAGCATCCATCCATGAAAAATCCATATCTTTCAGGTGGATTACTAGTTCTACCACTTCTGCGAACGTTTTGTGTGTATTGATCAACCGCTTGATCATCCTCAACATCCTCATGTTGAGTGCTAGTTTCAACCAAACGTGCATTGGGTTGTGGTTCTTGATCCTCCTCAAGATCCACCGTTCTACTGCTATCTCCTTCCATAAGGAACTTTTCCTCTAAGAACTCACCCTTTCTGGCAACAAACACCTTTTGTTCTAGTGGATCATAGAAATAATATCCCATAGAATCTCTAGGATATCCAATAAAGATACACTTGGTGGATCGGACTTCCAATTTGTTTGGGTGGGAGTCTTAACGTAAGCCTCACAACCCCAGACCCTTAAGTATGATAGGGATGGAACTCTTCCATGCCATATCTCAAAAGGTGTCCTTTCCACCATTTTGGTTGGGGCCATATTTAGAATACGGGCCGCGGAGAGCAAAGCAAAACCCCAAAATGATAGAGGTAATGTACTTCTAGCCATCATAGATAGAACCATATCCAATAAGGTTGATTCCTCCTCTCAGACACACCATTATGTTGTGGTGTTCCAGGTGGAGTGAGTTGAGACAATCCCACAACTCCTAATATGATCTTGAAAAGCATCACTTAGGTATTCACCTCCTCTATCGGTGCGGAGAACTTTAATCGACTTGTTGAGTTGATTTTCTACTTCATTCTTGAAGATTTTGAACATTTCAAAACTTCATCTTTGTGCCTTAATAAGTACACATACCCATAGCGACTATAATCGTCGGTAAAGGTAATGAAGTATCTTCACCATTCGTAGTCCTTGGTTTAAAAGGACCATACACATCCGAATGTATGATTCCTAATAAATCTTTTGCCCTTTCATTAGTTCCACTAAAGGGTGCCTTAGTCATTTTTCCTTGTAAACAAGATTCACATACATCAAATGAATCACATTCATTTGTTTTTAAAAGACCATTCTTTTGAAGTGTTTGTATACGTTTCTTGTTTATATGACCAAGACGACAATGCCAAAGATAGGTATCACTCAAATCCAACTTGAGTTTCTTGGTGTAGTATGGTACAATGAACTATTTAAAGCATTTTCATGAACCAATTCATAAATACCATTAATGGGAATTGCTTTAAAATAGAACATATCATTTAAAGAAACATGAATATCATTTTCAACAAAAGATAATACATAATCATAATGTCTTAATTGGGATACAGAAATAATGTTCCTAGTCAAACTAGGAGCATACAAAACATTCTTCAAAATAACATCAAGCCACTTGGAAGTTTTAGGACGTAGTCCCCACAAGCTTCAACTTGGACTTTGGTTCCATTGCCCATGAAGAGGCTAACATCCCCTTGATTGAAGTCCCTACTTCTTTTGAACCCCTACAACAAATTGCAAATATGAGTTCCACATCCGGTATCTAATACCCATGTGTTTGAAGATGTACATTAAGATCAACATGAATCATGTATATTGTACCTGAGGTCTGCCCGGCATCTCTCCTTGCTTTCAACTCTTGGAGATGGACAGGACAATTCCTTGCCCAATGTCCAATCTCCCCACACTTGAAGCATGGGTCATTAGTAGCAACCTTTTGCTTCTTGTCTTGTGGTTTGGGTGGCACCCTTGCCACCCCTTCCCTTTTCCCCAAAGGGTCCTTACCCTGGCAACCTTTGCCTTGGGTGCGGGATGAGGCCTTTTCTTGTTCCCACCTTCATGGATGGTAAGAACGGCTAAAAACCTTTTACCCATGGCCGCCTCGGCTGTTTTAAGCATTGAGTGAAGCACACCAATGCTCTTGTCCCATGCATTCATGTTGTAATTCAACACAAATGTTCGAACTTCTTGGTAAGGCCATTAAGGATAAAATCCGTGGCCAATTCCTTCGAGATGGGAAAATTAAGCCTCTCGAGGGTCAATATGACTTTTCATCTTAAGTACATAAGATGAAACCGATTGGTTGTTGTCCATACGACAAACATGGAGTGCTCGAACCGTTCGAAGCGCTCAACCCTTGCTTGCTGTTGGAACGTTTCCTTCAGCTGGGTTATCATGTCATAAGCTCCGTGATGTTCATACTCCTTTTGGAGATCCGGAGTCATGCTCGCTAGCATGAGACGAGACACTTGGACGGAGTCCTCAGTGTATTTCAGCCAATCGTTATAGGCCTCCTCATCATCTCAGTAGGTTGATCGGGGATAGGGTCGTCTAAAACATATGATCTTCTCTCTTGCTTGAGAACGATTCTCAAGTTCGATACCAATCAATAAAGTTGTTATGATTTAGACTTCCTTTTGGGGGATCGCTCATAATGATTGGGTGGACGCAGATAATTATCATGATTGTCATTATTGGTGGCCATCTATAAAATTTAACAAAGATCTATTTTAGTATTTTCGATATTGCCAATTTTAATAATTAATGCCTTTTAAGGTCATTTTATATTAAATTCTAGAACCCACATTACATTTAAATTGTGGTTAGGTGACCTATCCCACGATTTAAATTAATAAGGTGGTCAACGATTGACGGTTGCAACCATTGCAACTTCTAGAGGTATGGGATCGACTTTAAACATCATATGTAAAGTCAGCATGTTAATCCCATCAAACCCATTTGGAAACCATATTTAGGTGATCCATTTAACATGGTTGCAAATCAAGTTACCCTACTTGCACACAACGTGGGAGTTTACCCACATAAGTTGTTAGGTGACCTTTATCCCACCAATGTGGATCCCCACCTTAAATCACAAGTTCCCTCTAAATGGTTAGGTGACCTTTATCCATTAAGAGTTTCCAAATGACTCAAGTGTTGTGCAAAAGGATGGTGTTAAACTTGTTGGTCAAAAGTTTAGAGATTTCATAATTCTAGTTTAGAAAACTCTATGTACTTGTATTTGCATGCTTTCAAATACAGATACCTATGGTTCTTTTAATAAAACCATTTTATTATAAAATCATTAATCCTTTTGATAACCATTTATTAACACTTAATGATTAGAACTATTTTATATTATCTTGTTAAGATCATTTTATTGAGATTGTTAATCACATCCAAATATCATACAATCATTCATAAACCACAATCAAACAAGCATAATATAAACAACCATAATGTGCATAACCATAGCTACTATTGTGACCACACTTGTTTGCCATCACAAGTGTGTTCATTAGGTCTTTCCTAGGGTTGAATACAACACAAAAAAAGGTCAACATAGACTCCCACTTGAACTTGCATCCATATGCTTCAAGTCCCGTTCTTTGTATCTTCCTCTTGTGCTTCCTCCGAGCATCTTCTTTTACAAAATATATATATACTAATACATATTTTCTAGTAAAAGAAAATTACTCCTAATATATATTACATCCCAATGAATAAATAGACAAAATAAATTTTTAAACAAAGCACAAATTAATATACAACCATTGAAAGAATACAATCAAATAAATACATTCAATCCAAAACCAACACAACAAGGTCAAGCAAGTTATGCACAATATATGAAACCCATAAACATCATTCAACAAAAAATAAACCCCATCAAACCCAAAAATTTTCAGCCAACATAACTGAAAATTAGGGTTTGTTTGTCCAAACAAACAACAACATATCAACCAATTGACTTTCCATCTTTCAAGGTTTAATCATAAGCATGAAGATATAACTTTGAAAGACTTGGGGGTTTTGAATCAACCAAAACAGCCTATTATGAGTGATAATCATCCTATAAAACCAATTTAAAGGAGAAGAAAACAAGCAAGATATCCACATAACCTGACTCTTACCATTTGCTAGGTTTGCAAGAACATAAAACTTAGTTTAACCCATTAAACTTTCTGAAAACGCAGCGGAATAACAACATATAATAACTTACTTATAAGCTGAAAATTATGTTGTTTAGGTGACCATATAAAAGTATAAGCAAACCGAAAATCAAAGGATCTAAATATGTGAATAAGCAAGCTATGAACACAAAAACAAGCATGATGGACAGCCATTAACAAGCTGACATAACTACCTTTCAGCAGCTCAAGACAATGCTTCCAAAGGGCTGCCAAAACCGAGGACTTGATGAAGATGAGATGTCAAAATCAGCCAAGACTCAAGAAGAGGAGCCCACAAGTTAGTATACCCCAGACTTGTGAGCAAAGCACCTTCTTGTTAGGGAGATAACACCAAGAACAACACAAAAACACCCACTCCTGCTGCTGCTATATCCGTAAATGAGAGAGGAGAAGAGAGAGTTCTTTGTGTTTGCATGTGGGAGAGAGAATGAGATTGAGTGAGAGTGTTGCTAATGTGTGTATGTTTCAAGATGTTAACAAAACCAAGAGAGATCCGATCCCCCAGGGCGGCCGAAAACCTCTAATGGTTTTGTTTTCCCCCCAAAATGAAAAACACAATATAACACACATTAACAAGTTATCTTATAAAAGTTGTTCAAACAATCAACCTTTTATTAGAATAATACATACACATTCACTAATTATTTGATGTTATTTACATAACTTAAATAACATTACAAACAATATTTATGAACAAAATATCCATATAAATTGTTCAATCTCATATGCAACTCATTTAGAAAACCCATTTTCTAATTGGGTAAATATTTAATTGCATCATATCTCAATTAAATATTAATTGGTGTTTGCTAAGCTTGGTATTGGGTATAACCGACTTGGATCATAACGTACTAACCGCAATATTTCTATGTGTCTTGGGCACATAGAATTCAACAATAATGTATGTATCTCTTCTTGAAGGCCGTTTTAGGTATGTCTTCTTCTCTTATCTTTAGCTGATGATATCCCAATCTCAGGTCTATTTTAGAAAAGTAACTAGCTCCTTGTAGTAGATCGAATAGGTCGTCAATCCCCGGGAGAGGGTAGAGATTCTTTATAGTCAGCTTGTTTAGTTCCCGGTAATCAATGCACATTCGTATGGTTCCATCCTCTTCTTCATAGATAATACCGGTGCACCCCATGGAAAAACAATTGGTCAAATAAATACCTTGTCAAGTAGTTCATGGATCTGCAGCATTAGTTCCTTCATTTCTGGAGGGGCAAGTCGATATGGTGCCTTGGCAATTGGTGTAGCACTAGGCAGTAGATCTATTTGGAATTCGACTTGTCGGTTCGGAGGGAGTCCCGGTAGGTCTTCGGGAAACACTTCTGGATTTTCAAAAACCACTGGAATATCATTAATCTTTTCTCCTCTTTAGTCTTCATCACATAGATTATGAAAGCTAGGCATCCCTTCTCAAGGCTCTTGGTAGCTTTCAGATGAGATATCATAGGACATAGCGTGTCACTTCCTTCGCCACGAGTCACTAGAACTTTCCTATCACTCAACGGTATTCTAAGTAGGCTTCATCACACACGATCTCGACTCTATGCTTAGCCATCCAATCCATAACAACAACCATATCAAATCATCCTAACCTAATAGGCATGAGGTTAATCTTAAATATGCTACCTTCTAGATTCATTAAACAGTCCTTGATGACTTCATTAGTTTCTATAATGTTACCGTTGGCTAATTCTATGGTAAACAGGTCAGTCAGGATACACGCACTCAAGTCAATCAAAGGCCTAAACTCACTAGAGACAAAACTAGCAGTTGCTCTAGTATCAAAGAGAAGGTAGCATGATGGTTGTTTATAAGGAACGTACCATCGACTACATCAGGTTCCTTGCGAGCATCAGCTGGTTCCATCTCAAATGCTCATCCCTTAGGCTTCTTGGGTCTAGCCTCCATATCTCTTCCCAGTTTAGGACACTTGTTCCTCATGTGCCTAGATCTCCACACTCATACCATTGTTTACCTGACGATACTTACAATCCTTGATAAATGACCGGTCGTTTGCATCGGAAGCAGGGCATCGAGTTGAAATCGCCTTGATGGTGCAGTTTGCACTTGTTGTAGAATGGGCCCGTACCCATGTATAGCTTCCTTGTCCTTCCACCTTGGTCATCGCGCCTCAGACCTTCATAGCTCTCTTGCTTAACCCGACTACTACTACCAATTGCTCTCTTCACATCAAACCACTTGTTGGACCAAAAGAACCAATGAGCCGGATCAGAAAAATCTTTAAGTCCCAACGACATCACAACAACTACTGAAGACCACAACAGCTGAAGAAACAGCTGATTACAAAGTCTGAAGACACAAGTGCTGAAGACAAGTCTGAAGACACAAGTGCTGAAGACAAAGTCTGAAGACACAAGTGCTGAAGACAAAGTCTGAAGACACAAGTGCTGAAGACAAAGTCTGAAGACACAAGTGCTGAAGACAAGTCTAAAAGACACAAGTACTGAAGACAAATTTGAAGACACAAGTGCTGAAGACAAAGTCTGAAGACACAAGTGCTGAAGACAAAGTCTGAAGACACAAGTGCTGAAGACAAAGTATCAGACGTTGTCACAACAGCTGAAGAGGTCTTCTTCAGTAGTTGTGATGGTTTACCTTTCAGTAGTTTCTTTGTTTCAATATTTGTAAAACAACTGAAGAGTATGTTCTTCAGTTGTTATTGTTTCAGTAGTTTCTTTTCAGTAGTTGTAATAATAGTTAACACTTAGCATTTTGTAAGAAGATGTCAGTTGTTTGACATCTTCAGTAGTTGTGTTAACTATCAGTAGTTTGTGATAAATTCTGTTAGATGTCACTATCAGTGACATCAGCAGACGTCACATCTTTTATAAAGAGGTGTCGACCTAATTGTAATTGTGACATTCCGTTACCACGAAAGCGAATATGAATGAAATATATCTGCAGAATTCTCCCTATCTATAACCGTTTTTGTTCTTACATTGAATATCTTTTTGTTCTTGTGAATTAGCTAATTCATTGTTAGAATTCCGCTGCTATACTCTCTAATCAATCAAACGTAGATCACTGATCCTAACAAGTGGTATCAGAGCTGGTTAATCATTGATTGATCTAACAATTGATCATTGAAACTGCTAATTGATATCTATGTTTGATTGAATTAGCATATTTGCAAGAACTGGTTATAGATTATTGAATTTCTGACGCTTTCGTTCATTTATTTTGAGATCTCTCTTGGTTCAATTGGTTGTTGTGTTTTTGTTCTAAAATCTGTTATAGCTTAATTGAATTTGATTGAATCTGAGATGACTACTCCTTCTAATGATCCTCAATATGGTCCTCAACCAAGCCCCCGATGCTGGTTAGAACCGAGTATAACATATGGCAGCGAAGAATGCTTCATCACCTGTCTGTTAACAGTTCAGGTTGTTGGACATCTGTGGTACATGGACCACATAAGCCTATGGTGAACAATCCGGAAACCAATCAAATGTCCGAAGAAAAGGAACAATACTCTGATGAAGATTGGAAACTGTTTGAGATTGATGCTAAAGCCCATGGAATTCTGGCCATGGCACTGCCTAATGAAATCTATTCAGGGCTTATGCATCATGAAACTGCTCATGATCTCTGGAATGCCCTGAAGGAACAATTCGGTGGCACAGATGAGGTCTTAGCAAACAACAGAGAAATCCTTGCCCAACAATATGAGACATTCTCTCATAGAAAGGGTGAGACACTGACGCAATAGTTTGAGTGTTTTTCGTGCTTGATCTCTGAGCTGAAAATGGTGAAACAGGAATACACCAATAGCCAGATGAATAACAGGTTCCTCAGATCACTGCCTGAGAGATGGGACACATACACTATTGTCCTACGCTCCAGTGCAAATCTGGATAGCCTATCTCTCACCCAACTTCATGGGAAACTGCTTACATTCGAAAGAGAGATAGAGCAGAAGAGGAAACTGTCCTTATCAGGAAAGCTCACTGATGACTTTGTACCAGGGAATACTGCCTTGGTTAGTCATGAGTCAGAATATGCTGCATCTGAAAGCAATTATGATGAGCATATTGATTTCTCTTCAAATAGTTCTGATCATGCATTTGTTGGTATTGAGAGTCATTCTGGCAGTAATAGTGACAATCTATGCTTCATCATGGATGATTTGAAAGGAATAGCTGATGATGATCTAGAAGAGATGGATATTCTGAGCCAAATGGCATTGATTAATATCAGATCTCAGAAGTTCTATAAGAAACTGGCAGGAAATTTCCTGGACTCATGGGCAAAACAAAGTTGGTTTTGACAAGAGTAAGTTGAGGTGTCACAAATGCCAAGGCTGGGACACTTTGCAAGAGAGTGTAGATCAACTGGATCTAACTCTTCTGCACCCTTTGTGACTTTTCCTAGTACTAGTCCACAAAACAGAGGGCAACATCTGCTGGTTCTGGTCATCATTCACATCCTAGGTCTCCTGCATACTTTGTCCCCCAGGGTCCAATGTCATATCCTTATCCTGCTATTATATGCCTCACCAACCAATCCTGTTCAAGCTCCATTGCACAACAACCACAAGCATTGCCTGAACCACAACCTTCCCAATCTCATCAACAAACTCAACCTCAACAACACAGCTTCTTCACCCCCAGTGTTGTTGACTGGAGCAGTTTACCAAATGATTTGTCTGGTCATGAACAACTGTTCACTGGTGCTGGTCACATGGTGGTGACAGTCCCTTGGAAATCTAGCTCTTATGGCTTTGGATTCTGCGGATACTTCACTACTAATGCCTCTACACCAAAGGTATCACAGGTATCCTCTGAGGCAAAAGCCAAATTATGTTCTGAAACATGCATAGCAACATTTGCATCTATTAGAGAAGCAAATGTAGCTTTGATTAACAAGAACATTGAGCTAGAACAAACAATTTCCAAAAGAAAAGCTGAATTTGAGTCTTGCTTAATGAAAAGAATGATGAGATTTACAAACTTAAATGCCAAATCACAGATTATAAGGCTAGGGAAGAGGTACTTAGAGAAGTACAAAGATCTCAAAGAAACCCTTGCAGTCACCCAAGTAGAGTGTGATTGATGGGTACAATCATGCAAAGGTTTTGAAATGCTTCTTAGTAAGCAATCTGCTTCCAATGTGAAGTTTGGCATTGGTTACAATCACACTGCTCCACCTACAGATTTTACTCCCAGAGCAGAAGATAGAATCTGATGGTGAGAGCAATAACCAATCCATTTCATCATGTGATCTACTTTCTGATACAGCACCATCAGAAGTAGAAGTCAGCACTAAGCCCTCTTAGAACCTATCAGCTGATGTTGATGGTTCCACTGCTGACACTCACATGATCAAAGAGTTGATCAACTCAGAGTTAATTCTGAAAGTCCTGAAAGGACTGGAGAGCAAGATTTAACCCCTGAAGTTCAAACTCCAACTACTGTCAGTACTGAAAAGAAGAAAACTGTCAGTAGAAAGAGTTTGAAGACTACTAAAGAGGAAGTCAAGAAAGCAAACAATGCTTTCAAAGCACTGAAGAACAAGTCTTCAGTAGTTTCATCCTCTTTAGTTGATGATCAACATAAGATGAAGAAGAAACCATGTGAAGTATGTGGTTTGTTCAATCATCTTACAGATGATTGCTGGTACAAAAGAGGATCCAAACTCAAACATAAAGAGGAAATTCAAGAGAAAATGGTTAAAATGAAAACTGAGTTTTAAACCACATTTGTATCAGCAACATCAAATCCTGTAACCCTTAAGTCCATAAGGAAATCAAAAAGGAAGGGGAAACAGGTAACAGCTGAGATTGCTCAAAAGAAGAAGGTGCAACATAGGAACTTATCAAACTCCAATGGCAATGTGTCTGATGAGCTGAAAGCTTTATCACAAAACACACACAGCTGGTTATGATGGTTCAACATCTATTGGGAAGAGTTACAAATTAGATGTTCCTATGTTGAAACCACAGAAGAGGAGGTCCAAGCCAAAGGATTCCTCTTCTGCACCATCTTCTTCCTCTCAAGCTGTTGGTTCCATCAACCTGTTTTTTACCATCTGTGATGAGAACAGGCCCAAAACCAAAAGGGTTGGGTCTCCAAAACTAACTGATTGTTCATAATTGCAGGGTTCTTCACATGCCAAAGTAGCATCTGGTATGTAGACAGTGGGGGATCTATGCACATGACTGGGAACAGCTCTCTTCTTCATGACTACTCTGAAGGAAAGAAGGGTTTGTTTCTTTTGGCAATGATGCTAGGGGTCATCATTGGAAAAGGCTTTGTCTCCAATGGAGAAATAAGTTTGATGATGTTAATCATGTGGAAAATCTCAAGTACAATCTCTTGAGTGTCAGTCAAATGTGTGATAAAGGCCATGTTGCTCTTTTCACCACCGTCAGAACTGTAGGATTCTGTCATCCAAAGTTCTACATTTTATTGATAAGTGTTGGATGACCACACTCTCCTGAGAGCCAACAGGATAGGAAGAGTGTATGCCTTAGATCTTTCCAAGAAAATAGATCTCAGAGGCAATCCTTGCCTATTTTCCAAAGCCTCTTCTCAAGAATCTAAACTGTGGCACAGAAGCTGGGTCATGTTAATTTCAACAATATGAATCAGCTAATCCACCATAGTTTAGTCACAGGCTTACCAATAAAGGAGTTCCACTGTGATGAAACCTGCACTGCTTGTTTAAAAGGAAAACAGCACAAAGTCTCATTCCCTCCTATTGAAGAGCCTAAGTCCACTGCCAGCTTGTAATTACTGCATATGGATCTATTTGGTCCTGTAGAGTGATGAGCATGGCAAAGAAGAAATACTGTCTGGTAATGTGGATGATTACTCCAGATTTGTATGGACTTTCTTTCTACATTCAAGGATGAGGTTGCTCAAAGATTATTCACTTTGTGTTGTATGTTGAAGCTATTCACCTTCCAGTCAAGTGTATTAGGAGTGACAATGGAACTGAATTCAGAAACCATACACTTGATGACTTCTATCTTTCAAAGGGAATCAAAAGCAGTTTAGCATACCACGGACTCCAGAACAAAATGGAGTAGTGGAGAGGAGAACAGGACCCTAATTGAAGCTGCAAGGTCCATGCTGGCTGACTCTGGTTTGCCACTGACCTTTTGGGTTGAAGCTGTTAACACGCTTGCTATGTGCAGAATAGAGCCTTAGTAAATCAGAGGTTGATGAAGACTCCATATGAAGTTCTCCATCACTTGGCTCCTCTAATTTCATTTTTCAAAAAGCATTTGGTGTCCCTGTTTTATTCTCAACACAAAGGATCAACTCCAAAAATTTGATCCTAAGGTGGATGCAGGGTATTTTGTTGGTTATTCATCTACTTGCAAGGCATACAGAGTCTTCAATTGCAGAACAAAGATAGTTGAAGAGACTTTGCATGTGAAGTTTAATGAATCTCCTATGGACAAAGATTCCACAAAACCCTGTGGAGTTTGTTTGATTTGGACATACTGCAATATGTTCCTTATCAACCTCCAGCTGTTGCAGATCATGTGGATAAATCATCTTCTGCAGCATGTCTTCCACCTGGTGGTATTGATGATGATGATAATATCAATACTCACCTATTCAAGTTTAGTGACCAACTGCCTGTGTCTGCTAAATTTGATGTTCCTGTAGCTTCAGCAGTTCCATCCACAACAATGCTGATGAGATCTCTGATTCCTCTACATCTTTTGGGTTACCATCTAATTCTTGGTTTCAAGAGTCTGCATCAACATCTGCTGCTGCTGAAGGTCCTACAACACTTGCACAGATCTCATTGTTTATCAAGAACTGAAGAATCACCCAATGTCTCAGATTATTGGTGATATCATGCTGGTGTTTCAACAAGAAGTCAATTGTCTAACTTCTGCTTCTATGCTCTCTTCATCAGTCAGCTAGAGCCAAAGAACTACACATGTTGCTTTGAGAGACAATGGATGGGTTGAAGCCATGCAGCTTGAGCTACTTCAGTTCAAGAAACAACAAGTGTGGGAACTGGTTCCTCTTCCCCCAGGTAAGTGTGCAATAGGCACTAAATGGGGTTTAGGAATAAAACTGATGAAATGGGCTTATTGTTAAGAACAGGCTAGATTGGTTGTACAGGGGTTTCACAAGAAGAAGGTATTGACTATGATGAAACCTTTGCCCCTGTAGCCAGACTAGAGGCAATCAGATTGTTTTTAGCCTATGCTGCATTCCACAATCTTAAAGTTTTTCAAATGGATGTCAAAAGTGCATTTCTATATGGTAAAATAAAGGAAGAAGTTTTATGTGTGTCGACCACCAGGTTTTGAGGATAATAAACATCCTGAATGGGTTTATAAACTTAATAAGGCTCTTTATGGGTTTGAAACAAGCTCCTAGATCCTGGTATGAGACACTTTCCACTTTTCTTCTTAAGAATAATTTCACTAGAGGCTCCATTGATAAAACTTGTTTATTAAGAAGGTGGATCAGCATAAGCTACTTGTTCAGATTTATGTTGATGATATCATTTTTGCATCCTCTGATCCCCATTGTGTGATGATTTTACAACATTAATGAAAAAGAGGTTTGAAATGAGTGCAATGGGAGAATTACAGTTCTTTCTAGGCTTGCAAATTAAACAAAAGGCTGATGGAACCTTTATTCATCAGTCAAATATACAAAAGATCTTTTGAATAAGTTTTGATTTACAAAACTGTAAGCCCTGTTCTACTCCCATGTGCAACACCACACAACTGGATGCGGATCAGAAAGGTAAAGCTGTTGATGAAACACTTTACAGATGTATGATTGGGTCCTTGATGTATTTAACAGCTTCTAGACCAGATATTATGTTTGCTACATGTGTTTGTGCTAGATTTCAGGTGCTCCTAAAGAGTCTCATTTGATTGCAGTCAAGAGAATCTTTAGATATTTGCAAGGTACACAATCTCTAGGTTTATGGTATTCCACTGGACACTCTTGCAAATTAGTTGTTTTTTTCAGATAGTGACTATGCAGGTGCAAGTAACTAGAAAGTCAACTTCTGGTGGTTGTCAATTCTAGGCAACTCTTTGATTTCTTGGCAAAGTAAGAAACAAAACATCTGTTGCTACATCAACTGCTGAAGCCGAGTACATTGCTGCTGCAAGTTGCACTTCTCAGGTACTCTGACTTCAGAACCAACTTCTGGATTATGGCATTACAGAGACTCAGACTCCATTATAATGGATAGTGCTTCAGCTCTGTATTGTCAAAAATCCAGTCCAGCACTCTAGGACCAAAACATAGAGATCAGACATCACTTTATTCAGGATTGTTTTGAAAAAGGTCTGATTGATCCTAAGTTTGTGCCTAGTGCTGATGAGCTTGCAGATATTTTTACTAAGCCTTTGGATAGTTCTACTTTCCAAACCTTGTGTTAAGGCTGGTATGCTGCAGCTAGAATAAGTGACAACTACTGATGATTTCAGTAATAATTACTGTGATCATTGGTAACCATGTCACATATAAGTACTGATGAGTTCTTTCACCTTCAGTAGTTTTTATACTACTGATGGCTAAATGCCTCGCAAGTACTGAAGTACTTTATCTGTTCTAACCACTAATGTAGTTACAACTACTGATGTAGTTACAACTACTGAAATCAGTACAACAGATAAATACTGACGTCCTATGAAACACCTGAAAAGCAGATGCAAAGTTTGATGAGTAAGTGTTGAGGACAGTATAAAACAGCTGAAAGGCTATTAATTGACGAAAACTACTGAAGAGAACTTTCTCTTCAGTTGTTTCTACAACTGCTGTTTCATCCTAAACAACTGAAGACAAAACCATGTCTTCAGTAGTTTCACAACTACTGATGACTAACACCAAGTCTTCAGCTATTTACAACAACTGCTGACAAAACCATGTCTTCAGTAGTTTCACAACTACTGATGACTCATACCAAGTCTTCAGTTGTTTCATCATCTGAAGTCAAAACCATGGTCTTCAGTAGTTTTCTAACTGCTGATGCCTAAAACCACGACTTCAGCTGTTTCAACGTCTGAAAGGGTAATACCATGTCAACAGTCGTTAAACTACTGATGACTAACATCAAACCCTTCAGTCGTTTTCTAACCCGTACCCTATAAATATCCCTGACCAAATCCTTCAGAGCCTCATCTTCTTCAAACCTAACGTTCATCTCTCCAAAACTCTCTCTCATTAATGGCGTCCATGCAGCTCAACCGCGACACAACTGTGTAGCTTACCTCACCAAATTGCCATTCTGGGCTAAGTTCGATAATGCTATTGATCTTATGGTCTAGTCACCCTACAAACGGCCTTTCTTCTCAATCCAATACTTCATGCCGAATCCCTTAACCAGTTTTGGATGAACGTCACCCTCACCACTGGGAGAACAACACAGCGTCTCTCCGGTCGGTCATCAACAACCACGAAGTGGTCATCACCCCGATATACTTCGTCAAACCCTACACCTATATGATGCCACTTCTCCTGCTGGATATCCAAAGGGCACAACTGATTTATCCTTTGCCCACCATGGATATCAGGGAAACCTTAGTGCCTCCACCATACTGAAGAAACATTTCCATGATGCTGAACGTCTCATATTCACATGGTAAATGTCTGTTTGGCTCCTAAGACTTCCTCTTGGATCAAATGTCTACAAGGTGGCAGCAGGTAATGTACTCCATCCTTGAGCAACAACCTCTTTAAATTTTTCGAATACTATTTTCAGAGCTCAAGATATGGCTCAAAAACAAACTGCTAACCGTTGGATATTATATGCGCGGTTCATAATGGCCATATACAAACCAGCTTCAAGCAAGGGACTTGTTGGCCTGGGAGTCCCTGCTATGGCTGTATTGCCTGAAGTATACTCCCGGCACAACTCTGACCAATCACTCAAAATGGCTGCCAAGCTGCGCAAACCCATGCAGCTGGAACCCACAGCCACCACCTCCAAATCAAAAGTCCCCACCAAACCCACTAAAATGAAAACCAAAAGGCTACTCAGGGAATGAGTCCCCTGAGGATGCCCCTGCAACACAAACGCAGGCTATATCCACTGGTTATAACCCCCTAGTGGATATAAGGACTCTCCCCCAGCCGCTCAGGATTCCTCTCAAAAGGAGCCTGCAGCAACCTCAGAAGGGGTACCCACCAATCTGGAACTTCCTCATTTGAGGAGATTGCCATTGAAGAGCACCATCCTCCCCAGGTGCAGACTGCTTTTACCCTCCTCCCCATGCAACCGCCCCCCAAAGTCCTACATTACTTGTTGCACAAGTGCTGACTCAGTTGCACTCCTCACCCCCCCCAGATACCAATTACTACTGGGAACACTTCTACCATTGAGGGGGAGGACCAAAGTGCAGCTGAGAACCCACAGCATAGGGGTTACAATGTTCCTTCTCCTAGTGTAGCAATGGAGATTGGAACTTCTGGTGAGGCTGCCACTTCTCCTGCGTCAGCATATGATCAGGTTGTAGTTGGTACCATTACTAAGACCTTACCAGAGGCACTTTGATGACGGACACAGTCCTGAGACAGGAAGTCCCCAGTTCCAAGACAAAGGGGCACATGCTACAACTGAGCTACACTCAGTGCATGTTCATCCTGATCCTATCAGGAGGTCAGGTGATTCAGTATCTACTGATGATGACCTGGGCTTCTTTTATGATGTAATCGCCCAAACACATCCTGGAAGAGGAGGTGAGCAGACTCAAGAGCTGCTTGCCAAACTTCTAAGGAACAAAGACCATCTGCCTCTACCACCTCACAGATGGCACCTTCATCTTAAGGTCTCCCAAACACAGAGCCACCCCCAACAACTAAGCCACCTGCCTCTGCTTTGCACTATTTCTCAGGAACAGAACCCTCCTGAGCAAAAGTTGCTATCCTTCAAAATTCCCTCCCTCTCATCACACCCTAATCACTGACATCGTGATCAAAGCCATTAATGAGAGGCTTTCCTCAGTAATACACCCATTGATAGAGGAGGTTGTGGGCAAACAACTTTCTGGCAATCAACCCCTTGCAACCAATGCAACCAAAAAGGGGGAGATTAAGTCAGTGAAAGGAAAAAGAAAGAGGAGTACAGAGAAGAAAAGGAGAAAGAAACAGAAGGGAGAGTAGTGGAAAAGGAGTTGGAGTTGAATGTGGAGACTGATAAAGAGAAGGAAAAAGAGAAGCCTTGGAGCTACTGATAAAAGAGGCTGATGCCAAACACAGCAGATCATGGACAACATCATTGATCAGCTGTTTAGGCAAGGCCATGACACCGATAACTTGACTCTGAGATTTGACGATTAGAGATTGAAGAAATCCAGAATAGATGGGCAATTTATGAAGTGTTAGAAAGAGAAAGGCTTGAGATCATGATTAGATTTATTGCAAAATATCTGGGAAGATCATGATCGAAATCAAAGCTTGGTCCAGGGACAGTATCTTGGCAATCACCACCAAGATCTGTTCATCTGAAGCATATACTAAGGGACTTGTCATTGAAGCTTTGAATGAAGCAGAGCAGGGAGCAGGACTGAGCTAGCCAAATACTCAAAAGCAACACTCACCTCCAAAATGCTAACTCAGCCTGTCAACATTCCCTCTCGAAAACACCACAACCACAACCCACAAAACCAACTCCCTTACCATCTAAACCAACAGCCGATGATGCACCTAAGAAGAAGAAGAGAAGGGTGTTGAGGCTAGAAGAAGAAGAGGAAGAGGATGATGTGGAAGAAGATAGTTGCCTCTGTCTGCAGTCCTAACATTGGCTAAAGCCAAACCCATGCCCATCACTCCCACCTCACAGATGGAAGCTGTGAGAGTAAAGATTGAAGAAGAACAGCAGCAAAAGCTTCATGATGATGAAATGCTGAAAAGCATTGACAAAACTTATGCTGCTTCGTCATCAATTATTAGTATGAAGTAAGAAGATCTGAGGTTGTACACCCTTGCCAACACATTTCAATATCAGAATGAAAAAGGTGAGAGTATGGCCTGATCCTAGGGTGGCTCACAGGATTGTAAAGAAAGACATTCCTTCGAGATACAAGGGCCAAGTCAAAAGGATCGTAGATGAAGAGATCATAGTGGTCCTTGTAGTATCACCCTGGGAGATTGTAGAAGACTTCAAGAAGGCCTATGAGACTAAACAACCACCCCAAAAGATGTTAGAGAACAGAATTATTAAAAAGGGGTTAGTCTACAAGAGGCTTGAGAACTTCAATCAAATGAGCTCAGTCTGTTACTTGAAGGGACTCATCCTGATGAGTTTGCATACCGACAGATTACAACAGTTGAGCTCAAAAATGGTAAACAGGCCAAGTACATCTCAGAGCTGTATGGGCGAGAAGGATTGTTTGATGGTGAAGCCGAGAACCTGACCATGGAAGAACAAATCATGTTTCTTAGAGCATACACCAGAGAATCCTACAGGCTTATACATGGGAAGTGAGTCTCATGGATGGGGGAACAGCTCAGTGTCCAATTCCCCAATACAGAGCTCCCATCCATACATTGCCAACCAAATCTTCAGAGACTCATTTCCAGGCCAGTGCTTATATGGGTCATCTTCTCAACTGATCAAGAAGAAAAAGACCAACCATTCTGCCAACAATAAGTGGGACCTCAATAAAGTTATAGGTTTTGGCTGCATTGGTTCAGGGGGAGTTTGTTGGACCAAAAGAACCAATGAGCCGGATCAGAAAAACCTTTAAGTCCCACAGACGTCACAACAACTACTGAAGACCACAACAGCTGAAGACAAAACTGATTACAAAGTCTGAAGACACAAGTGCTGAAGACAAAGTCTGAAGACACAAGTGCTGAAGACAAAGTCTGAAGACACAAGTGCTGAAGACAAAGTCTGAAGACACAGTGCTGAAGACAAAGTCTGAAGACACAAGTACTGAAGACAAAGTCTGAAGACACAAGTGCTGAAGACAAACTCTGAAGACACAAGTGCTGAAGACAAAGTCTGAAGACACAAGTGTTGAAGACAAAGTATCAGACGTTGTCACAACAGCTGAAGAGGTCTTCTTCAGTAGTTGTGATGTTTTACCTTTCAGTAGTTTCTTTGTTTCAATATTTGTAAAACAACTGAAGAGTATGTTCTTCAGTGTTATTGTTTTTGTAGTTTCTTTTCAGTAGTTGTAATAATAGTTAACACTTAGCATTTTTGTAAGAAGATGTCAGCTGTTTGACATCTTCAGTAGTTGTGTTAACTATCAGTATTTGTGATAAATTCTGTTAGATGTCACTATCAAGTGACATCAGCAGACGTCACATCTCTTATATAAGAGGTGTCGACCTAATTGTAATTGTGACATTCCGTTACCACGAAAGCGAATATTGAATGAAATATATCTGCAGAATTCTCCTTATCTATAACCGTTTTTGTTCTTACATTGAATATCTTTTTGTTCTTGTGAATTGGCTAATTCATTGTTAGAATTCCGCTGCTATACTCTCTAATCAATCAAACGTAGATCACTGATCCTAACACCACTTCCTTTTCTCACCTATTGGCTCCTTTCTCACCCATTTTGCTTCCTCTTCTCTTCATCTGGTTTGATCAGTCCACCAGCCTTAACAAATCATCAGTCAAATTGCTGGTGAAGTCAATCGAAGCTTGTGGTTAAAGGCCTGGAAGATCGAACCATTCCCCTGACTCTAGGATGTAGCCCCCAAAGAAACACTCTACACCCTATATTCCGGTGTCACTAGGTGTGGCACTATCAGATAGGGCTAAGAAGTGGTTGATGTACTCAGTGTAATTAGGACCCTTCATCTCTAGCTCAGGAATTCAGACTCTACTTCCCAGTTGGTTCATGGGTAGTATTTGCTGGATATCAGTTCCCTAACTCGGTCCAGCTCATTCAGTTAGCAGTGTTCCTTCCCCAAGGCTAAATAACCATCTTCCACCATTCTAGAGCCGATCCCTTGAGTGACTGGGGATGTGAACTCACCTGTGGTCCATTTTACACTCACTGATGTCCAAGACTGCTTCCATTTCATCAATCCATCGTATGTCTCTATTGCACCCTCTGTGCCATAGAAGTCTTTTGGCTTGTATGCCATGAAAATTTTGTAGGAGCATCCATTCTTCAGTGCTTCAACTTCCTCATTATTTTCGAATACATCATCACCACTGGGTTTGCACCGATCTGTGTTGATCTAGGCTATGATGGTAGGAATAGAATTTAGAATCTATTATGCAACAAGGTTGGCAATCCTTTCATCATTCCCCTTGTTTGCATACTCTCCATGAGGGGTCCTAGGTGGGGTAAGGGTTTGGTTTCTAGTTGTTTAGCCCCTTCATGGTGGCCTCTAGTAGTTCCTCTTCTTCCAATGTGGGTTCCTCTCCTAGTTGGCATTCTGATAGCATCACAAATAATTTTTTTTTAACATCTCATAATTGGTTTCGAGTAGCCCATGCATCATTTACCCTAAACTATCGTGTCCTAGAAAAGGAGTGTATGATACACACCACTAATACCTCTAAAAAGAAAACATTTCATTAAATTAGATCAAGACAATTCATCCATAATGGACACAGGTCAATATTCCGAGCGCATAACATGATACATTATAAATCAATATTAATAGTTCAGCAAGGTTTTAGCATCAATTAAATAGTTTCACAAAGAGATAGAGTTAATAGTATTAGCAAGCATAGTTATCTCAGAGTTACACTTTTACAAATTGGAAGGTACCATCACCCTATAAGAAAATAATAATAAAAGTATTAGATAATAATAGAAATAGTTTCCTTCAACTATCCACAAGACAGATAATCCCACATCCTCTCCAAACCTTCACATCCACTTCTTCTTCAACCACCCTATCCATCTAGAGTTATTTTTCTTCTGCTCTTTCTCCAACCACTGGACCTTGTGTGATCCCATCATGGCTTGAAACTGAGCAGACTGAGAGGTCCTAGTAGCATGCTGGAGGGTCATCTCGTGCAAACGAACAGTCTTAAGAATCTCATCCAGAGTAGCATTAGAGGGACCTACATCGCTCGCCCGGTGGCTAGACTAGGAGTACCTGTCACTAGCTCACACACTAGGGCCATCGTACATATTACACCTCGGTGGCATCTAGTGGTCGTCATGTGGGTGGTGGTGGAGTGGGTCAAATGACGGAGGTATAAGTGTTGAAATCCTAACAGGTGGTGGAGGAGGAGGTGGCATCCTAAAGAAGACTGAGGGACCTGGCCTTTCACTCTTCCGTGGGTGGGTGATCACAAGTGCACCCCTATCCCCGGTAGGTGGGATATGTGAGTGGGTAGGAGCTGCTACATGAGGTGAATGGGAGCGCGTCTGGCTCCTGGAGGGGGATGTCGAAGAAGAGTCTTCTGACAGCTCGGTGTCGTCGGATGTGACGGATATCCATCCCGGATGTCCGGATCTCCTCATATACTCCTCGTACTCCGATCGCGGTATCACCTTCTTAAGGCTCCCAGATGGTGTAGTCCCGTTAGTAGGGTATGCTGGTGCCTTACCCTTGTCAACCATAGTCTAGCTATCCTGCAAGAAATATCATGAGTAATTTGGTTTCGCATAGCTCATGATTGTAATAGTAATAGTACTTATGGTAGTGATGGTAATAGTATCATATATCCCAATAATGTCAATAACTAGAAGTATCACAAGTAATAGTATCAGATATCAGTAGTTTCTTCAAATAGCATCAAATAAAGTAGTCGACACTTAGTAAAAACTTTTAGACCACTACAAGGAAATTTCAAAAATTATAAGTTTCAAAAAGAACAAATCCACTCATTACCTAAAGGTCCATGTTGGAACTTACGCGTCCAGTAAATTTATGATTACGTTGATCAAGTGTAATCATCAATTTACCCACCCGATCATCCTAACACTTTCCCACAAGGATGGTCCTAGGGTATCAGGGTTGTAGCCTAGGGTCTCACTATGGTATTCCCAACATCTCTACAACCTTTGGCTTTGATACCAATCTGTCACACCCCGGCCCAGGTAGGGTGGACGTCACAGACTAGCAATACATATGGCAGCGGAAACAAACCATCATAAGAGCACAAAAGGAGAGACATCACATGGCATGAAAAGTTTGAAATAAACTCGGCTAGAAACACATCTAGCCCTCAAATTAATTGTACATCCAACATAAGGACAAAATAATTCATCAACATAATAATAAATTGTTCAAATTGTTTTAAAAATCAGACAACCCAATGCCATGGTTACGGTGCTAGGTCAAGGTCTTCAACAATAGCTAGAGTCCCTTCATGGATTGCCTGAAACATGCTCAAAAAGAAATTGTGTCAACCAAAAAGTTTGTGAATTCAAGTGCTTAAAGTTTAAAAACAAAAGGATTCAAAAGAACCCACATTTGATTTAAAAGAATCAAAGATTCACTGTTGTGGGGGATCACAATGAACCCTGCACTCAGTCCTGGTTAGCCTCTTCAAAAGTTGTGTTTTACCGGTTAATCCCGAAGGAAGAACTGAGCCTTAAAACAGTGGACCATACCTGCCAGATGGTTCACCTAGTATCTTATAAAAACTTGTCATATGCCACAAATGACCCCGCAGGATCTCAGTGTGGTACCCTTCCCGTTCATCACGGAAGGCACTGTGTGTGGGGGATTCCCCAAGTAGATCTACCCATATAAAACAAGTGATGCATACAAGAATTAATGATCGTGATAAAAATAAAAGCAGGTTCTAACATTAAACCCAAAATTCAAGTATCATAAAATAGCATATAAATGATTTCAGTTTAAGCATAGCATGTTTCATCCCAAAAACAATAGTAAAAAGGGAACACTAGAACTCACCTTAAAAATTCAAGCAAAAGGGTCTCTTCATGTGCCGGGAAAAGTCTCAAGTCTAGCACCCTACCATTAAGATTTAAGTGTTAATCCACTAATTCTATGGTTATGAGATGCATTAGGTATGTCATGAGATTAATGTCTTACTAGCTTTTGGGCTTGCTAAGTCTGTATGTAAAAAGTTTCCTTTTATAGAAAGATGGGGTTTCTTAGGAAAGAATACTTGATTTTACCATATTAGATCATCAATACAAGTTATTTTGAGTCTTCTAGATGATTATTTGCCCAAGGGGGTCGGTTTATTGAAGTTTAGCAAAATTCACAGTTTAGTCCTCCAAGTTTCCAAAGTTTACACTTTCTACCCCAAAGTTTGATTTCTTGATTTAATAACTTTTATGGAAAAATATTAGTTTCTTAAAGTTAGTTAGCTGATTTTAAGTAAGTTTATACCAAAATTTCAAAATTTAGTTCCGGGTTATATATTTTTATGTCTTACGTTACCGGTTACGGTAAAAACGAAGGTTTTTAACGGTTAAGCGTTGATTTCCATATTTTTAGTCTTAGATCAATTAAATATTATTTTATTGACTTTTTATAACTTTTTATCAGTAAAATATGTATTACAAGTTCTTCTTAGGTGAAAGTCCACATTTTAAGTTTAACCCGTTAAAACACGTTTTTTAGCTAAAAATTCCATTTAACCCATTCTTTGACCATTTATTCAAAAAATCCGGTCCAAATACTTTTTTAACCCTTTTAGAACCTGGAATACTTTTTAAAGTGGTTAAAATCCATGTTTTCTTGTTTTTAAGTCATTTTACCACTTTTCGGGTCCTCGAATATGTCTAAATTGCTTATAAGTCTATGACATTAATATTTTCAGCCATTAACACCTCATAATACACCCAAAATCATCCAAAAATTACTTAAATATCATGTCTAACTCATGGGTTCAACAAACAAACTATGAACAAGATGGAAACTTATAGATTACACCATTTTTATCAATTACACTTGTGTAAAACATTATAACTTGAGTTTATATATTACCCAAACCCTTTGTATCTTTGAAATCAGTTTATTAGAATGTTAAAAGACCCATTTTGAGCAGGTTAAATGATTATTTTCGAAATATTACAAGTTGTGCAAGTTGGATGGTGTAAATACACCCAAAAGAGGGTTTTCTAGGTGTAAATCGTGTTACACCTATAGAATGACATATCTAAGAGTGAGATACCTTCAAGGAAGTGAAAAGCTCTTTATGAAAATGGTGGTAGCAGAAAGTTTCTATTAGATATGAGAATGGTAAGATTTTGAGTGAAAAATGAAGACAAACACATGAAATGACCAAAACCAGGTGACATGAAGCTTACACTTAGTGTAGCATGCGGTTTGGAGTGTTTAGCAAGACAAGGATGGCCTGGAAACCCTTGTAAAAATCTGAAGAATCTCGAAAAAGGATGGAGAAGGTCAAACTCGTAGGAACCGTGCACCCAAAAGCACACAAAACTTCACCTTCTTACGGTTTTGAGCTTGGCCGATGGTAGAGTTGTTGTTGCTCTTCGAATGTGGCTGAGATTAGAGAGAAAACCATGAGTGTGTGTGTGTGTATTTTCTGGAGAAGAATAAAAAAATGAGAGGGAGGGAAGAGAGGAATTAGAGGTGTAGGTTGTGCATGTAAGGAGAGTGGTTGAAATGGTGGTGGTGTAGAAGAGAGGGGAGTGGAGGAGAGGGGCGACCGAGCATTGGCCTCTAGTGGAGGGTTTTGGTTTTAATTTTAGTTGTAATATTATTATGTAGTGTAGTATTATTTATTGTATTGGGTAGTATTTTAGGTGGTATAATTTAGTTAGTTGTTAAGTATCAAGTGTGCATGCATGCATTTTGGCCGAAAATTTGGGTTCATGCACACCTTAATTATTTCAAATTACAATTTAATTATTGTATGGGTGACTAATTAAATTTCCTGGGACACCAATATTTTCCTAGATAATGCTTGATCTAGATAAATCATCTCAAAAAGGCACACAAAAAATAACAAAATGGTAACATCAATCAATAATAATACTGATGCTATTAGTAATATTGGTAGTGATATGACATTAATATTAATTGAATTCGGTAAGTGATGTAGTTTAATAAGATTAGAATTATGACCTAGAGGTTGGTTGTTACAAAACCATTGATTATCGATCAATTACACAAATCTACGAATCATAACGATTTTGATGTATTGATGTTAATCGAGCAATGGAACAATACTCGTCGAATGATACATCAGGGTTTGATGACTTTATATTGATTACACCAAATTGTTGTGTAGAATTCCTTTGTTAGCTATCGATTAGCTTAACTTAACTTGTGAGTTGATAATTCATTCAATAACACTCTTGAATCTGAGTTATGAACTCTCAAGTCGTTACAAACACCCTAAACCAAATTTACTCAAATCAATAGATCTCATTGGAAATTGATATATCTAATTATATAAACAATCAATTAAACAAATCTAACACTAATAGATCAATTGATCTAGATAAATGAGCATGTGGCTCTAATACCACCTGTGAATCCAAGGTTCAAGCAGGAATTATTAGGATAGATTGCACGAATAGTGATCGCAGAATTATCACTACTCATTGTTTAATTGATTGATATTAAAATAACAATGGTAATATGAATCAACGAAGAACAATTCAAATAAATGTAAAACATATGAACATAATAAATGAACTAACACATTTGATTCAAAAGTCTTCCATTAATACTGATTAACTATTACAATTGAACAAAAAATGATTGAATGATTGCTATTGTCGATTGCGAGGGTTCTAATGATGATTTTGTGTGTAGTGTTATGGTTGATGTTAGGGTTGCTAGGTTTGTCGTTAGGTTATAATTGGTAGCAATCTATTCGATTGGTTATTAAAAGTGTGCACCTATGCATCGTATTTATAGGCTCGGGGTTTTATTGTTAGGGTAACGGTAACTTTCGTATCATGGTAAAAAGTCACTCAGAGAATGCCTAGATGCGATGTTCTCCAACTAAAGTGTCGTCCGCAGAAGTTGACTTTTTGACATCACTTTAGTGTTTGACTTGTTGACTTGATGTACTTGGTGAAGTTCATGCGAGTGTTTTGGTCTTCCATAGGACTTTTTTCTTCAGTAGAAGTTTAGCCTTCTGAAGGAATTTAGTCTATATAAGGACTTTGGTCTTCCATGTAAGTCTGTCACTTGAGAATTCATCCACAGCAAGTTGTTCTTTTGTATAAGATCCTCGGATGCACAATTCCTTGTTGGTCTGGCAGAACATCTACGGATGTATAGAATGTTCATCCATAGATAGTTGTTATACTTAGTCAATTTACAAATTTGACTAAGTATGATGTTATTCCTGCAATCAGACATATAAATCAACACAGTTATTCGTTAACATATACATATATTGCATACACAAAGAGAAATATGTACAAGAGTTTATTACAAAAAAGATTATTTGAATGAATGCATGCATTAATAATCGAATGAAAGTATGAAAGGCTTGCAAGCAAACGTATGGAGGTTCACCCCTAATGAAGGATGTTAGCTCAACCGTGTGTGGGTTAGCTACCCCGGAAGGATGCACACTTGGGCTTGATCCATGTGATTAAGCAGATGTATGGAGGTTCACTCCCAATCAAGGGTATTAGCTTAACTGTGTGCGGGTTAATTACCCCAGAAGGATGCATACTAGGGTCCAATCCTTGTGATTGACCATATGCATGGGACCCTTGCCTCTCACCCTAGGTAACTGGAGTCAGCTTCGTGCATAATGTTTGGGGTCTTTGAAAGACCTCAGGCCCAGTACTGGCTTTATGCATGACAAAGGGGTGAAGCACATGGCATTGGTCCAAGTGAAAATAAAGATGTAATGACGTATGAATGAAAGTAAAGATTTAATGATGAATGAACGGAATGAACGAACGTATAGTGAATATAATAATGATATTATCTATGTGTACGTATGATGTGTGATCACATGCAAAGTAAAGTATGGTTTTAATGAAAGTAAAGTATGTTTTATATTAAAACTAGAACTCATTCAGCAACGCCGACTTTGATGCATTTTTCGAGTTGGCAGGTGAGCAATGCTGAGGATGGCGCGGGGCAGCTACTTGGCATTTTAGATGGCATTCTTTTGTTACTGTTTTTGCATTGTAATGCGAATAAATGAAAATGTGTAATGAATAATTGTATTAACTTGCAAAAGCAGTTATTATAAAATAAAAAGTTATTTAAATGTTCCGCTACGATGTTTTTATGAAAGTTAAATTTAATTGTATGTTTTCTAAGCAATGATTGGCCAGCTATAAGCATCTGGGAACAGGGCCTTACAAGTTGGTATTAGAGCCAAGTTTAAGTGAAACAGGTAAATTTTCAAAATAAACCTAAACTTAAACTGAAAATGGGACGGAAAGGGAAGGGATGCCAGTCCGAGTAGCTGCGTGCCATTGGATATTTTCTTAATGATTAACCGGTATTATGTGCGCATGTTATGTGGTTATGTGTTGCTGGTAGATTTAGATACTAATGTAGTCAGGACAGGTAATGCTTGGGGTATGAAGAGTAAAGTAAGTGGCTAATCACAACTGGCCATTGTAATTAGGGACTTACTATACCTGACATAAACTGAGTTGTTCCCTTGAATGACCGTGTTGGTGTTTAAATCTTTTAGCATGTGTGTGAGGATGGTCGTGGTAGATCATCTAAAGCTTCACGTGGTGGAGGTCGTGGTGCTGAACCATGGTTTACGAGAGGAATACCTAGAGCCGAAAAGGTGGTTCATGATGCTGCTCACTGGTGGGTGAGAGAATGGAAGCTGTTCTAAATATCAACGAGTGTTGGGAGGATCAGAAAGTAAAGTTTGTTGCCCACACGTTTGTGGACTCGGCTCTGTGCTGGTGCGATAATATAGTCCAAGCCGAGGGTAGTCGGGAAATTGGGAGGATGAGATGGTACGAACTGAAGAAGTTGGTGATTGAAGAGTTTTGTCCTCATAGAGAAATGGACAAAGTTGAGAGAGTCTCCTTGTAGTTGGAGGCGGGAACCATGACACATCAGCAGTACACCACCAAGTTCAATGAAATGGCACGTCTGGTGCCGGATTAGGTGACGCCTCTGTCGTGGAAGATTAAGAGGTACATTCAGGGCTTGCTGGCGGATATTCGCAGGCACATGATCGCTGCCCGACCGAGCACGTTTAGGTCGGCATTTGATTTGGTAGGAAGACTATGATGAGTGAGCCGACACACTCGATTCAGCAGATCCATAAAAGCAGCTGGCACATTGGTCAAACCAAATGACACGACAAGAAACTTGTAATGACCATAACACATACGAAAAGTTGTTTTAGGAATATCCTGCTCCTTCACCTTTAGCTGTTGGTAGCCAGATCGAAGATCTATCCTTGAGAACCAACTGGCACCTTGAAGCTGATCAAACAAATCATCAATTTTCGGTAAGGGGTATCGGTTCTTTATCGTCAACTTATTCAGCTCACGGTTGTCAATACACATCCCCATACTACTATCTTTCTTCTTCACGAATAAGACTGGAGCACCCCAAGGAGAGATACTCTGTCTAATAAACCCCTTATCAAGTAGCTCTTACAATTGCTCCATCAACTCTTTCATCTCAGTCGGAGCCAACCGATACGGTGCCTTGGCAACAGGTTGGGCACCGATATCAAGTCAATCTGGAACTCGATCTCACGGTCAGGTGGCACTCCTGGTAAGTCGTCTGGGAATACTTCTGTAAATTCACACACAACCAGTACATCAGACAATTGTGGTGCTGGTGTATCCACATCCTTATCATAGGCCAAGTAGGCACTACATCCACGCCTCATGCACTTTCCCGCCACCGCCATTGAGACAACTTTTGGGATCGTCGTGACCCGATCACCATAAACCGTTATTGAACTCCCGTTAGGCGCTGTCAATCGAATCATCTTCTTGCGAAACACAACGTTCACCTCATAGTCCGCTAACTAATCAATCCCAAGAACCATAACAAAACCACCTAAGGTCATCATGAACGGTCTAACCGGAAACTTATAACCTTCTAATTCCACATCACATCCGTCTATCACCTCAAAAATCTTGGTAGAATTACCTATGGCAGCTTCTACATCAAAAGGCGCATCTATATTCTTACTACTAACAGGCAGTTTAGCACAGAAATCAGCAGAAATTAAACTTTTACTAGCACCAGAATCGAATAACACAAAGGCTAAATTTTGGTTTACTAGAAACATACCGGACACAACATTAGCGTCCGTCCTAGCCTCCTCCTATGTCATTGTGAATGCCCTGGTGCTCGCCCTTGGTCCTTCTCCCCCAGTCATCTTCTTCCCTGCACCAAAACTTTCAGCCCTCGGCTTCTTGCAGTCTCGCTCATATGGCCCTCCTCGCCATAACTAAAACACTTCACAGTCTTAGAGGCTGTTTGGCAACTTCTGAATGATTAAGTGCTGAACCATTAAAAGGTCTGAACCATTAAGTGCCGAACCATTAAGAGGTCTGAACCATTAAGAGATAGTATATCATTTAACTATTCAAAGACAAATGTCGGACCAATTCAGATAGTATGTCTTAACCATTCAGCATTAGACCTCTTAACCATTCAGCATCAGTATAATGCTTAATCATTCAGAAGTAAATGTCTTAACCATTCAGACATGTGCTGGCGAAACAAACAGTCTGAACCATTAAGTGCTGAACCATTCAGACCTCTGAACCATTAAGAGGCTGATTAAGAGGCTGCGAAATAGCCCCTTACACTCCCTCGCCATATGGCCAGGTTTCCCACATTTGAAGCACACGTTAAATCCCAATCTACATTCGCCAGTGTGTTCCTTCCCACACTTGCCACACCTCCTCGACCCTGCACCCGATGTGACCATACATCAGTCATCCACCCGTGCCTTCTTGTTACTTGTTGAGGCACCACCCTGATCGAACCTTTTCCTATTCCAATTCCGATCACTACCACCCTTCTTGCTTGCCTCCGCCACCACAAGAACCAGAGACCCCTCATCCGGCGGGTGGTGATGAGAGTACTAATTTGAGAGCTTAGTGAAGGAGGCGATTGTGGAGGAAGTACATCAGGTCATGTGGACGATCCTACCGTCTGTGGTGACCGAAGTGATAAAGGCTATTAGAGATGGGGAAAGAAGGGAAAGGAGTAGACCTACGGGCAAAAGGAGACAGCCCATGACTGAGACGGTTTTGGCAGATGGCGAAGAAGAGGAGGAAGATGAAGAGTCTACGCCGGAGGTGGCACAAGGCTGTAACTATGGGGCATTTCAAAGGTGCAAGCCCCTTACTTTTGATGGTAATGGCATTGCTGCTTGATATTGGATAAATCAATGATGTGTTTATTGATGATATCCAGATTTATTCGAAGAGCGAGATAGAGCATGCCAGTCACATTTGGGAGGTTCTGGAGACGTTAAGAAAGGATAAGTTGTACGCTAAGTTCTCCAAGTGCACGTACTGGTTGTGCAAGATTCAATTCTTAGGTCACGTGGTGAAACCTGACGAGATCATGGTGGATCCAGCAAAGGTAGAGGTGGTGATGCAATGGAAGTCTCCAAAGACGCCATCCAAGATTCATAGTTTCTTAGGTATGGCGGGCTACTACAGAAGATTCATCCAAGACTTTTCTAAAATCGCTTCTCCAGTAACTAAGTTGACCAGGGAAGATGTGAAGTTTGTATGGGGTCAAGCTCAAGAGAAGGCGTTCAAAGAATTGAAGGTGAGTTTGACTCAAGCTCCTGTTCTGTCATTAACTTATGGAAGTGAAGATCTGGTGGTTTATTCTAATGCTTCCTACTTGGGGTTGGGGTGTGTGTTAATGCATTCAAGGAAGGTTATAGCCTATGCATCCCGACAATTGAAGGTTCATGAGGTCAATTATCCTACTCATGACTTCAAGCTAGTAGTTGTGGTCTTTGCGCTAAAGATTTGGAGGCACTATCTTTACGGGACGAAGTGCACCATATTCACTGACTACAAGAGCTTGAAGTACTTCTTTGAGCAGAAGGACCTGAACATGAGATAGAGACGATGGTTGGAGCTTATAAAGGATTATGGCTGCAAGATCCATTACCATCTGGGCAAAGCCAACGTGGTGGCGGATGCCCTTAGTCGAAAAAGAAGGCCCGAGCCGATTCGGGTAAAAGCTTACGAGATGATCATTACCTTTGATGTGATGAAGAAAATTAAGTAATTCCAGGATTAGGCCTTGGAAGAAGATCATCTTAACTCTGAAAGAATGAGAGGTCTAGTCATAGAATTAGGTGAAAACACGCTTGGTGTTAGAACTCGATTCGGGAGGATGTGGATTCCTCGTTTTGGGGATCTACGGGTGAAGATTTTGGATGAACACAAGAATCGATACTCCATTCATCCCAGTGCCACTAAGATGTATCAAGACATGAAGAAAGATTATTGGTGGCCGGGTATGAAACGCGATGTGGTGGAGTATGTGAGTAAGTGCCTTAATTGTCTACAGGTGAAGGCCGAATATCAGAAGCCGTATGGGAAGATCCAACCATTGGATATACCAGAATGAAAGTGGGAGCACATCACCATAGATTTCATTACAAAGCTTATGTGTACCCCGAAAGGGTATGATGCTATATGGGTGGTTGTTGATCGTCTGACGAAGAGTGCTCACTTTCTACCGATCCGCGAGACATATTCATCTGAGAGGTTGGCAGATCTTTTCATTAAGGAGATTGTAACTCGTCATGGTGTACCGGTGTCTATGTGTCTGATCGTGACACCCGGTTTACATCAAAATTTTGGAAGAAATTCCACGATGCTATGGGGACGAGGTTGCACATTAGCACGACTTATCATCCTCAGACATATGGTCAGTCAGAAAGGACCATTCAGATCTGTTTATCTCTTTCATTCTTTCATTCTCCACTTTTAACTCTTCAATCTCTTTCTCTTTGCTTAAATTTTCCTCTTTCAATTTTTCAATCTCATCAACATCAACTATTTCCTCTGTTTGTATAGACACATTGTGTGACATATTAACAGGAATTTCTTCTACTCCTTCATTTGTATCAAATTCAAATACTAGATTCAATAAAATATCATTTATAAAGTCAGAATCAAATGTTTGATTTTGAGAATTCCTTTCTTGTACAGCTTCCTCATGAATGACATCAACATTTTCTTCATTCATAGGTTGTGGTTCATCTCCAGTATCTTCTGCATTTCTTTCTTCATATCCTTCTTGATGTGCTTCTGTGGCATCATCATTTCCATCATCATCATCACTTTCTTCACTTGATGAACTTTCAAACACATCATTATCACTTTCTTCATCAACTTCTACATCTTCAATCAAATCATTTGGATCTATTGGTTCTTCTTTAGTTAGATGGAAGTGTGGCTGAGTAATATCAACTTCATCCATTGATACATTCCTAATATAATCAAAAACTAGAATGTTTTGAGCACCAGTGATCATTGCCAGTCTTTTGTAAACAACCTCTGTCATGTGCTCTAACTGAATCTTTTCACAATTAACTTCTTCAGCATACAGATCTGGATTTGCTTCATTAATGAGAAGTTGAAGAAATCTTGGGTACATCAAGTATTTATTCCTTACTCCTCTTTCAAGATTAAAAATGAAACCATTCATTATCCACTTAGACATATTGAATCTTCTGTTTGTGGATAAGGCTATAATAGGAGATGCAATGTCTACGGGGAATGAATCCCATCCAGCACTTCTTTTAGACATGCAATGTTGAAAGATATAGCATAAAAGCTTCCAATGCTTAAATACACGAGCTCTGAAAAATTGCTTCTTAGGGAAATGATCTGGATGACCCATTCGTAGAAAAACCTCTCTACATTCATTAAATGTATATTCTGATAAGTCTTCAGGATCATTATCACCTAGTCTTAGAGCTAGTCTGATTGCTTCTTCAGAAACTTCAAGCATTCTTTCTGATGTGATGAAAGCTCTTAAAACTTTGTTTCCTTTATCATCTCTTTCAATTTGAGCAATTCTCTAGAATTTCTTAATCATTCTTCCATTTATCATTGGTCTTGCACACATAGCATATACATACTTTGTTCTTAGCAGAAATCTGATAATTTCTTCATATCCAATTGCTTCATCCTTATATATAGCATGATTAACATTTTGTCTTTATTTGTCTTTTAATAGTTTGTAATAGTATAGGGACTATTTGTGTAATTTGTTAGTTCCTTACTTTTTGTTTTCAGTATAAATAGCTTAGACTTGCAGATAGATAGTAACGAATACACAAGATATTCGAATCTGCTTTGATACTTGTAATTGTCTTAGCTTGATATTAATGAAAACTTGAATTTTATTGATATCTTGTTTTGATTTGATTACTTTGTGTGAATTTCATTGAATTGTGTTCATAAATCATCATAGATTGATTCATTTGATCATAGCAAATGGTATTAGAGCTATTGGTAAGCTGTTAGTGATTGATTTTTTTTTGAAGTTTATCGAACTTGAAAAACTCAAAAATATCACTGAATCTGTGATTAAGATACAATTCAATTGAAAATTTGTGAATTTCAGTTGTGTTTCATCATCAGAAACATGATTTGAATCACAATTAGCGGATCAATTCATCAAGTTCAAGTCAATTTGTTGAATTTGTTGTTCAAAAAAGGTTTGAAGTTTCGAACTGAAAATCTCAAAATTGAGTGATTTGTTGTTGAAATTGAAGAAATTGATATTAAGAAGAATGTATATCAGCATAAAACTCGTTTAATTGAAAAGTTTCAATCGAATTCTTCAACATTTGAAGAATTCAAAAGATTTGAGTTTGTTACATTCATTTGAAGATGATGAATGTGTCGCATGAGCTGAGATTGATTAAAAATGTCTAAGTGTTAGTCGCATTAACACTGTGTAGACGTTCTTAGTTAGTCGTTTGAGTACTGTTGAAGAGAAGAATCTCAGACGTATCACCTTTGTTGAGAAGTATTTGAACTGTTTAGACGTTTGACAACTGTGTAGGCGCATTAACACTGTGTAGACGCATCAACACTGTGTAGACGCATCACAACTATTCAGACGTTTTACAACTGTTCAGACGCATCAATTTTAGGCATTTTGGAAAAATTTTCTAAGGCATTCCCTTAGACAACTCTCAACTTAGACGCATCAACTGTTGAGGCGTTTGAATACTGTTCAGACGTTTCAACCTTGATACTTAGAATTTTTTTTAAAAGAAAATTCTTTGAAAACTTTTTCAAATTTTTTAAAATTCAAAATATAAGAAAACAACAAAAATATAAAAAAACTGGTGAAATCAAAAGATTCTGAAAACAGAGTTCCAAAACTTAAAAATAGAGCTGATTTCAAAAATTGGTCTCTTAGACTAAAACAACATTTTAATTCCATTGACACTGATCTCTGGAAATCTATAGAAAAAGGACATACATTCCTATAATAACTGATGGACCTGACAGATAATTTGTGTATACTAAAGATTCTCCAGAACCTTATCCAGAAGATGATCTTCAAGGAGATGATCTGAAAAGAGTTAAGAATGATATTAAAGCCTATTCATTGATGTGTAAAGGACTACCTTTGGAAGTTCTTACAAGGCTTGATGCATATCAAACTGGATATACACTATATAAAGCATTGAAGATCATTTGTGAAGGAGGTAAGGAGATTCAAAATTAAAGAAACAAAAGCTGAAAAGACAATAGAATTGTTTCAACATTTGTCTGGAGAGACAATAAATCAGATGATGAACAGATTTTTTCAACTCATAACTGAGATGTCAACAGCTAGTATCAAACCTGATCTTGAAGATTTAAATCTCAGACTACTCAATGCTTTACCATCATCATGGAAACAAACTGTAACTCTACTAAAGCATCTTGAGAAGTTCCCAATTGATCTAGATCTTCTTATTGCAAAAATAGAATCAGTGGAGATTGATGAAAGCTCATGGAACAATGATAGAGCAGCATGAATGTCTCAATATCAGTTTGTGCTTCTCCTGCAACCACCATAGAAAATGCATTCATGGCAAAGAGTGAGAAAAGTCTGAAGAAGAAGGAGATCTGTTTGTTGGAGTAGGATTTTTCACTGACTCATCATTTACCAGTGCACCTGCATATACAACTCAGTCTCATTCTCAATCTCCTCCTAAACCACACTCCCAATCATCAAATATTCAAACAGAGACTTCTTCATCAACTAACTCTGCTAAATCTAGCAAAGTTAAAGATGTGATTAACATTCTATTAGAGGATGAAGAGTCCAAAACTGCATTCACTGCGTTTATGGCCAGCTTTCAAGCATATCAAGGTAGCCATTTAACTCAACTAGATTTTGTTTTGCAGGATTTATTTGAGATGGATCCTGAATATGTTGAAGAGATGGACCTGAACTGGCAGATGGTGATGATTGCCTACAGGACTCAAAAACATTCTTATGTCGACAAGAAATACAAGCCTAGTGCAAACAAGACTGTTGGATTTGACAAGTCAAAAGCTAGATGTTTTAACTACAACAGTTATGGACACTTCTCAAGAGAATGCAAAGCTCCAAGGAATAATGGAGGAAGTGCTCAATCAAGCTCAAACAATCAAAGGTTTCAACAACTCAGAAGACTTTTCAAAATCCTTATCAAAGTCTTCCTATGCCAGAGCTTAAAGATGAAACCAAATCATCTGATGAACAAAGAAGCTCTAGTAGTCAGCATAAAAGATGGATATGATGGAGTGCATATGCAGATCAATTTACAAATGATCTAACATCAAGTGTATCTCTTATTGCAGAAATTCAAGAAGAAGATTGGTCAGAAAACAATGACCCAAAAGTGGAAAGTGATGAAGAGGAGATGACTATGATTGGAGTGACAAGTCTGATCCTAAAGAGGATACAGAGGAAGTAGCTCTAATGGTTCAGTCTGATCAACCAAAGGTTAACTCTTCTACTTCAAAACCTGAAACCATAGTTCCAAAATTTCCTGAAATACCATCAGAAGTAAGAGAAAAGCTTTGCACCAAATCATGCTATGAACATGTTGAACACTACAGAAACTATTCATTCAAAATCTGTGAAAAGCTAAAACAAGAGGAATCTATGCATAACCAACTTAAATCTGATCATAATACTATAGATCAAAAGATTATCTCTCTTCAAACTTCATGGAACAAAACAATCAAAGATTTAGAAATTGTAACAAAACAACTAGAAGAGATGACCAAGAATCTTGAACAAGAGAAATAGCACATGCTGCTACTCAAGTTGATCTGGAAAAGTAAAGTTTCAAAAATTATAGTAGAAAACTAATCAGTGAAAGAAAAGATAGACAAAAAGCAGGGTTAGGTTTCACTCATGAACCTATGCCTGACTATCACAAACACACTACCGGAGACTTCAATACTCATGATCATTCACCTGAAAATAAAGCAAAGCTTAAAGCCTTACGGATCAAAAACAAGAATGCAGAAGAAGAAAAGAAAATGTTCAAGTATTTGTTGAAAAAGATCAAGAAAAAATCAAAAATGGTCATCCAATCAAGATAAAATCATATGAACCAAAACAACCAAAACAACATATCTCCTCTGATCAATTCATAATGTAATAGAAGAAGTGAGAGTTCAAAACAAGGATAACAACAGATAGGAACATCAGAATTTCAAACACCATCAATATGAAACATTTCAATCAGAAAAGGAATCTTCTTATGATGATGTTCAATCTGAAAATAAACCAAGTTCTTCTAAATCAAAGAATCAAAGAAGAAGAAAGAAATCTGCAAAAGCAACATATGAACAAAACAAAAGTTCAGAAAATTTGATTAAAGCAACAAATCAAACATCAAAACTAAAACCAATTAAATTTGTGTCAGCAGGTATGTTAAATATGAATTCTCTTCCAAATAATAAAACAAATATTATGAACAAAAAGGTTTGTTTCTAATATATTCAAGAAGGAAGTTCATGTTAAACAAATGAACAATTGACACAAAATCAAACTGTGAAAAATGAAAGACACAGTTTAACTATTTGACACCAAAATCAAACATTATGTCATTGTCAAAAGTTAACAAAAAGTTGTTTCAACTCCACAAAAGTACTGTGAAATTTGTGATATGAAAAATCACAATACTGCTAAGTGCTACTTCAACAAGTACTGTCACATATGTGACATGAGAAATCATTCGACAGCAGATTGTTATTATAACAATATTGTACTTATTGTGATGAAAACTCACAACACTGCAAATTGTTACTTTAGAAATAGATCTCTCACTAGAAACTTTGCAAAATAAACATGAGCAAAGGATTTGCTAATCCACAATATTTGAGAAATCAAACTAATGGATTTCAAAGAGACATTAATCAACCTAGTAGGTTTGAGATCTTTTCCGAAGAACATTATGTGAGATCAAAACATAACATGCAAGAACACTTCATACCAAGATCTGTAAGGATGAATAATAAAATGTTAGTCCATCAATACATTTCAAAAGATGATCAATCAAATGGTATGAATGTTCACAATAAATCAAACAATTTTCAAAATAAATTGGTCAATTCATCAAAAATAACCTGATTTGAATAATCTCCATTATAAACATTTACAATTATTGATAAATTTGGAAAGCCCAAGACCATTTCGGCTTGGGTAGATATTTCAACTTAACTTTCTTGTAGTGCAGGTACGCCCAAAAGACCATCAATACATGGTATGTGGATAGTGGGTGTAGTCGGCACATGACAAGCAATACTGCCTTCTTACAAGACTTTAAGTCAAAAGATGGAACTCACGTCGCCTTGGTGGTGACGCTGGAGGAAAAATAACCGGAGAAGGAACAGTATCCAATGGGATAATAAGCTTTGATAAGTCAACTTTTGTTCACAGTTGAGCTTTAATCTTTTAAGCGTATCTCAAATATGTGACAAATCTTATTCTATTCTGTTTGATGATTCATTCTGTTATGTTTTGAAGCCAGGTTTCAAGATAAGCAAAGATTGGTGATTGTTACCTGAGAGAGACAGAGATGTATGCAAATTGGATATGTCTCAAGTTGATCCTTCAACTGGAACAACATGCCTAATTGCAAAGGCATCAAATGATGAAAGCCAGCTTTGGCATAGACGTCTCGGTCATTCAAACTTCAAGAACATGAACAAGCTTGTAGCTGGAAATCATGTCATTGGACTTCCATCTAAGAAGTTTGCAAAAAATGATCACTGCTCAGCATGTCTTGAAGGAAAGCAACACAGAGCGTCTTATAAGTCCAAGCCTATAACTCAACATCCAAACCTCTCAGATGTTACATATGGACCTTTTGGACCAAAAAATCTATTGTTAGTTATCATTGATGACTTCACAAGATTTTCATGGGTTTTCTTCATTTATGCCAAAGCTAAAACAGCTGATTTACTAAAAGAATTTATCATTAAAGTTGAAAATCAATTAGACAATAAAGTGAAAATAATAAGAAGTGATAATGGAACGGAATTCAAAAATGCTAACATTGAAATGTTTTCTGCACAGAAAGGGATAGCTCAGCAGTTAAGTGCTCCCAGAGCTCCTCAACAAAATGGAGTTGCTGAAAGAAAGAATAGAACACTGATTGAAGCTGCTCGTTCTATGTTAGCTGATGCAAAAATCCTATCACTTTTTGGGATGAAGCTATCAACTGCGTGTTTCGTTCAAAATCGAATCTTAATCGTCAAAGATAAACTGAAAACTCCATATGAGTTAATGTTTGGCAGAAAACCGAACATAAACTTTTTAAAATCATTTGGTTGTCCTGTTATCATTCTTAATTCAAGTGATCAATTAGGAAAATTTGAAGCAAAATCTGATAATGGATTTTTCGTTGGATATTCATCAGTTTCAAAAGCCTATCGAGTCTACAACTCTAGCACAAATGTAATCCTTGAAACATTCAACGTTAAATTGCTGGAAAATTCTTTTCCATCAGTTTCAAATGGTCCCACACGGTTATTTGACTTAGATTCATTATCAAACTCTTTTCAATCTAATTTGTTTGATCAACCAATTGTCTTGATTCTATAGATAAGAAGACTCAGAGGAGATCTTGGATCTTTCAGTGAAGATTCAGATTCTGATGACCCAGATGATTCAAGCTCAGACTACCCATTTTGTCATTTGTCAAGGATTCAACAATACAAAACCATGAAATATAGTTTCAAATCATCAGAGTCAATTAATCACATCATTCAGAGTCATTAATCAGGAAGAATCACAAAATATTCCTAATGATGGTAATGAGTTTTTGATGCCCTGAGTCTGAACATCATCCATTTTAGGTGATGTAGTTGATACAGTAACTTTGATTACCTTGTTAATTCACCTACTCAAGTTCCAAACTTCAATCCACATTCTTCTACTTTGATACATGAGTTTTCCAACTTCAATCAAACAAATCTAGATGTTAATGTTCAATGTGATGAGATTACTACATCTCGTATTCACAAGAATCATCCCATTTCTCAGATTATTGGTTCATTGAATGAGAGAACAACAAGGAGTAAATCAGAACAAGCAACGTATGCTTATACTCTTGTTTTCTTTCTCAATTGTTCCTAAAAATGTTACCGAAGCATTAAAGGACAATGGTTGGATAGAAGCCATGCAAGAAGAATTACTTCAATTCCGCAACAAGAAGTGTGGATTTGGTGGATCTACCTGATGGAGAAAATGCAATTGGCACGAAATGGTTATTTAGAAATAAGACTGATGATCGTGGTGTTGTAATAAGGAACAAAGCGAGACTTGTTGCACAAGGATACACACAGGAAGAAGTATAGATTATGATGAAGTGTTTGCACCAGTTGCAAGACTTGAATCAATTCGAGTTTTCTGGCTTATGCTTCATTCATGAAATTCAAGGTGTATCAAATGGATGTAAAGGGTGCATTTCTATATGGTCCAATCACTTACAATGTGTTTGTGAAGCAACCTCCAGGCTTTGAGGATGCACAATTTCCACATCGAGTATATAAACTGAGTAAAGCTTTATCTGGACTTCATCAAGCCCCTAGAATTTGGTATGAGACGTTGTCACACACTTAATCCAACATGGATACACACGAGGGAAAATTGATCCAACTTTATTCATAAAGAAGGATAATAATGATCTTTTATGTGTACAAGTGTATGTTGATGATCATATTTAGTTCTACCTGTCCAAATTGTGCAATGAATTTGAAGAAATCATGAAATCTCGATTCCAAATGAGTTCTATGGGAGAGATTAACTTCTTTCTTGGACTTCAAGTCAGCAAACTACAGATGAATCTTTATCAATCAAGAAAAGTTTGTTGACAAGCTCTTAAAGAAATTTAGTTGCAAGACTGTCAGTCCATACGAACTCCAGCAGATTTTAACACCAAGATTGAACCTGATCCAAAAGGAAAATCTATTGATCAAATGTTATACAGATCAATGATTGGTTCTTTGATGTTCTTACTGCATCTAGATCAGACATTATGTATGCTGTTTGTGTATGTGCTAGGTATCAATCAGACCCGAAAAATCTCACTTAATTGCTGTCAAAAGTATTCAGGTATCTCAAAGGTAACCACTTAGGGCTTTGGAATCCTTACGAGGGTAACTTTGAACTATATGGATATACAGATAGTGATTATGGTGGATGTTGTCAAGATAGAAAATCTACTTCGGTGGGTGTCAATTTCTTGGTCCCAGATTAGTCTCGTGCAATGTAAGAAACAAACAAATGTCTCTGTTTCAACTGCAAAAGCTAAGTACATTGCTGCATCAACAGGATGTTCTCAAATCCTTTGGTTGCAAAATCAATTACTGGATTATGGGTTCAACTTTCTTAAAACACCAATTTACATTGATAACACAGCTGCTATGTTCATAACAGCTAATCCTGTTCAACACTCAAAAACAAACATATCGAAATTTGATATCATTTTCTTAGAGATAACTCTGAAAAGGATTAATCATATTGATTCAAATTGCAATAGAAAACAATTGGCAGATCTATTTACTAAAGCCTTCCTACCAGGACGTTTTGAGTATTTAGTAGAATCAATTGGTCTTATAAATCATATGTGATCTCCCTACATCAAAGATCATAATAAGTGATACTCTAATTGTTAATTGCCTGTTTATATTTTGTGTGTGTGATTTTATGATTTTTCATAAAAAATCAAATACAAAAATATATATCAAAATACAAAAATAGAGTCTTTTAGAAAGGATTATGTTTGCATCATGTGAGAATGATAGTACATTAGTGAGATCAGTTGCATACTTCACTCATCAATATTCTAGACATGATCAGATATGCTGTGTAGAAATATCGACTATTATGCTGAAAAAGTAATTCTTATGATCAAACTAAACATACATGCTTATGTGTATTCATCTGAGTACTTTTAGTTTTTTTGTTGATCCATGTATGTCCCTAGATCATGATTTGAAATGTAATGAATCTTGTCTGTCTAAGTATGATGTAATTTGTATTGATTATGAAATGACATAAATTGTTTGTTACTTATGATGTTTAATATTTCATTAATGAGTCGTGATTGAATTGATTGGTTTTTGATTGTTTGAATGGTTGCACATTATTTATATTAATTAAACATTCAAACTTAACTTAATGAAGTTCTCATGCGAATGGCTCATGCGAATGAACCATACCATGAAACTTCACACATTGACTCAGTCGCACGACTGAACCAGGAGACTGGATCAGTCGTACGATTGTAACATAAGATTGGCTCAGTCACACGACTGAACACTCAGTCGTACGAATGAATCAACCGCATGGTTCAATCGCACGACTGAACCAGACTAATGGTTCAGTCGCACGATTGAATAATACCAACCTATAAATACAACTCAATTCGTGAAAAATAAGTACTCTCGATCATTACGATTCCAGACGTACCCTAGCCATCCAGAAACCTTCCAATTCGTTCTCCAAGTTCATAGAACACATTAGATCGATTTACAATCGATTTCTAACGTTAGTTTCAATTCTTGATTGATTTTTCGTGTGTTCTCACTGATTGGATCGCCAATCAAATAGGATTCCGCACTATTTGATCTGGTTTACACGTTAATCTCTAGGTATTTCGGTCAAATACCAGGTTCTAACAAGTGGTATCAGAGCTTTGACTCTTGATTACGTGTTGATACAATCAAGATTGCATAAAAGTTTGTGTTTTTGCACTAAAAACGCAATCTTTGGCATCAAAAGTGATCTTGGAAGTTCCCTGCTCATCGAAGTTTGGTTTCTACGGACTTAGGCGATTAGAACTTGTGAAATTTCGAATCTTTACGGCTGAAACCCGTCAAACCTAGAAATTTTCGCAAAACAGCAGCTTCAGTCGCACGAGTGACTCATTCGCACGACTGGACTCCATTCGCATTGCTTCTATACGCACGATTAGACATATCGCACCCTCATTCGGCCGACTGAACCGTTCGTTCGCATAGCTCATACGCACCAGATTCATTCGCCCGACTGAACCAATCGCCCAGTTCAGCCGCACGATTGAACCAGTCGCAGAGTTCATACGCAGGATTAGATCATTCGCATCCTTCAGTCGCATCAGTGAAAGTTTGTTTGATTAGATTCTCAGTTTATTAGTCATGGAAGATTAGATGTCAGCCTTTACTGCTGGGAAGGACTCAAGGATACAAAACCTGCTGTTGCTTGAGAGTGAGGTGGGTAATCACAATAACCACCAAAGCTTTTGACTTTAGATGAGTTTCCCCACTGAAAGAACGTTTTGAGATCTACCTTAATGGAGTAGATCCTAATCTGTGGGAAGCCATTGATCGGTTATAGTACACCGGTGGGAGCTGATGGAGTTAAGCTAACATTAGCGGGATGACAGACGCACAAAAATAAAGTACAATGCAGAGAAAAAGGTTTATGCATGATCATTCAGTCTTTCCCCAAAGACATATTCCACCAGTATTCAGAGAACAAGTAGTCCAAGAAACTGTGGGATGGCTAGAGAAGAGATATGATGGGAATGCGTCATTGAAGGCAATCAAGGCAAAGGAGTTAAAGAAGGAATTCGATAACTTCTCATCGATTGGTAATGAAAGTTTAGACGAAGTCATAGACGAATTCTACCACTTGATGAGCGAATTGCATACACATGGAGTGGAAACGAATATGGAAGAGAAAGTAAGCAACTTCGCAGACGGATTGCCTGATAAGTGGGCTACATTCGTATCTAACCTGAGACAGAATGGAATGCTTGTAAAGCTGGATATAAATGACTTCATTCTTAAGTTGCGAGAAGAAGCACTAAGGATGAAGTATAGAGCTCAGAAGTCTTCGTACACACAAAATCCAGCTTTATACAACACCACGCCTCAAGCTAAGACATCTAGAGCACCACTCCAGAATGCTTTTGTGTCTAGCTCGTCAGGTCCTTCACATGCTTCTCCTTCTGGATCAGACACGTCTGGGTCGTCATGTACCCATTATATTGGATCAGAAGCAAGTTCTACCAAACTGAAGATCGAGAACCTCGTAATGTGACCGTAGAAGTAGCTCGAGAGCATATGGATCTTTTAGCAGCAGTGGTTCATTCATATGATGGACTTGTTGCCGGGAAGATTGGAAACTGCCATCTGGCAGATGAGGACTACGAGCAGGTGGATGAAATGGAGCTTGAGAGGATGGATATAATGTGAGCCTTAGCTAGAGCTGTCCGAAGGGCGAAGAAGTTTGTTAAGAAGACTGGACAGAACTTGATAGCTACTAGGATACCATATTTGGCTTTGACAAGAGCAAATGACCTGCTTCAACTGTGAAGAGAATGGCACTTCAAAAGAGAATGTGTCAAGCCAAAGAAGACGGGTAATGGGAACCCGTTCTCGTCCTTTACTCGCCAAGACAAGCAAGCCTCCAGTTCTACTTCATCAAACAAGGATCCAAAAGCCTTGACTGCTCATGATGATGAAGGACAGGATTGGAGTTTTAGGTTTGTCTCACCAGGAGAATCTACATTGCCAGTGTTGAGGATATTGATGATGATTCTGCGAGTGAAGTGATCTAGCAGTTGAGATAGCAATGTCACATAGTGAAGAAACAACTGCAGCCGAGGTCAGTTACAAGCCAAATGAGGAGATTTCCACGTCAGAGACAGAAAAGTCAGAATCACCAGAACCAGACATCTGATGCTGCACTGATGGCTAACTCTTCTGAACCAACTCAGGTAAGTACTACTGACCAAATGTTTAATAATCATGCTTGTTCTGATTGTGATACTTTAGGATAGCATAGATGAAAATTTTGCTAGGTTATTAGATCATATGATAACTTAGTAAAAGATTTACGACTGTGCACTGAGGCTAATAGAGTACTAAAACAAAATGAGCATAGTTATAAAGAAAAGATAGACCTATTGACTAAACAACTTAGGGAAACCGAAGTAGTGGCCTTTACCCAAGCAAATGACATTAGGTACTATCTAAACTCCCTAGAAGAAACTAAGAAGCAAAAGTCAGTTCTAGAAGTAGAAGTTAATTCATTAAAACAGAAACTGCATAGTTAGACTAGTTCTTCACACATAGTTCAACACTTAGTGAGAGAAAGAATAACGAGGAGGGATTAGGCTACAAAGTGGTTCCACCACCACCTAGACCTTGATGAACACTATGTCTAGACCATAAATTAAACACCCTCAAGGATCATGTGGTGACTACTCCTCTTGTTACTGATCCAGACACCTCATGTTCATCTACTAATCTGGACAGAACAAAAGAGGCCACTTTAAAGGCAAAGGGTAAATTGCCTTGTGTTAATCTGGAAAATGAATTTGAAAAAGTTACTTAAAGTCAAGGTCAAACAGAGTCAAATCAGAACCTAAAAGGACTTCAAATGTTACTTTCTCACATGCTTCAAGTCAAAAACCAGTTAACCAAAAGTGGAACAGGTTAAAACAGTAAAATTTTGTAAACCAAAGAAAACATCAAACATACAAATTCAAACCAAAGTGATTGATGTACTAGAGTGTCACGCACTTCTCCACAAAGAAAGTCTACTCATAAAGTTGATAGCAGGTCATGCTACAACTGTGGAGAATGTGGACAAATTGCTTCCTATTGTCCTTTCTATCAGACACCTAGGAAGAAGATTGATCTTCAGGACTCTAGACCTAGGTCTTCTAAGAGGAGTTCTCTACCTCCACCTAGAAGAGCTAGTGAACCTAAAGTCCAACCTGTAAGCCATACGACTGTTTATCATAACAGGCATTGCACAAATCTGGCTTATGGAAAGAAAGTCAACCTACGTGTCTGATTCTGATGACAAGAAGAACCTGAGCTACCCTCACCCTCTAAGGGTCAATGGGTGGAGTTATGATGTGTGATGCCTGGGAAACCAAGACAGTAAAAGCTTGGGTTCCTAACCTAAACTAATTCATTTACTTTGTATGTGCAGGGTGTTCGATACAGTGCTGAGACTAACACGTGGATTATAGACAGCGGAGCATCCAGGCACATGACAGAAATAGAGCCCTTTATCAAACGTCAAACAAATAAAAGGAGGGCATGTTTCCTTTGCAGGAAACAAAGAGGCTATATCACAGCTCAGGGAGAAGTGGGAAATCAGAAAGTTAAGTTTGATAAGGTGAACTACGTTCAACAACTTCAGAACAACTTACTTTCTGTTTCCCAAATCTGTGATAAAGGATTTAAAGTCATCTTCGACAACAAGAAGTTTACGTGCTGAAGAAGAATAATGATCCCAGAAGACCAAGTTCTGATGACTGCTTCAAGATATAAAGACCTTTATGTCTTGGATCTGTCAACAGCTGCTACAACGGATCATGAGGTTCAGTGCTTTCTATCTAAAGCTACTGAGAAGGATTCATCTCCTGGCATAGGAGAATGGGACACATTAGTCAAAGGAGATGAATCATTTGATTCAAAGGATTTGTGAGAGGAGTAAATGTCAAGAACTTCCAACTCTGACTTTTGTGTAGCTTGCAAGAAAGGCAAACAGACAAAGAAGTCTCATAAGGAAAAGAAAGTTCATTCAATAGAACTTCCTCTTGAGCTTCTTCACATGGATCTGTTTTGGTCCAGTTAGTACAAGGAGCATTGCAGGCGACGTGTACTTTTTTGTGGTCACTGATGACTACTTAAGGTTCACTTGGGTAATGTTTCTGAAATCCAAATCAGAACATTGGAGACATTCAAGAATTAGTAACCACACTTGAATCTCTCTACAGCTAAAAGTTAGACAAGTCGCTCAGACAACTGGACAGAATTCAGAATCAAGGATGGAGGCATACTGCAAGGAAAGGGAATTTGCATCAATCACTTCTGCTTACCACCTCAGATGAATGGCGTTGCTGAGAGAAAGAAGGAGTTTGATAGAGACAACACGGACTATGCTGGCCTCGAAACTGCCTATCCAATTTGGAATGAGGCGGTGGCAATGCGTGTTATACACTGAATCGAGTCCTAATGTCAAGCGCCACGGAAAGACATGTTATGAGCTACTACAAGACGCAAACCGAATTTAGAGTATCTTGACCTTTTGGCGGTCGTGTACACTTCTGAAGAAGACACAAGAAGGCAAATCTCCAGAAGGCAGATGAAGGAATTTTTCTAGGATACACATACCGAACAAGCGAGTTTACAATAACTCAACGGTCTTGTAGAAGTGTGGTGTAATGTCGACGTTCAGAGATATACCACACCACCTACAGGCAAAGGACCTGCATACTTCTTCGATTATGATGGATTCTTCAAAGTCCTTCAACATCCCTCCTCTCCCTCGGATGATGAGTTAGCTACTAGGATGATGTATGATATTCTAAATACACCATCTAGCACACAGGGAGAATCATCTACTCAGTCAGGAGGGGGTAGTCGATGACAGTGACTCCTCCTCTAAGATGAAACTGAAGCAGATGACCAGAACAGTCAGGAGGAACAGGTTCCAGTTCCTGAAAGTCCACAAGCATCCATGAGTGATGCACCTTCGACTTCGGAACCTCAAACTCCATCTTCCTCAGATGCAGAACAAAATGTTCACAATCTCGGTTCTGAGGTGGTTGTGCCTACTACTCCAGGATCACGACTAAACGTCTATCATCCCCTTGACAATGTTATTGGGGATGTCAGATCAGGAGTACAAACCCGAAATCAGCTATACTCAGCTGATTACGCCTCAGTTATGGAGAAAGGTTACATTCATGATGGTGCTTATCGATGTTTTGTTTCGCAGGTTGAGCCAAAATATTCAGTGAAGCACTAAATGATGAGGCGTGGGTGAGTGCCATGCAGAAGAACTTCTGCAGTTTAAGAAGTTAGGTGTATGGACTCTTGTTGATAGACCTAAAGTGCTAAAGTCATTGGCACCAATGGGTACTAAAATGCAAGAAGGATGACCAAGGAGTCATTATCAGGAACAAAGCTCGACTGGTGGTTCAAGGTTTTCGCCAAGTCGAGGGGATTGACTATAATGAGGTGTTTGCACCCGTGGCAAGGATGGAAGCTATTCGTATCTTCCTTGCCTATGCATCGTACATGAAGATTAAAGTCTACCAATTAGATGTGAAGAGTGCATTCCTTCATGGGGAAATCAGGGAAAAGTCTATGTAAGTCAACCCAAGGGATTTGAAGACCCTTATCATCGGGATAGAGTTTACAAGCTCGACAAAGCTTTATATGGGCTTCATCAAGCTCCTCGAGCTTGGTATGAGAAACTCTCGACTCATCTTGTGAAACACGGCTTTCGCAGGGGAGTCATTGACTGTACACTGTTTATTAAAGAAAAGGATGGCGACCTACTGCTTGTACAGATATATGTTGATGACATAATCTTCGGGTCAAAGAACGAAGAGTTATGCAAAGAGTTTGAAGCAGTGATGAAGAAAGAGTTGAGATGAGTGCTATGGGGGAGATGAATTCTTTCTCGGGTTACAGGTGGATCAAACACCTAATGGGATCTTTCTACATCAGACCAAGTATGTAGGAGACATTCTCAGTCGCTTTGACATGGAGAATGCTTCTGCTGCTGGGACCCCACTTGCTACGAATCATGATATAGCACCTGATGAGAATGGAGATCTTGTAGATGCCACTATGTACCGAGAATGATTGGATCCCTCATGTATCTCACTGCCTCAAGACCTGATATTATGTATGCTACATGTCTATGTTCTAGATATCAGGCTAAACCAAAGGTCAACCATCTGATCGGGGTCAAGAGGATTTTTCGTTATCTGAAGAGTACACCCACACTGGATTGTGGTATCCTCATGATGATGACTTTGAGCTTACCACGTATAGTGACTCGGATTACGGGAAACTACAAGTCTACATCAGCGGGGGTGTCAATTCTTTGGGAGAAGATTAGTTACCTGGCAGTGTAAGAAGCAGACATCGGTTGCATTGTCAACCTGTGAAGCCGAATATGTTGCTGCTGCAAGTTGCTGTTCACAAATCATTTGGATTCAACAGCAAATGCGGGATTACGGTTTAAAATTCTCATCTACTCCTATTTTGTTGATAACTCTGCTGCAATTGCAGTAACTAAAAATCCGGTTCAACATCCTAAGACCAAACACATCGATTAAATACCATTCATAAGAGACTGTTTTGAAAAGAACTTAATTGATGTGGTTAAAATTAATACTGATTTTCAACGCGCTGACCTCTATACTAAAGCCTTTGATAAACCACGTTTCAATATTTGCTAGAGGTCAACGGCGTTAAAGAAAAGTGAGGTAATTCCTGATGATAATAATGTGTAGTCCGATGTAGTTTAGTTAAAGTTTATTTTATTTATGTTATCTGTTTTATTTCGTGTTATATATTTAAACTCATGTTATTTTGCTGTTTATTAAAATCCAAAAATAATTAAACCAGAAATGAAATAGAATAATCATAATAATAAAAATAAATAAATAAAATAAAATGAGGGAGAAGGGGTAACTAGCTGAAATAAGGTAGATTGTGTCTGTGATACCGATTCAATACCTTTGGAAAATGATAGTACACAGGAACAATCAAGAGGGACTTTAAAAATTAAAGTCTGTGTAGTCTAAGCAATATAAAAAGGGAAGATGATAGAAAACTGGCAACTCTAAGGTGACACACAAGAAAGTAGACTTAGAGGCTGCTAGACCACAAATGATATGTTGGTAGATTCAACACAATAGACAATTAGACCTGATTGGTGATCTCAAGATCAAACTAAGTTGTTCAACTGACTGTGGGCTTCCATCTTATCACTGGTTAACACAATCAAATATATTCCAATAAGGGGTAAGAGCATTTAAATGCCACAAAGTGTGCGGATGACCATAATTAGAGCAAAGCAAGAAAAATGAAAGACAAATGCAATAAAGCTAATGACTTATGTTGTTGGTGCACAGTGTGTAAAATAAAATAAGCTGCTCTAACAAGGAGATAGGTTGTGTGCCTCTCTGCTGTGCGATGGCACTGACCTGAGGATAAGCATAACCTAGATATTCTAGAATTCATTGTTGTTTGCCGCCTCTCTGCTGTGCGATGGCATGACCTGAGGACAGGCTTTCTTTGAAAGCTCTAAGAATAGTCTCTTCTTGTAATAATACCCGTAGACCACTCAAAAGCTTCTGAGGAATGTTGATTACCATATAAGTGTGGGATCCACAAAGTTAGTTGAAATAATTAAACCTAAATCAGTCACCAGTCTGCGTCAAAAGTCTGTGTATGGATTTAAGTGGACAAACATACTGACAATCTTAGTGGCTACATTCTTCAAGAGTTCTAATCAATGTGAAAATCTAAGAGTTCAGTATGATTTCCTTAAGTTGCTAACGACTCTGGATGAACACGAGAATTTAAGCATCAAAAAGTTTAATAACAAGTCCCAAATGATTTGACTTACCTGTATGATTCCAAAATGAATTGGTCCAGATATGATCAATCTAAGTTGAAGCTGTCTACTCCCGAACCAATCCGTAGATATCAATCTCTGGATTTATCTCTCACAAAAAGCCAAAATAAGTTGTTTATGAAATTAGTTTAAGGTTTTAATTAGTTAGTTGTCTTTAATTTTAATTGTAGGCGTGTGTCGGGCTACATCAGGAAATCAGAAGGAATCAATCACTAAAAGGGTCATGTCTGAGATGACCATATGTGCTTTGAAAGTTTAAAATAGTCACGGTTGAGGTGACAAAGTGTTTTTAAAAGGGTCACGTCTGAGGTGACTATAGTGTAAAAGGATCACGTCTGAGGTGATCAAAATGTTTTCAAAATAAAATGATCATGTCTGAGATGATCAAAGGCTCATAACGTTAATTTCAATTAATTTAAAAGGGCTTAAATGTAAATTGGTATAAATGGCAGAAAATTAACTAAGTGTGACCCATTCGCACGATGGACCATGAGAATGGACCAACCATGCGAATGGCTTCCACTAACACGAATGGCTCATCAGAATAGCCCATTCGATCGATGGAAGAGGGTGAATGAGCAGTCGACCGATTGAAACTCATTCGGTCAACTGAACATGCGAATGAAAGGCACGATGAGCCAGTCGACCGACTGAATCTCAGTCGGTCAAGTGCATGCGACTGGTTGGGCTAATCGTACGATTGAGCCTGAGTCGCCCGAATGAACTGGGAGATTGAGGCACAGTCGGCCGACTGAGCCCAGCTTCAGTATTTAAAGGACTCTGTCGATGCATTTCACTCATCACTCCCAAATCGCCCTTAAATCGCACTCCTACGTTACTCTGCCAAAATTTATTAGCACTAGTTTATCATTGTTTTTGATTCACTAACGTTCGCCATTCATTATACAGGTAGATTGAAGTCTGTTTCATTGAAATCAGAAGGATTGAACCATAATGTGGTGGAATTCGAACGAAAACAAGAAACAGACAGAACGCGACCTAATAACCTACTTCAACTATGCAAAATTAAAATTAAGGTAATAGGTTATAGTAACAAGAATGCGAGTATATTGAACCGGTAATCCATGTTAAATCACTTGTATTGATCAAGACTGGAACCACAGGCGACTGAACAACTGAGACAGGCGACTGGTCGTCGGATGAACTTCAATCGCACGATTGAATCTGGCGATTGGGTCATTCGGCCGAATGAACATACGATTGATCTCAGTCGGCCGACTGAACATTCGCAGACTCAGTCAGCAGACTGAACCCAATCGCATGTCACATTGACCAGAATGAGTCCAGTCGCATGAAAGAACAGACGACTGACTTCAGTCGCATGATTCATTCGCACGAATGAATCAGAATGACTTTCAACTTTACACTTAGAACAGAAATTTTCATGTCTTATGTACTAATGGTTCTAGTCTTGTGTGTTTCAGGTAAATGGCAGAAAGGTGGTCCATAAATCCAAAGCACAACATCTGTGCTCATTTGGATCACACCACCAGGAACGGGGCCGAGTTTACTGACATTATAGCCTTTCTGAGACGGTCCCGGATTCATAAGGCTATCTCCACGCCTTGCACGCATATAGATCACTCCATCAGGCATTCTGGGAGAATGCCTCGGTGGACCGCTCTCGTGAGCCGTACTGTATTAGGAGCTCTATATTGGGCCATGATATTGAGATCTCTGCTGCCGACATCAGAGGGTCCTAGAGTTTGGGGATGACACTGATCATCCTACTAACTACATCCGTTGACAGTGAGAGGATGCTTCCTGAGGATAAAGTACGTGGGGATATCAACTCAGGTGTTCTCAACAAGAGCAACCTGAGCCCCCAGTACAAGTACTTAGCACACGTGATCCTCAAGGGTGTTGCATCGAGGAGGGGTGGGTTTGACGACCTCTCAGACTAGATTCAAAATGCCTACGTGGCACTGGTTCTGAACCACCCCTTCAGTTTTTCCAGCATGATATTCTCTTATTGTGGAGAACTTGGAGGTGGTCAAGGGTAAAGAGGGGGTTTTGTATGTACCCCAGATTCTTACAGCTCGTCTTCAACGAGAAGTACCACAGTTGCCCAAGAGAGTCATGACGCAGTGGCCTTAGAGATTATGGGATACTACTCTGGGCAGGATGAGAGTTTACAGGGGAAAGCAGGTAAAGCCCCAAGTGAAGAGACTGATTGGCACCTGGCAACGAGAGGTATGTGGCGCCTGGCAGACGAAATGGCGTCATGATGACAGCGACTCCGATGATGAGAGGTTGCTCCTACCAGATATGGATTCTGATGATGATGACAGCGCAACGCCGGGGATGATATGCCTGCTACTCAAAGAGGCACTGAGTCAGATGTTATTCCCCCGGGTCTGACACTGCCGAGAGGTTGCTGAGACGGCCGGTTTCCATCAGGGTCATTGTTGGTGATCAGGAAGAGGAGGAGTTGGATGAGGAGCCCCTCACTAGGACTGTGGGAAGCAAAGTTCTTCCCACAGAACACGGGCTTAGGGTGGTTGGTGAACACCCTCGGGACTCCACTGAGAGAGAGACTGACCCAAGCTATGCTCGGGTTTAGTGGGCAGAGCTGCAGGGGGAGCATCCACTTCCACCGGGACTAGGAGGAGAGGATGGCTCAACCCCACCGGACTGAAGAAGAAGAAGCGTCGCCTGACCTTCGTTACCACTGGCCACTACTTCCACCACCACAGCCACCACTACCACCTCCACGAATCATCCATCACCACAGCCACCACATCCACTATGCTACCACAGCCACCACCCTTACCTACCACCACTGTATCCTTCCATCCACCACCATACCATTCACACCTACATCACCAGCACCTGCTTACCGACCCATATTCACCACTGCTACTACCACCACCACCTCACATCATGTGACCCTCAACCCAGCCATCACATGTATATGGATCTACTCTACCTCACATCGGGGTAGAGGAGCAGGTCGGCGCTTAACCGTATGGTGATGCGCCTGCTAGCGGCAGATGAAGAGAAAGCGGTGCAGATTCGCCAGTTGACCGATCTGACTGCTGCCCAGTCTTAGTAGTTGGCAGAGCAGGCTCGGGTGATAGATCAGCAGACCCAGCTAATCGATGCTAGGAGAGTCGAGATGTCCCAACTCCAGGACCAGCAGGCCCAATCAGCCAAACGTATAGAGGATTGGAGACGACCAACAAGACGATTATGCTGAGGTAAAGGGGTCAAAGGATGAGCCTTTGAAGATAAAGGAGGGTGATGGGGATGATGGAGATGGTCATGATGAAAATGATGATGACGATGAGGAAGATGATAAGGATGAAGAAGAGACAGAGGGGAAGAAGGACAGAAGGTAGAGATGATGATGACGAAGCAGAAGAAGGAGGGGATGCGGCTGCATCGGCCTCTACTTCTGGTCAAGAGCGAAGATCGAAGAATCGACAGGATCAGCCATCTACCACTTCTGCTCCTCCGAGCGACGAGCCCAGGATTCAAGACAAAAGTACAGATTAGATGTCTTATGTATTTATTTATTTTGTGATTGAATCATGGAATTAAAAACCAAGTGTGTGTTGAATGTGTATATATTAGTTGATTAATTCTGGTTGATTACTTACTAATGTTTGTGTGTTGAATGTTTATATATTAAGTTGATATAATTCTGTTTGATCACTTACTAATGGTTTATGTGTTGAATGTTAAATCAAAAGATCCAAACTTTCAAAGGGATGAGTTTGACATTGCTCCCCTTCAACAGGTCAAGACTCAACTAACCATGACTCTTGATCTGCAAGGGATTATAAGAAGGTCTGTGAGTTATACCCCTGAAGAAGGGGAAATAATTCATGACCTATCTAAGAGCAACTGGCAGAGATGTTCAGACTCAATCTGATGAAATTGTCAAGGATGCTCCAACAGTTGATTCAACTAGTGATGAAGAACTAAATGACGTTGATGAAGTTGAGGTTGAAGATATTACTGCAGAAGAGTACCCTCAGTACGCTGACAATGAGGGTAATGTGGTCCCCAATCTGGGTGAGCCCTAGTCAGTGATATGTTTGAGGTACTAGACAAGATGGAGCAGGAGAAACAGGAAAGACCGAAGGAACGGCCCAAGCCTCAAATAATGACGTTAGACACTCGAAGGCTGAGTGGGCTGCCTGTTTTGAAGAAGTTAGAGCCCAGCGTGCTGCACCAAAGAAAGATGCCTACACCAAGCTCTACAGAGTCAAGAAACACCATAAGGTGTCAGGCAGGATTATTGCATGGGCTTATTTTGATGACCTTGATGCGTATGCAGTTAAGAGGGAACAGGGCATAGAGTACTTCAGATTTCCACATGATGTGAAGACTCTACCTGGTTTTGAGCTCAACCAGCTGGCTAAGCTAAAGTTGTTGTATGCTGACCCACGAAAAATGTCAGGCTGGTTTGAGGCTGCCCTGAAGAAGGAGTACCACACCAGATGGGTTAACTTCAGACCACAACAGCCTACGAGGTATATAGAAGGTCTGAGGTTGATGCCAGTACTGGCAAGCCCAAGATTGTGTTGAAGTGGAGTCTCCGCGCACTATGTCGAGAATCCCTCTCAGGGAAATGCCACAGGACTTCACTCCAACACTTCAAATGGTGGTACTATGATTGGGAACTGTGAAGCTTCATAGTTCTGAATAAAGAGGGCCAAATGGATACTATCAGGGTATTCGACCCGATGTGGCTAACCAACTTGTCTGCTAATGATGGTATACATTATACAAGTGGCCACTGTTCTATGACACACAAGACATTGTACAAGCCCTCCAGTTCCAAAAAGTTATACGACTTTGTTTTGCGTTTGAGATTCACGCAGGAGTCACTAGGAGGAGAAGTACAAGAAGTATAAGGAGGTTATGCAGAAGACAAGAGATTAGATAGATCTAGGTCCAAGGGGGAGTTGTTGATGCATGTATGTCCCTAGATCATGATTTGAAATGTAATGAATCTTGTCTGTCTGAGTATGATGTAATTTGTATTGATTAATGAAATGACATAAATTGTTTGTTACTTGTGATGTTTAATATTTCATTAATGAGTCGTGATTGAATTGATTGGGTTTATGATTGTTTGAATGGTTGCACATTATGTTATATTAATTAAAACATTCAAACTTAACTTAATGAAGTTCTCATGCGAATGGCTCATGCGAATGAACCATACGCATGATAACTTCACACGATTGACTCAGTCGCACGACTGAACCAGGAGACTGGATCAGTCGTACGATTGTAACATCAGATTGGCTCAGTCGCACGACTGAACACTCAGTCGTACGAATGAATCAACCGCATGGTTCAATCGCACGACTGAACCAGACTAATGGTTCAGTCACACGATTGAATATACCAACCTATAAATACAACTCAATTCGTGAAAATAAGTACTCTCGATCAATTATGATTCCAGACGTACCCTAGCCGTCCAGAAACCTTCCAATTCGTTCTCCAAGTTCATAAACACATTAGATCGATCCCAATCGATTTCTAACGTTAGTTTCAATTCTTGATTGATTCTTCGTGTGTTCTTACTGATTGGATCGCCAATCAATAGGATTCCGCACTATTTGATCTGGTTTACACATTAATCTTTAGGTATTTTGGTCAAATACCATGTCCTAAAAGAGTTTTTAGCTTATCAGATTGAATGTTTGTTAAGTTACACCACTCACACCTATTGACACTATGTGAAATCATGAGATCTGTTACAAAGCATCATTTCACTTCTCTGTTATGAGCCATCATAGATTGAAGTACTGAGATATCCTTTGTTGTAGTCATTACAGACCTGGATTCTCTTGTTGATGCAAAAAGATGCCAATGTGCACAACCTATTCAAATGAATAGTCAGAGCTGATCAAATGGTTATCCATGATCATCCTCTATTAACTAAGTAACATGAACTCTGGTGATATCTATGTTTCAGGTAATAAGTTGAGCATGTATTCTTACATTTCATGATGATAGTTGAGCTCTGTTAGTCTCTGTAGTTTTACATCATGTCATATCTTAATCAACCTAATCAATCCAAGAATTGAAAAGTAAGTGAGTTGATAATTGTGTCAAAACACTCATTGTCTGTCCTTAGATCTTGTGTCTCCGTTGCTGTGATATCACTGACCTGGAACACACTTGATCAGGATTTATTCATTGTCTATGATTATCCACATTTTTTATTTTAATGTGCTGATCTTCATTAATATGATCTCTCTACAGACATCAATTCTGTGCTTATATTAGATTTTGATTCTATTTTCATTTTTCTTTTATGCATGTCCTTGTGTGTGAAGGCAATGTCACAATATGTTGTGTGATCTTATTATCTTATCCTAAGAAACTTATAAGTTTTTCAAACTTAAAAGTTTAGGGGGAGTAATAAATGAAAGAGTTGTTCTCAGAAAATAATCATAATTAAATCAAATTTTCAAATGTTGACTTGAAAGGATGATGCTATTTGTTCAAAGTATTTGTGTAGATTGAAAATGTATTTGAAAGGATGATGCTATATATTTTTTTAAAAATATATGAACCTACATTTTTAACTATTACACAATTCAATGAATCAAATGAATCAATCTGTGATGATTTATGAACACAATTCAATGAAATTCACACAAAGTAATCAAATCAAAACAAGATATCAATAAAATTCAAGTTTTATTAATATCAAGCTAGGACAATTACAAGTATGAAAGCAGATTCGAATATCTTGTGTATTCGTTACTATCTATCTACAAGTCTAAGCTATCTATACTGAAAACAAAAGTAAGGAACTAACAAATTACACAAATAGTCCCTATACTATTACAAACTATTAAAAGACAAATAAAGACAGCATGTTAATCTTTCTTAGAGCACTTAACAAAGTTGATGTTAAAGATACTATCAAGTAATGTAAATGGTGCTCCAATGATTTCGTTTACAAGATACGTAAACGTATATATTCCAAGATTAAGTTTAACAACAAGATTAACGATTAAACGTGAACTAGGGTTTGAATAGGAATTTGAGATTTTTATAAATAAATAAGGTTAGATAATGAAATCAAGTATATTTTAATCCAATGAAAAGAAGTATACCATTTAGGTAATTTAATATGGAGAAAAGAAATTAAATCATTTATAATAATTTGTAAAGTTTAAATATAAGGTGTAAATAATATTTTATAAATATTTGAAATAAACATGATTAAACAATAATTAAAAGTAATGTATTGACCACTAATAATTTATTAATTTAAACTATTATTTAGAGTATATTTTATAAGAAATAATCTAAGAATGGCATTTGTTAAAAATGTTTTATGAAAAGAATATTAAAGCATTAAATTTAAAAAATTACAGAAAATAATTTGGTGACTTAAAAAATAACTAAAGTTTACAAAAATGATATTTATAATTATTAAGATTTTTCTGTAATTAAACTTCTTAAAAAAGGCTTTAAAAATTATTAAGGGTACCTTGGTTCGAACCGGGACCTTAAGGTTGTCATGGGAGTGTCTTTACCGTTAGGCTGGGTAGCCTATGCCTGCTAGAAAATGGTTTTAAATTCTTAAAGGTATTAATTACTAGAATCCCCAAATCATAGCAACCCTAGAATGATTTAGGACCAAGTTGATCATCAAAAAGATAACGATTACTGAAAAAACATGGGGCTTTGAGTCCCCATGTAAATTCGAGTATATGTATGTGTTTAATTTACCCGAATGGGAATGAAACCGATGTGCGCATATGAATAACAAGTCGCGACTGTGGTGGAAGTGGTTCAGGTTGCAATCGTTGATATTATCCAATGCACAGGAAACTTTAGATGATATTCATGATTCTAATCCCTCAATCAATTGAAGTTTAGAATGCTAGATGGTGATGAACCATTGGTTGTACTTTTTAAATCGAATTTGGGTTCCAAATCATGATAATCTTCGTACCTTCATCATGAATGAAGCTCATCAAACTCGTTACTCTATTCACCCTGGTTCTAATAAGATGTATATGGATCTGCGTGGGCAATATTGGTGGCTTGGAATGAAAAAAGACATTACCAATTATGTAGCCAAGTGTCTTGTGTGAACAAAGGTTAAGGTGAAACATCAACGTCCTAGTAGATTGCTTGAACAACTCGAAATTCCTATATGGAATGGGAACACATGTCCATGGATTTAATAATAAAACTACCTCACACCTCTCATGATCATGATAGTATATGGGTGATGTCGATCGTTTGACCAAATCGGTGTATTTCATACCCATACGTGACACTTACAAAACATCAAAGATGGCTCGTACATACATTGATGAGATTGTAAGTCGTCATAGCGTACCTTTGCATATCATATCTGATCGAGATGCTCGTTTCACTTTGCACTTTTGGTCATCTATGCAAGAACTCTTGGGTACTCAACTAGATATAAGCACGGCTTACCATCCTCAAACGGATGGTCAAACTAAGTCCACCCCCTTATTTAGGTTTTTGTCCCCGAAACCTGTTATTCCTCAAACAATCGTGGGTAATGTTGTCTCATTTCCTCCTTCGTCTCCCACGTAGACTCGGATCCCTTCCTGTGCTTCCACTGTACACACACAAGGGGAACCACCTTATTCCTTAACCTCTTCACTTTTCGATCAATGATCACCACTGGTTGCTCCACATAATTGAGCCGTTCATCTACCTTGATATCATCCAGTGGTACCATCATTTCCTCGTCTTCTAAACACTTTCTAAAATGAGATACATGGAATGTCAGGTGAATTCCACTTAACTCACCTGGTAGCTCCAAACTATAGGCCACCTCCCCTACTCGAGCAATGATTCGGAAAGGCCCTATGTAGCTTGGGCTCAACTTTCCCTGCTTTCTGAACCGAATGATACCTTTCTAAGGTGAGACCTTCAACATGACTCAATCACCCACCTGGAACTCAATCAGTCTATGTCTCTTATCGGCATATGACTTTAGCCTATCTTTAGATTCCTTCATAAAGGCCTTGATCTTTTCCAGCTTCTCAGTTGTAGCCTCGACCACCTCGACGCTCCCTAACTCTTTATGGCCAATATCACCCCAACAAACGGGTGTTCTACATCTCCTACCATATAGCATCTCATAAGCGTGCATACCAATGCTAGCATGATAACTGTTGTTATATAAGAACTTAGCTAATGGTAAGTGGTCATCCTAACTTATTCCAATTTCAATAGCGCATGATCGAAGCATATCTTACAGCGTCTGAATAGTCCTTTCCATCTGTTTGAGGATGATAAGCCGTGCTAATATGTAACATCGTCCCCATTGCATGTGGAATTTCTTCCAAAAATTAGATGTAAACCGGGTGTCACCATTAGACACAATAGACATCGGCACACTGTGACGAGTTATGATCTCCTTAATGAAAAGATCCGTCAACCTCTCGGATGAATATGTCTCGTGAATCGGTAGTAAGTGAGCACTCTTCATCAAATGATCAACTATCACCAATATATATAATCATATCCTTGCGCGGTACGCGATAGCTTCATTATAAATTCCATGGTGATATGCTCCCACTTCCACTCCGATATATCTAAAGGTTGGATCTTCTTATACGGCTTCTTGTGCTCGGCCTTCACTTGTAAACAGTAAGGCATCTACTCACATACTCCACCACATCGCATTTCATACCCGGCCACCAATAATCTTTCTTCATATCTTGATACATCTTGTAGCGCCAGGATGAATAGAGTATCAAGTTTTATGAGCTTCATCCATAATCTTCACACGTAGATCCCCAAAACAACGAATCCACATTCGTCCGAATAGGGTCCTAACATCGAGTGTGTTTTCATCCAATTCCGCAACCAGACCTCTCATTCTTTCAGAGTTAAGATGATCTTTTTTAAATGCCTCATCTTGAAATTCTTTGACCTGATTCATGACATCAAAGGTCTTAACCAAATGATATGCTTTCACCCGAATCGGCTCGGGTCTTTCCTTCCGGCTAAGGGCATCTGTCACCATGTTGGCTTTGCCCGGATGGTAACGGATCTCGCAATCATAATCTTTTATGATCTCCAACCATCTCCTTTGTCTCATGTTTAAGTCCTTCTACTCAAAGAAATACTTCAAGCTCTTGTGGTCATTGAATATGGTGCACTTCGTCCCGTGTAGGTAGTGCCTCCATATCTTTAACGCAAAGACCACGACTGCTAGCCCCAATCATGAGTAGGGTAATTAACCTCATGGACTTTCAACTGTCGAGATACGTAGGTTATAACTTTTCCTCCCTGCATCAAGACACATCCCAACCCTGAGTAAGAAGCATCGGAATAAACCACCAAATCTTCACTTCCATCGGGTAACAACAAGATAGGAGCTTAAGTCAACCTCGCCTTTAACTCCTCAAATGCCTTCTCTTGAGCTTGACCCCATACAAACTTTACATCCTTACGGGTCAACTTGGTTAGTGGAGAAGCTATCTTAGAGAAGTCTTGGATGAATCTTCTGTAATAGCCCGCCAAACCCAAGAAACTACAGATCTCGGATGGCGTCTTTGGTGACTTCCATTGCATCACCGCCTCCACCTTTGCTGGGTCTACCATAATCCCTTCGGGATTCATTACATCACCCGGAAACTGAACCTTGCGCAACCAGAATGCGCACTTTGAGAATTTAGCATATAACTTCTCCTTTCTCAACGTCTCCAACACCTCTTGAATATGATCGGCATGCTCTTCCTCGCTCTTTGAATAAATCAGGATATCATCAATAAACACAATCACTAATTGATCTAACATCGGCCGACACACTCGATTCATCAAGTCCATAAAAGTACCTGGCGCGTTAGTCAAACCAAAAGACATAACGAGAAACTCGTAGTGTCTATAACGCTTGCGAAAAGCTGTTTTAGGAATATCTTGCTCCCTAACCTTCAGCTGATGGTAGCCAAATTGAAGATCTATCCTCGAGAACCAACTGGCACCTTGGAGCTGATCAAACAAATTATCAATTCTCGGTAACGGGTACCGATTCTTCACCATCAACTTCTTCAGCTCACGGTAATCTATACACATCCTCATGCTATCATCTTTCTTCTTTACAAATAAGACCGGAGCACCCCAAGGAGAGATACTTGGTCTAATGAACCCCTTATCAAGCAATTCTTGCAATTGCTCCATCAGTTCCTTCATCTTGGTTGGAGCCAACTAATATGGTGCCTTAGCTACAGGTTGGGCACCCGGTATCATGTCAATCTAGAACTTGATCTCGCAGTCAGGTGGCACTCCTGGTAAGTCTTTGGGAACATATCTGGAAAGTCAGACACCACCGGTATGTCGGTTAGTTGTGGTGTTGGCATATCCACATCCTTCACGTAGGCCACGTAGGCACTACATCCACGCCTCATGCACTTTCCCGCCACCGCCATGGAAATCACTTTCGGGATCGTGGTGACTCGATCACCATAAACCATCACCGAATTTCCGTCAGGCGCTGTCAATCGAATCATCTTCTTGCGACACATAATGTCAGCCTCGTGTCCGCCACCAATCCATTCCTAGGACTACGTCAAACCCTTCTAAGGTCATCACAAATGGTCTAACAGGAAACTTGTGACCTTCTAGTTCCACGTCACAACCTTCTTTTATCTTGGAAATCCTAATAGACTTACCTATGGCAGTTTCTACATTGAAGGGCGTATCTATATTCTTACTACTAATAGGCAATTTAGCACATAAAGCAGCAGGAAATGAAACTTTTACTAGCACCAAAATCAACAACACAGAGGCTAAAGTTTGGTTTACTAGAAACATACCTGACACAACATCGGGGTCCGTCCAAGCCTCCTCATGTGTCATCGTGAACGCTCTAGCACTCGCCCACTACCCTTCTCCTCCAGTTTTCTTTGCTCCTGAACTTTGAGCCCTTGGCTACTTGCAATCCCTGCTTAGATGACCGTTTTCTCCATAATTGTAACACCTTATAACCCTACAATCTCTCGCCATATGACCAGGCTTCCCACACTTGAAGCAGATGTTTGACCCCCATTTGCATTCTCCCGAATGCTCCTTCCCGCACTTACCATATCTCTTTAATCCTGCACCAGATGTGACCACACACTAGTCACCCATCTTCACCACCTTGTTGTTTGGTGCAGCTCCGCCACATCCAAACCGCTTCCCATCCTAGTTTCAGTCACCACCACCCTTCTTGTTCACGTCAACCACCACCTCTCGCTCATCGTACAACCTTCCTGCCAAATCGACTGTCGACCTAAACGTGTTGGGTCGGGTGGCGATCATGTGCCTAAGGATATCCGCCGGCAAGCCCTGGATGTACCTCTTAATCATTCGTGACAAAGGTGTCACTTGATCTGGCACCAGCCGTGACATCTCATTGAACTTCGTGTGTATTGTTGATGGGTCATTGTTCCCGTCTCCAGCTGCAGGAACTCCCTCTCAACCTTATCCATTTCCCTGTGAGGGTAGAACTCCTCAATCACCAATTTCTTTAGCTCAAACCACCTCATTCTTCCAATTGCCCGACTACCCTCGGCTTGGACAATATTGTCCCACCAACGCAGAGCCGAGTCCACAAACGAGTGGGCAGCAAACTTCACATTTTGGTCTTCCCGACACTCGCTGATATCGAGAACAGCTTCCATCTCTCTCACCCACCGGTGAGCAGCTGCAGTGCCATTACCATCAAAAGTAGGGGGCTTGCATCTTTAAATGCCCCGTAGTTGCATCCCCGTGTTGCCTCCTACACAGGCTCTTCTTCCTCCTCCTCATCATTGGAGAGACCGTCTCAGTCTCGGGCCATCCTCTTTCACCCGTAGGCCTACTCCTTTCCTTCCTTTCTCCTTCCCTCACAGCCTTGATTACTTCGGTCACCACAGACGCTAAGATCGTCTACATGACCTCGTGAACCTCTTCCACTACCGCCTCCTTCACTGAGGCTCTCAAATTAGCACTCTCATCTCCGCCCTCTAGATGAGGGGTCTCAGGCTCTTCATGAGCCACCCCTTCGGCCCTAGGCCTTCCTCTTGTGACCCGTGGTCTAGTACCATGTCCACGACGAACTCCACCATATGAAGCCTTCGATGATCTACCACCGCCATTCTCTAGACACACTATAAGATTCAAACACTAATACGGTCATTCAAGGGAATATCTCAGTTTATGTCAAGTATAGTAAGTCCCTAATTACAGTGGCCAGTTGTGATTAGACACTTACTTTACTCTTCATACTCTAAGCATTTCCTATCCTGACTACATTAGTATCTAAATATACTAAAGGCACACAAATCAATTAACATGCGCACATAATGCTGGTTAACATTAAGAATATACCTGATGGCACGTAGCTACTCGGACTGGCATCCCTTCCTATTCGTCCATTCTAGTTTAAGTTTAGGTTTCTTTTGAAAATTTACCCGTTTCACTTAAACTTTGGCTTTGATACCAACTTGTAAGGCCCCATTCCCGGATGCTCACAGTTGGTCAACAATCGCACATAAAACAAATAGTTGTATTAACTTACTAAAAACATGCAGCAAAAACATTTAAACCTCCATTTCATTTCATTATAATAGCTTTTGTGAAATAATACATCGTTATCAAATTACAAAATTGTAAAGAATATGCATAGAGGCTGAAGCAACCAAAATCTTTCTGCATGCGTGCTGCACAAGTACTGAAGAACAATGCTTCGGAAGTTTCACACATGCAACAGAAATATTCTAAGTGTGAAATCTTCCAAAGCCAAGACCAATATCTTCCGAAGCGAATGATGAAGCCTTCCGAATCTTCAGAGACAAAGTCTTCCGAAGCGAACGATGAAGCCTTCCGAAGCTTCAGAGACAAAGTCTTCCAAAGCCTCATCTCTTGAAGACAGATTTCTTCCGAAGACTTATAGTAACATGCTTTATCTGATGTACTTTTCCATAAAGCTGGACACTGTTCCGCTACATCTCTGTAAAGTCACCAACTTACATGAGTTGGTGAAAAGGTCCATAAATTTGGTAACTGTACATTCAGGTCTTGAGTCTGTAACTTTCTACTTCATGTACTTTATCCTTTTTGTAATAGATAAGGATGTGAGCTATGGCATGTCATAGTCACAAAGTCAAAAAGGCAATCTGCCATTTTGACTCTATAATTGATTTTGTTTTGAGTCTAGTCAATTGTATCCAGCTGGCTTTCATAGTATGGTCGACTGTAGGATGTTGTATAACTATCTCATGTTCTTGTAACTTTATGGATATGCTTTGTAACACTTGTAATAGAACATTGAGAAAGCAATATACTACAATATTGAAAACCATCTCACTGTGTATCTTGCTCTTGTGTTCTGTCTCTTAGTTACTTTTGTTCTTAGTGTCTTCCTTTGTGGTTAATCCAGTTCACAGTTTGTTTAAGTTTAGTTACTCTCCTCTTTGTGTTGTTATGTTGTATTTGATCACCCTTCACAGGTCCGGCATTTGGTATCAGAGCTTTCCATGCTCTTAATATAAGATCTCACCATCTTAAGATCCCTCACTCACACAAATACTAAACTTTTCAAATGGCAACCATTTCCAAGACTGATATGGAAACTTGAACCATGAACAAGTCCCTACTAATCACTCTTGATGGCTTTGATACCTGGTGCCTAAGAATGGAAGGTTTCATCAGGTCTCTCGACTCAAGAATGTGGGAGTCTATTGAGAATGGACCTTACATACCTAGCACCCCCTCTGCTACTGGTGCTAGTATGATCCCTAAGGCTATGGCAAACTACTCTGATAAAGATAGGAAGAGAGTAGAGATTGATAGAAAAGCCATGACAGCCCTTCAGACTGCTCTTCCAAATTCTGTATACAATGGTTTTAAGAAATACAACATAGCTAAGCAGCTGTGGGATGCAAAACAGACATGGATCTCCTGAAGCAGTAGTTTGAAAACTTCACCTTCAAAATAGGTGAAACCATGACTCAACAATACTTCTGATATGTTGAGATTGTGGATACCCTTGTGGATGGAGGAGTTCCTCTTGAGAACAGGGACATTGTAAGGAAGTTCATGTCCTCACTTCCTAGGTAGTGGACATACTGCTGTGTGGTGATCAAGAGGACTGAGAATCTAAAAACTCTTACTCTGACAGAGTTATATGGGATTCTCAGTGGCTACCAGATATAGATGAACATGCAAGGTTCATCTGGCAACTCCAACAATCAAATGGGTTCAGCCTTGCATGTGGTTGAAAGGGATAGCATAGAACTCCAACATCATCTCATATACTACCCTGACAACTAACCTAAGGGTCCTTTCATCACCTTCCCAGAGACACCAAGGGAGAACAACACCCAAGGAAGCCCATTCTAAGAGACAAGTTCTTCTCAAGCCTTTGTGTCTTCTGATGAAAGTTATGGCAACTTTCTATTCACCCTTGAAGACCTAGAATATATCCATCCAGATGATCTAGAATACATGGAGATAGTCCAACAGATGGATCTTATCACTCACAGAGCCAAGAAGTTCTACAAGTGGACTAAAAGGAAGTTCCCAAGCAATGTAACCAGTGGAAAGTTTGGCTAGACAAGGGCAAAGTCAAGTGTTACAACTATAACTTGATGGGCCACTTTGCAAGGGAGTGTAAGGCACCTAGAACAAATGGTGGCCAACGCAGTCCAGACCCAACTACACTAACAAAGCTCCCCAGAATGAGAAGCCAAAGCAACAGGCTGTTGTTGCTATTGAAGGAGGCTTTGACTGGAGCTTTCAGGTGGAAGATGCTTCTCCAAACCAAGCACCGATGGCGTATTATGATTAAGCCAAGGTATTGCAACATCTTTGTACCCCTGAATGCATTGCTAAAGTAAATAGATATAGGTCCTATAACTTGGAAATGATATCTGATCTTGAGTCCTTAAACATTCTAAAAGCTGATTTTAGAAAGTCTGAAAATGATTATAAACTGAAGATAGAGGACTTGGAGAAAACAATTTCAGTTCTAAAACATGAGCATACAGATTTTAGGACTCAAATCAAGGATCTTATAACCAAGCTGACTAAGTGCCAGGCTGAGCTTGTGATCAGCAAAGCCAGGGCAGACAAGTGTGTTCTTGAAGAAGAGTTCTTCAAGAACATGATATCCTCATCCCTGCACAACAAAGTGTGCTATCAAAACAAGCAGGGACTAGGATCAAATGAGATAGCTCCTCCACACACAATCTTGTCTGTAAGATCACCTAGGTGTGGAACTTGTGAAGATGAGCTTCCTCTCATAGATCATTTGAGTGAAGAGGATGAAGAAGTGATAGTGAATAATTCATCTTAGAAGAGTGAAGAGGAGGATTCTAAGAAGGGCCACTATCCTTCTAAGGAGAAGAAGAAGAAGACTGTGATGACCAAGTCATGAGGAAGAACTTGATCAGGAAGAGCAAGAGGAAAGCAAGGAGGCCAAGAGATCAAGGCTACTTTTGACTCCAAGCAGAAACAAGTGTTCATCCCTACAAGATTTGAAGTAGTAGAGACTGAAGACATCAACCTAAACTCTCTGCTAAGAGTTCTGGTTCATGTTCAAATCATCTCAGTACAAGAAGAAGACTGATCTGCTATGTACCACTGCTGCACAGTGGGACCATCAAACTCCAAGAACAGTCCCTAGCCCAAAAGGACTGTCTCAACATCTGTTAGGATCAGTGATCTATGTTGATTGATTAGAGAGTATAGCAGCAGAATTCTAACAATGGATTAGCCGATTCACAAGAACGAAACGATATTCAATGAAGAACAAAGACGGTTATAGAGAGAGAATTCTGCAAATATATTTCATTCAATATTCGCTTTCGTGGTAACAGAATGTCACACTTACAATTAGGTCGACACCTCTTATATAAGAGATGTGACGTCTGCTGATGTCACTTGATAGTGACATCTAACAGAATTATTACAACTGAAACACAACTACTAAAGATGTCAAAACAGCTGACATCTCCTTACAAAAATGCTAAGTGTTATCAGTTGTTATAACTACTGAAAAACATAAAACTACTGAAACTACAACGACTGAAGAACAAGCTCTTCAGTCGTTTTACAAAACTACTGAAAGTAAATATAAAACTACTCATATCACAACTACTGAAGAAGTACTCTTCAGCTGTTGTGACAAACTACTGAAACTTCAGTACTTGATCTTCAGACTTGAACTTTAGGCGTTTCATCAGCTGATGACTTCAGTAGATATCATCAGCTGATGTCTTCAGTCTTTGTCTTCAGACTTTGTACATCAGTTGTTGATCTTCAGCACTTGTAAACTCTTCAGCTGTTGTACTTCAGTACTTTGAACTTTAGCTTCAGCACTTGTGTTCTTCAGTTGTTCAGCTTCAGCACTTGTGTTCTTCAGCTGTTCAGCTTCAGTACTTGTGTTCTTTAGCTGTTGTACTTCAGCACTTTAGTCTTCAGCTGTGAAGTCTTCAGCACTTGATCTTCAGCTGTTGAAGTCTTCAGCACTTGTCAAACTGCTGATGAAGCTTTCAGCAGTTGTTGTGATATCATGTGGGACTTAGAGGTTTTCTGATCTTGGCTCATTGGTTCTTTTGGTCTAACAAACTCCCCCTGAACCATGCAGCCAAAACCTCTAATTTATTTATTTTCCCACTTATTGTTGGCAAAAAGGTTGGTCTTTTTCCTTCTTGATCAGTAGAGAAGATGACCCATATAAGCTCCGGCCTGGGAAGAAATCTCAGATATTTGTTGGCAAGATATGAATGGGAACTCTGTTTTGGGAACTGGACACAGAGTTGTTATCCTATTCATGAGATCTACTTTCCGTGTATGAGCCTGTAGGATCTCTGGTGTAGGCTCTGAGAAACATGATTTGTTCTTCCATGGTCAGGTTCTCGGCTTCACCATCAAACAATCCTTCTCGCCCATACAGCTCTGAGATGTACTTGGCCTGTTGCCATTTTTGAGCTCACTGTTGTAATCTGTCTGTATGCAAACTCATCAGGATTATTCCCTTCGAGTAACAGACTGAGCTCATTTTGTTTGAAGTTCTCAAGCCTCTTGTAGACTAACCCCTTTCTAATAATTCTGTTCTCTAGCATCTTCTGGGGTGGTTGTTTAGTCTCGTAGGCCTTCTTGAAATCTTCGACAATCTCCCAGGGTGATACTACAGGGCCACTGTGATCTCTTCATCTACGATCCTCTTGACTTGACCCTTGTATCTGAAGGAATGTCTTTCTTTACAATCTTGTGAGCCACCCTCGGATCAGGCCATACTCTCACCCTTTCCTTCTGATATTGAAATGTGTTGGCGAGAGTGTACAACCTCAGAGCTTCTTTCTTCATACTGATAATTGATGACGAAGCAGCATAAGTTTTGTCAATGCTTTTCAGCAGTTCATCATCATGAAGCTTTTGCTGCTCCTCTTCTTCAATCTTTACTCTCACAACATCCATCTGTGAGGTGGGAGTGATGGGCATAGGTTTGGCTTTCGCCAATGTTAGAACTGCAGACAGAGGCAGCCTATCTTCTTCCACATCATCCTCTTCTTCTTCTTCTTCTAGCCTCAACACCCTTCTCTTCTTCTTCTTAGGTGCATCATCGTCTATTGGTTTAGATGGTAAGGGAGTTGGTTTTGTGGGTTGAGGAAGTTTGGATTTGGCTTTGAGATTGGTTTGGAGATTTGAAGGTAGGCTATTTTTGAGTGGGTGAAAGGGAAGGTTGTTTCAGCATTTTGTTGTGAGTTTAGCCTTTGTAAGTCTTGCCATTTCGAACCTTTTTCCAGCCCCAGCCTCATCAAGGGCTTCAATGATAATCCCCTTATGTTGCTCAGACAGGCGGATTCTAGTGGCTATAGCCAGAATACTGTCTCTGGTCCACGCACGAATCTCCATCAAAGATCTTCCTAAGTATTTGGCAATGAAACGGATCATGATCTCCAATCTCTCCTTTTCCAGTACATCATACCCAGCCCATCGGGTTTGAATCTCCTCCACTTCCAACTTCCTGATCTCACTATCTAATGTGGCTGTATCAAAACCTTGCTTGAAGAGTTGCTCAATGATTTTATCCATGGATCGGCTGTGTGTGTCATCTGCATCTTTTACCAGCTCTTCCAAGGATTTTTCTTCAGCACTAGGTTGATCATCAGCACTTTTCTTTCTTTTATAGTGATCAGTTGGTGCTTTTCTTTTTCTAACTCCTGATTTGTTCTTTTGCCTTCTCATCCTCTATTCTTTTCCTCTTCTTTTCTTTCACTGCAGTACTCTCCCCCTTTTGGATGCATTGGTGGTAGGGGTTTGTACTGCAGAAAGTGCCTTTTGCACAGCATTATCAATCAGTGGTTGTAGAGTTGAGGAAATCCTCTCATCAAGGCTTTAGTAACAATTTCATTGATAATGGGAGGATGAGAGGTATGGATTGTTGGAATACAGCAACCATCTGCTCTGGGGGGTTCTGTCCCGGAGAGATAGTGCCAAAAGTAGAAGCTGGAGGCTCATTGGAGTGAGAGGTAAAGTTTTTGGGAACCTTCAACTGAAGGTGCCATCTGTGGGTTGGTGGAGGCAGATGGTCTTTGGTCCTTAGAAGTTTTGGCAAGCACTCTTTGAGTCTGCTCACCTCCTCTTCCAGGATGGTGTTTTGGGCTAGAACGTCATAGAAAAAGCCCAGGTCATCATCAGCAGAAGCTGAATCACCTGACCTCCTGATAGGATCAGGATGAACATGCACTGAGTGTAGCTCAATTGTAGCATGTGCCCCTTTGTCTTGGTACTGGGGACTTCCTGCCTCAGGACTATGTCCGTCATCAGTAGTTGCCTGTGGTAAGGTCTTAGTGATGGTACCAACTACAACCTGATCATATGCTGAAGCAGGAGAAGTGGCAGCCTCACCAGAAGTTCCAATCTCCATTGCTACACTAGGAGAAGAACATTGTAACCCCTATGCTGTGGGTTCTCAGCTACACTTTGGTCCTCCCCCTCAATGGTAGAGGTGTTCCCAGTAGTAATTGGTATCTGGGGGGGGGGTGAGGAGTGCAACTGAGTCAGCACTTGTGCAACAAGCAATGTAGGACTTTGGGGGCGGTTGCATGGGGTGAAGGGATAGAAGCAGTGTGCACCTGGGGAGGAAGGTGCTCTTCAATGGCAATCTCCTCAAGTGAGGAAGATCCCAGATGTGTGGGTACCCCTTGTGTGGTTGCTGCAGGCTCCTGTTGAGAGGAATCCTGAGCGGCTATGGCTGGAAGAGTCCTGATATCCACTAGGGGTTATAACCAGTGGATATAGCCTGCGTTTGTGTTGCAGGGGCATCCTCAGGGGACTCATTTCCCTGAGTAGCCGTTTTGGGTTTCTTTTGGTGGGTTTGGTGGGGACTTTTGATTTGGAGGTGGTGTTGTGGGTTCCAGCTGCGTGGGTTTTCGCAGCTTGGCAGCCATTTGAGTGAGTGGTCAGAGTTGTGCCGGGAGTATACTTCAGGCAAAACAGCCATAGCAGGACTCCCAGGCCAACAGTCCTCAGCTTGAAGCGGTTTGTAATGAGGGCGATTATGAACCGCGATATAATATCCAACGGTTAGCAGTTAGTTTTTGAGCCATATCCTTGAGCTCTGAAAATATTATTTCTAAAAAATTTAAAGGTTGTTGCTCGAGAATAGAATACATTACCTGCTGCCACTTGTAGACATTTGATCCCAAGATGAAGTCTTAGGAGCCAAGCAGACATTTACCATGTGAAAGATTAGTCGTTCAGCGTCATGGAAATGTTTCTCCTATAGTGGAGGCACTAAGGTTGCCCTGATATCCATGGTGGGCAAAGGATAAATCAGTTGTGCCCTTTGATATCCAGCAGGAGAAGTGGCATCATCCAGTGTAGAGTTTGACGAAGTATTCGGGAGTGATGACCACTTCGTTGTTGTTGACGACCGACCGGAGAGACGTTTGTTGGTCTCCCTAGTGGTAAGGGTGACGTTCATCCAAAACTGTTTGAGGGATTTGGCATGAAGGATTGGATTGAGAAGAAATGCCGTTTTGTAGGTGACGGACCATAAGATCGATAGCAGTATCGAACTTAGCCCAGAAAGGCGATTTGGTGAGGTAAGCAACACAGTTTGTCGCGGTTGATTTGCATGACGCCATTTGAAGAGAGAAGTTTTGGAGAGATGAACGTTAGGTTTGAAGAAGATGGCTCTAAAGGATTAGGTCAGGGATATTTATAGGGTATGGTTAGAAAACGACTGAAGGATTTGGTGTTAGTCATCAGTAGTTTTAAACGACTGTTGACATGGTATTACCCTTTCAGACGTTGAAACAGCTGAAGTCGTGGTGTTAGGCATCAGTAGTTGAAAACTACTGAAAGCCATGGTTTTGACTTCAGATGATGAAACAACTGAGGACTTGGTGTTTGTCATCAGTAGTTGTGAAACTACTGAAGACAGTGGTTTTTTCATCAGTTGTTGTAAACAGCTGAAGACTTGGTGTTAGTCATCAGTAGTTGTGAAACTACTGAGACATGTTTTTGCTTCAGTTGTTTAGAATGAAACAGCAGTTGTAGAAACAACTGAGAGAAAGTTCTCTTCAGTAGTTTTCGTCAATTCATAGCCTTTCAGCTGTTTCATACTGTCCTCAACACTTACTCATCAGACTTTGCATCTGCTTTTCAGGTATTTCATAGGACGTCAGTACTTATCTGTTTGTACTGATTTCAGTAGTTGTAACTACATCAGTAGTTGTAACTACATCAGTAGTTTGAACAGATAAATACTTCAGTACTTGTGAGGCATTTAGCCGTCAGTAGTTATAAAAACTACTGAAGGTGAAAGGACTCATCAGTACTTATATGTGACATGGGTACCAATGATCACCAGTAATTATTACTGAAATCATCAGTAGTTGTCACTTATTCTAGCTGCAGCATACCAAGCCTTAACACTAGGTTTTGGAAAGTAGAACTATCCAAGGCTTAGTAAAGATATCTGCAAGCTCATCAGCACTAGGCACAAACTTAGGATCAATCAGACCTTTTTCAAAACAATCCCGAATAAAGTGATGTCTGATCTCTATATGTTTGGTCCTAGAGTGCTGGACTGGATTTTTGACAATACACAGAGCTGAAGCACTATCCATTAATAATGAAGTCTTAGTCTCTGTAATGCCATAATCCAAGTTGGTTCTGAAGCCAGAGTACCTGAGAAGTACAACTTGCAGCAGCAATGTACTCGGCCTCAGCAGTTGATGTAGCAACAGATGTTTGTTTCTTACTCTGCCAAGAAATCAAACAGTTGCCTAGGAATGACAACCACCAGAATTGACTTTCTAGTTAACTTGCACCTGCATAGTCACTATCTGAAAAAGCAACTAATTTGCAAGAGTGTCCAGTGGAATACCATAACCCAGAGATGTGTACCTTGCAAATATCTAAAGATTCTCTTGACTGCAATCAAATGAGACTCTTTAGGAGCAGCCTGAAATCTAGCACAAACACATGTAGCAAACATAATATCTGGTCTAGAAGCTGTTAAATACATCAAGGACCCAATCATACATCTGTAAAGTGTTTCATCAACAGCTTTACCTTTCTGATCAGCATCCAGTTGTGGTGTTGCACATAGGAGTAGAACAGGGCTTACAGTTTTGTAAATCAAACTTATTCAAAAGATCTTTTGTATATTTTGACTGATGAATAAGTTCCATCAGCCTTTGGTTTGATTTGCAAACCTAGAAAGAACTGTAATTCTCCTATTGCACTCATTTCAAACTCTTTTTCATTAATGTTGTAAAATCAACACAACTGGGGATCAGAGGATGCAAAAATGATATCATCAACATAAATCTGACAACAAGTAGCTTATGCCGATCCACCTTCTTAATAAAAGAGTTTTATCAATGGAGCCTCTAGTGAATTTATTCTTAAGAAGAAAAGTAGAGAGTGTCTCAGACCAGGCTCTAGGAGCTTGTTTCAACCCATAAAGAGCCTTATCAAGTTTATACACCCATTCAAGATGTTTATTATCCTCAAAACTGGTGGTTGACACACATAAACTTCTTCCTTTATTTTACCATATAAAATGCACTTTTGACATCCATTTGAAAAACTTTAAGATTATGGAATGCATGATAGGCTAAAAACAATCTGATGCCTCTAGTCTGGCTACAGGGGCAAAGGTTTCATCATAGTCAATACCTTCCTCTTGTGAAAACCCTGTACAACCAGTCTAGCCTTGTTCTTAACAGTAAGCCCATTTTCATCAGTTTTATTCCTAAACACCCATTTAGTGCCTATTGCACACTTACCTGGGGGAAGAGGAACCAGTTCCCACACTTGCTGTTTCTTGAACTGAAGTAGCTCAAGCTGCATCGCTTCAACCCATCCATTGTCTCTCAAAGCAAATGGTAGTTCTTTGGCTCTAGCTGACTAATGAAGAGAGCATAGAAGCAGAAGTTAGACAATTGACTTCTTGTTGAAACACCAGCATGATATCACCAATAATCTAAGACATGGGGTGATTCTTTAGTTCTTGATAAACAATGAGATCTGTGCAAGTGTTTGTAGAACCTTCAGCACAGCAGCAGATGTGATGCAGACTCTTGAAACCAAGAATTAGATGGTAACTCAAAAGATGTAGAGGAAATAGAGATCTCATCAGCATTTGTTGTGGATGGAACTGCTGAAGCTACAGGAACATCAAATTAGCAGACACAGGCAGTGGTCGCAAAACTTGAATAGGTGAGTATTGATATTATCATCATCATCATCAATACACTAGGTGGAAGACATGCTGCAGAAGAGGATTTATCCACAGGATCTGCAACAGCTGGAGGTTGATAAGGAACATATTGCAGTATGTCCAAATCAAACAACTCCACAGGGTTTTGTGGAATCTTGTCCAAAGGAGATTCATTAACTTCACATGCAAAGTCTCTTCAACTATCTTTGTTCTGTAGTTGAAGACTCTGTATGCCTTGCAAGTAGATGAATAACCAACAAAATACCCTGCATCCACCTTAGGATCAAATTTATGGAGTTGATCCTTTGTGTTGAGAATAAAACAGGACACACCCAATGCTTTGAAAAATGAAATTAGAGGAGCCAAGTGATGGAGAACTTCATATGGAGTCTTCATCAACCTCTGATTACTAAGACTCTATTCTGCACATAGCAAGCTGTGTTAACAGCTTTAGCCCAAAAGGTCAATGGCAAACCAGAGTCAGCCAGCATGGACCTTGCAGCTTCAATTAGGGTCCTGTTCTTTCTCTCCACTACTCCATTTGTTCTGGAGTCCTTGGGATGCTAAACTGCCTTTTGATTCCCTTTGAAAGATAGAAGTCATCAAGTGTATGGTTCTGAATTCAGTTCCATTGTCACTCCTAATACACTTGACTGGAAGGGAATACTGCTTCTCAATATACAACACAAAGTGAATAATCTTCTGAGCAACCTCATCCTTTGAATGTAGAAAGAAAGTCCATACAAATCTGGAGTAATCATCCATAATACCAGACAGTATTTCTTCTTTGTCATGCTCATTACTCTCACAGGACCAAATAGATCCATATGCAGTAATTGCAAGCAGGCAGTGGACTTAGGCTCTTCAATAGGAGGGAAGGAATGAGATTGTGGTGTTTTCCTTTTAAACAAGCAATGCAGTTTTCATCACAGTGGAACTCCTTTATTGGTAAGCCTCTGACTAAACTATTATGGATAGCTGATTCATGTTTTTGAAATTAACATGACCAGCCTTCTGTGCCACAGTTTAGATTCTTGAGAAGAGGCTTTGGAAAATAGGCAAGGATTTCCTCCAGATCTATTTTCTTGGAAAGATCTAAGGCATACACTCTTCCTGTCATGTTGGCTCTCAGGAGAGTGTGATCATCCAAACCTTATCAATCAAATGCAAAACTTTGGATGACAGAATCCTACAGTTCTGACTGGTGAAAAGAGCAACATGGCCTTTATCACATAGTGACTGACACTCAAGAGATTGTACTTGAGATTTTCCACATGATTAACATCATCAAACTTGATTTCTCCATTGGAGACAAAGCATTTCCAATGATGAAACCCCTAGCATCATTGCCAAAAGAAAACAACCCCCTTTTCCTTGAGAGTAGTCATGAAGAAGAGAGTTGTTCCCAGTCATGTGCATAGATCCCCCACTGTCTACATACCAGATGCTACTTTGGCATGTTGGAGAACCCTGCAATAATAAACAATCAGTTAGTTTTGGAGACCCAAACCTTTTTGGTTTGGGCCTGGTCTCATCAACGGATGGTAAAATAACAGGTTTATAGAAACAACAGCCTGAGAGGAAGAAGATGGTGAAGAAGAGGAATCCTTTGGCTTGGACCTCCTTTTCTGTGGTTTCAACATAGGAGTATCTAATTGGTTAACTCTACCCAACAGATGTTGAACCATCATAACTAGCTGTGTCTGATTTTGTGATAAAGCTTTCAGCTCATCAGACACATTGCCAGTGGAGTTTGATAAGTTCCTATGTTGCACCTTCTTCTGAGCACTCTCAGCTGTCACCTGTTTAACCCCTTCCTTTTGGATTTCTTTGAGGACTTAAGGGTTACAGGATTTGATGTTGCTGATACAAAAGTGGTCTCAAACTCAGTTTTCATTTTTACCATTTTCTCTTTAATTTTTCTTTATGTTTGAGTTTGGAACCTCTTTTGTACCAGCAATCATCTGTAAGATGATTGAACAAACCACATACTTCACATGGTTTCTTCTTCATCTTAGGTTGATCATCAACTAAAGAGGGTGAAGCAACTGAAGACTTGCTCTTCAGTGCTTTGGAAACATTGTTTGCTTTCTTGACTTCCTCTTTAGTAGTCTTCAAACTCTTTCTACTGATAGTTTTCTTCTTTTCAGTACTGACAGTAGTTGGAGTTTGAACTTCAGGTGTTGAATCCTGCTCTCTAGTCCTTTCAGGACTTCAGATTAACACCTGAGTTGATCAACTCATGGATCATGTGAGTGTCAGCAGTGGAACCATCAACATCAGCTGATAGGTTCTGAGAGGGCTTGATGCTGACTTCTACTTCTGATTGTGTTGTATCAGAAAGTAGATCACATGATGAGATGGATTGGTTATTACTCTCACCATCAGATTCTACTCTGCTCTGGGAGTAAAATCTGTAGGTGGAGCAGTGTGATTGTAACCAATGCCAAACTTCACATTGGAATCAGATTGCTTACTAAGAAGCATTTCAAAACCTTTGCATGATGTACCCATCTATCACACTCTACCTGGGTAACTGCAAGGGTTTCTTTGAGATCTTTATACTTCTCTAGAAGTATCTCTTCCCTAGCCTTATCATCAGTTATTTGGATTTCAGTTTGTAAATCTCATCAATTTTATCATTTAGCACAGACTCAAATCAGCTTTGCTTTTGGAAATTATTTGTTCTAGCTCAATGTTCTTGTTGATTAAAGCTACATTTGCTTCTCTAATAGATGCAAATGCTGCTATGCATGTTTCAGAACATAATTTGGCTTTTGCCTCAGAGGATACCTGTGATACCTTTGGTGTAGTGGCATTAGAGGATGAAGTATCAGCAGACTCCAAGCCTAAGAGCTAGATTTCCAAAAGGACTTTCACCACCATGTTGACCAGCACCTGAGAACAGTTGTTCATGACCAGACAAGTCATCTGGTAAACTGCTCCAGTCAACAACTCCTGGGTGAAGAAGCTGTGTTGTTGAGGTTGAGTTTGTTGATGAGATTGGGAAGGTTGTGGTTCAGGCAATGCTTGTGGTTGTTGTGCAATTGGAGCTTGAACAGGATTTGGTTGAGGCATATAATAGCAAGATAAGGATATGACATTTGACCCTGGGGAACAAGTATGCAGGAGATCTAGGATGTGAATGATGACCAGAACTAGAAGGATGTTGCCCTCTGTTTTGTGGACTAGTACTAGGAAAAGTCACAAAGGGTGCAGAAGAGTTAGATCCAGTTGATCTACACTCCCTTGCAAAGTGTCCCAGCCTTTGGCATTTGTGACACCTCAACTTACTCTTGTCAAAACCAACTTTGGTTTTGCTAGAGAGTCCAAGAAATTCCTGCCAGTTCTCTTATAGAACTTCTGAGATCTGATATTAATCAGTGCCATTTGGCTCAGAATATCCATCTCTTCTAGATCATCATCAGCAATTCCTTTCAAATCATCCATAATGAAGCATAAATTGTCACTATTACTGCCAAATGACTCTCAATACCACAAATGCATGATCAGAACTATTTGAAGAGAATCAATATGCTCATCATAATTGCTTTCAGATGCAGCATATTCTGACTCATGACCAACCAAGGCAGTATTCCCTGGTACAAAGTCATCAGTGAGCTTTCCTGATGAGGACAGTTTCCTCTTCTGCTCTATCTCTCTTTCAAATGTAAGAAGTTTCCCATGAAGTTGGGTGTAGATAGGCCATCCAGATTTGCACTGGAGCGTAGGACAATAGTGTATGTGTCCCATCTCTCAGGCAGTGATCTGAGGAACCTGTTGTTCATCTGGCTATTGGTGTATTCCTGTTTCACCATTTTCAGCTCAGATATCAAGCAGAAAAGCACTCAAACTGTTGAGTCAGTGTCTCACCCTTTCTATGAGAGAATGTCTCATATTGTGGGCAAGGATTTCTTTATTGTTTGCTAAGACCTCATCTGTGCCACCGAATTGTTCCTTCAGGGCATTCCAGAGATCATGAGCAGTTTCATGATGCATAAGCCCTAAATAGATTTCATTAGGCAGTGCCATGGCCAGAATTCCATGGGCTTTAGCATCAATCTCAAATAGTTTCCGATCTTCATCAGAGTATTGTTTCCTTCTTCTTCGGAACCATTGATTGTTTTCCGGATTGTTCACCATAGGCTTATGTGGTCCATGTACCACGATGTCCAACAACCTGAACTGTTAACAGACAGTGATGAAGCATTCTACGTTGCCATATGTTATACTCGGTCCTAACCAGCATCAGTTCTACAACTACTGAAAAACATAAAACTACTGACACTACAACGACTGAAGAACAAGCTCTTCAGTCGTTTTACAAAACTACTGAAAGTAAATATAAAACTACTGATATCACAACTACTGAAAAGTACTCTTCAGCTGTTGTACAAACTACTGAAACTTAAGTACTTGATCTTCAGACTTGAACTTCAGGCGTTTCTCAGCTGATGACTTCAGTAGATATCATCAGCTGATGTCTTCAGTCTTTGTCTTCAGACTTTGTACATCAGTTGTTGATCTTCAGCACTTGTAAACTCTTCAGCGTGTGTACTTCAGTACTTTGAACTTCAGCTTCAGCACTTGTGTTCTTCAGTTGTTCAGCTTCAGCACTTGTGTTCTTCAGCTGTTCAGCTTCAGTACTTGTGTTCTTCAGCTGTTGTACTTCAGCACTTTAGTCTTCAGCTGTTGAAGTCTTCAGCACTTGATCTTCAGCTGTTGAAGTCTTCAGCACTTGTCAAACTACTGATGAAGCTTTCAGCAGTTGTTGTGATATCATGTGGGACTTAGAGGTTTTCTGATCTTGGCTCATTGGTTCTTTTGGTCCAACAACATCTGCAAAGATGAGGATGAGAAGGAATATGACCAAAGTCAGTCTTATTCCCGGCAGAAGGCTCTTGGGAAGAAGAAAATTGAGTGTGTTATGTGTTAGAGTACTACTCATCTTGCTAAGGATTGTCCATACAATCCTAAGGGTACTCTTCACATGATCAAACACGGACTTCCAAGAGTTCCCAGAAGATTCAGTTTGGAAGGAAAATTTGTTTCCTTCGGAAGCTCCAAATCTAAGAAAAGACAAGTGGAAAGTTGCCTTCGGAAGAAAAGTTGGTCTCGGAAGGAAGGAATACTTCCGAAGCACTAAGTCTGTTGCAGTGCTTGTATGATCTTCCGAAGGCTCAGTCATCAAAGCTTCCGAAGTATCAAAAGCTTTCGAAGTATTGAAGGTCACGTCTAAAACTCCAAAGGTGTGTGGAAGTCTAAAATAGACCAAGTGACTGAGAATTCTCCATCAACAACAGCTCAAGATCCTCCTAGCATAACTGTAGGATCTATTACTGTTGCATTACCTTATATTTCTCTTAATGAGCCCAAGACAAGTAAGGCTTGGGTTTCCAAATGTAACTAATCATTTCTTTGTGCTAGGACAACTGAAGGCAAACAAAAATGTCAGGATCATTAACAGTGGTTGTTCCAGGCATATAACAGGCAATAGGTCACTACTCTAGAACTTTGAAAGGATTGATGGAGGGCCAGTTGCCTTTGGAGGAGATGAAGGTGGTTACATTTCAGGAAGGGGCAAGGTCACAAATGGTAAGCTCAGCATTGAAAACGTAAACTTTGTAAAGAATCTTAGGTACAACCTTTTGAGTGTATCCTAATTTTGTTATCAGAGTCATAACATGCTCTTTACTAAGCATGAGTGCATTGTTCTCAAGCCCGGGGTGGTCATTCCTTATGAGCATATTCTGCTTAGAGCCCCTAGGAAAGGGAACATGTACAAGATGGATTTGCAAGAAACATCTCCCTCTGGAGAAGTTTCATGCTTATGTCTAAAGCCAATAGTGATGAGTCTTTCCTATGGCATAAAAGAATGTGCCATGTAAACTTTAAAAACATGAATAAACTGATTAAGAATGATTTGGTAACTAGAATGCCAAAGAAGAGTTTACAAGTGATGACCATTATGTTGCATGCCTGAAAGGGAAGCAACATAAGGTGTCTTACAAGCCTAAGGAAAATAACTCCATCACTACACCCCTACACTTGTTACATATGGATCTCTTTGGACCCACTAAGGTAATGAGACTAGGAAGGACCTCTTACTGTTAAGTGATCACATATGACTTTACATGATTCACTGGGGTCTTCTTCCTTAGAACTAAGGATGAGACTCCTGAGATTCTAAAGAACTTCATCTTGAAGATTGAGAATCAATCTGATCATAAGGTCAAAATCATAAGATGTGATTAAGGAATTGAATTCAAGAACCAAATCCTTGATGCATTCTGTGATGAAAAATGTATTACAAGACAATACAGTGCTCCCTGGACTCCTCAGCAGAATGGTGTTGTTGAGAGGAGAAACAGGACACTGATTGAAGCTGCAAGAACCATGTTGTCTGACACTAAGCTGCCCATCACCTTCTGGGCAGAGGCAGTCAACACTGCTTGCTATGTGCAGAACAGAGTTTTAGTAGTTAAGACTCATGGCAAGACTCCTTGTCAACTTTGGCACAAGAGGAAACCTTTCATTGGTTTTCTTAGGTCATTTGGTTGTCCTTGCACCATCTTGAATACCAAGGATCAAATTGCCAAATTTGCTGAGAAATCAGATGATGGACATTTCATTGGATACTCTTCCTAAGCTAAGGCTTACAGAGTATACAATCTCAGAACTAGAATTGTTAAGGAGTCAGCCAATGTGACTTTCAATGAACGCACACCCTGTGTGGCAGGTTGTGGTCCTGATTGGCTCTTTGATCTTGATTTAGTTACCAACTTTTTAACAAATCTTGTGAGACTGTTACAAGATCTACAAAAAATTTAAACACAGGTGATCCTGATCAAGATTTGAGCTGAGAAGACCTTCAAGTAACACATCTTCAGCTCCAGTTAGAACTACTTCTGCAAATGAGGTTTCTATCAGTACTAAAATGACAACTTCACCTGATACATCTAGGATGCCTTCAAATTCCAGCTCGGAGGCTCTACAACCAGATAAAGATGCTTTAATTGCAGAAGACAATGATAGTAGTGTTGACAGTGATCAAGACTTTGTTGATGCTGATAACCACTCCACAGATGACAACATCAATGATGTCACACACTCCCTGGATCAAGTTTCTCTGATAAGTATGCTAATGTGGTGGGTGAAACATCTATTCCAGATCTAAATTTCTCTAATCTAGATCTTTCTTAGCAACTTGCTGTGATCCCTCAGCTAAGGATCCACAAGTCCCACCCTACCATAAACATCATTGGAGATGTTGTCACAGGGGTAAGAACAAGAGGACAAACCCATGAAGATAATGTTTGTCTTAACTATTTTTTCTTATCCCAGATAGATCCAAATAAAGTTAATGAGGCTCTGAAGGATGGAAGTTGGGTTGAAGCTATGCAACAAGAGCTGCTTCAATTCAAAAGGCAAAAAGTTTGGAACCTTTGTCCTCTTCCTCATGGGAAGACTACCATTGAAACCAAATGGGTGTTAGTAACAAGAAGGATGATAGAGACATTATTATCAAGAACAAAGCTAGACTAGTTGTTCAAGGGTACACACAAGAAGAAGGGGTTGACTACACTGATGTCTTTGCTCCTGTAGCAAGACTGGAAGCTGTTAGGATATTCCTAGATTTTGCTGCATCCAAGAACTTCAAGGTCTTTCAACTTGATGTGAAGTGTGCTTTTCTTTATGTAGTGATTGATGAAAGGTGTATGTCAAACAACCACCTGGTTTTATAGATCCTGATCATCTTGATTATGTTTGCAAGCTTGAGTAAGCTCTTTATGGGCTACATTAGTCACCCAGGAAGTGGTATGAGACACTATCTAAGTATCTTTGCAAACATGGATACAGGAGAGTTACTATAGATGGAACTCTGTCATCAACGGACAGGAAAATGACATATTGCTTGTTCAAGTATATATGGATGACATCATATTTGGTTCAACTAATCCAAAGCTCTACAAAGACTTTGAGAAGCTGATGAGGACAGATTTGAAATGAGTGCCATGGGGGAACTTAATTTCTCTCTGGGAATTCAAGTGAAGCAAGTTGAAGATAGCATCTTCATTAGTCAGTCAGAGTATGTTCTGGACATACTCAAGAGGTTCAACATGACTAATTATAAGATTGCTAAGACACCCATAGCTAGAAACCACTCCTTAGACCTGATCTTGAGGGGGAGTGTGTAGATGAACACTTATACAAGGCTATGACTAGGTCTCTTATGTATCTTACAGCTAGCAGGCCTGATATCATGTTTGCTACATGTATTTGTGCAAGATATCAAGCCAACCCTAAGATGTCTCACCTTATCACTATCAAGAGGATTCTAAGATGCCACAAAGGTGCTTCAACACTTGGCCTATGGTATCCTAAGAATTCTGACTTCAATATGTATGCATATACTGATAGTGATTATGGTGGTTGCAACATGACTGCAAAGTCCATATCTGGGGGATGTCAGTTTCTTGGTGGAAGGGTGGTCTCATGGCAATGCAAGAAACAATCTTGTGTCTTTACATCAACTTCTAAAGCTGAATACATTGCTGCTGCAAGCTGTTGTGTTTAAGTGCTTTGGATTCAGAATCAGATGCTGGACTATGGGTTCAACTTCAAGGAGACTCCTATTCACATAGACAATAATAGTGCTATCTCAATCACAAAGAATCTTGTGCAGCACTCAAGGACCAAACACATCAACATCAGGTATCATTTAATAAAAGATAGTTATGAAAAGGGATTAATTAAACTAGTCAAAGTTCACACAAATGAACAATATGCTGATCTGTTTACAAAGGCATTTGATGAACAGAGATTTAAATATCTTATATCAGCTATTGGGATGATCAACTTTGAGTAGGTTTTTTCTTAAAACTAATTCTTATTATTTCTTAAAACATGTGTGTCCTAAGTTGTCTAGTTCATCATTTTCATAAGCTCTTGTTTTCTTTGGATGAAAATCTTTTTGAAGACTGTCTTAGATTTATAAAAATTTTGATCCTTCGGAAGTTATGTTTTTAATTTCGGAAGAAAATCATGCCTTCAAAACAAATAACTGTCTAAGAAATTTTACCTTCGGAAGAGATTTCTGAAATATCTTCCGAAGCTTAAATGCTTGTTTAAGACAGTTATATGTTTTCAAGGACCTTTTTCTTCTGAAGCAAAATTAACTCTCAGAAGCTTTGTTCTTTTGTGTACAAAGCATTCAAGTCTTAATTTCTCTTTCGAAGCAAAATTTTCAAAACTCTCAGGAACTTCTTCTGAAGTCATTTTAGCTTCAGAAGCTTTTTCATTAAAACTTTCGAAGATAATTTACCTTCGGAAGCTTTTTGACATCCAAGAAAACTACTTTTTAAGCAAAATTAAACTACTTTTTCAAAGGTGGGACTGACATCCGGATTTCAAAGTTTATCCTTTTTTATTAAACTTTATCTGAAATCCTTTTCACATATAAACCTAACAATTTCCCCCTCTTTCTATCATCTGCTTCTTCCTCCAAACCTAAAACCCCAATTTTCTCTCTGAAATTTCTTTCTTCTTTCTTTCTTCATCCTTAAGCTACCTCACAATGGCCAACCCCATTCACAGAAATGACCCAAACTTTACCATGCAGCTCCACAGGCAACACAACCAGGTTGCTCTGTTAAGCTCTGAGAAAGATCCTCATTTCTCAGAGGTTTGCCATTTCTTAGCTTTGTCCAACTACTACACCTCCCTAACCATTGATCCTCCACTTTATGAGGATCATCTGCTTGAATTCTGGAAGACCTGCCAAGAGATCGTAATGGATGGAGAGAAAGCACTGTCTGCCACCGTGTAGGGGAGAATAGTCTTCATCACTCCGACCATCATCAACATGCATCTTCAGCTGGATGATGAAGAAGGTAAGGTGTCTTCCCAAAGGAAGCTATCAATCATTCTTTTTAGTAGATAGGATATAAGGGAGATTACTCTGTCAAGACTTTCAGGAAAGGGAAGGTCTCATCCCAGGGAGATTCCTGCTCCATGTGGTTATCCACAACTTATCAAACAAGAATGGTGGATGGGACCAGATTCCTGAGGATCTCTCCTTCATTATCCATGGAATGATTCAGGGGGTTAAGTTCACGTATTCTCAATTGTTTATACTAACTTACTTGCAAACTTAGACTCCTTAGAATATACATGTTTCCTAGATATGTCCAGTACATTCTTAATTGTGAACGGGGCTCATAGTTAAGGGGAACCAGTAACATTCTTAAACTGGGACAGATGAAGCCTGGCATCTTTAAAATATTAAGAAAGCCCACTATTGGCTTCTCAGGGGTAGAAACAGCCCTGGTCCCAAAAATGTTAGAGCTCATTGCTCAAGGTGGCAACCTAGCAGCACCAGCTAGTGTTGAACCCACACCTGCTACATCCTAACCACCTACACAGCCACAAATCACCATCACCTACCAAAAAAATCCAAACGAACCCCTGCTCAGACTATTCAGTCTGTCAGGGCCCCCATACACTCACCAATACAGGAGAAAGTGGACAATAGAGCTCCTACTTCTCCTGAGGAGCAGACCACTCCCATCTCTTCAAGGATCAGTGTTGAGGTTCCTCATGCTCAGCCAGATGAGCTCATTAGCCACCTCTCCCAAATTGCCTTAAGCCATCACTCTGAGTCTCAACACTCAGTGATCAAACCTTCAGGGGACAGTTACCATCCCCAGCCTTTAGATCTCAATCAACCTATCCCCGACCTTGATTTCTACACTGATGAAGATTTAGGTTTCAGTGAGTACCATGATTTTCTCTTCTTTTCCCCTACTCAAAGAGAGATGAGTGCTCCTGAGCCTCCAACTTCTAGCCCATATCACTCACCTACAACTAAGGTGGACACTTCTGAACATGTTCAGGATGTCCATATCAAAGTGGCTCTCACTTTAGAAAGTGATTACATTATTAAGACCTCAACCATGGCAACTCAGCCCACTGACATCTCAACTATGATTACCAGTGAGCAGAGGAAATCCAGCAACCAAGAACCTAAAGCTGGTGGTGAGAGAGAGGACTTTGGTCCAATCATCTCATCCCCCAATGATTCTTCTAATGAAGATGAGGGGAATTTAAGACTAAAGGTGCAAAAACTGTCTAAAACATGCACCTATTTAGTCTCCAAGGTTAGTCACCTTGAATCTCAAGTGACTACCTTGCACAACAGGGTCAATGATTAGCAACTTGAGATTTCATATCTTAAGGAAAAACTAGCTGGGAGACCTTTAAGAAGAGCTTAACCAGGAACACAAGAACCTGTGGATGTGATTGACCTAACTCCTGGCTGACCTATGCAAATGGGTGATGCTACCAAAAAGGGGGAGAAAGTCATTACAACTATAGAACCTGGGAGTTCTTCAGAGAAAATGGACACTAAGGACTCACCATCCTCACTTGCAATTGTGCATTCTTAGCAACCTCCTCAAATTCACATTGACGTGGACTACACATACTCCTTCATACAGAGTCTATTTGAGGATGGGATACCAAGGGCTATGTCATCTCCACCATCCTCCAATCACATCATTGGGTGGAGGTATGACAGCAACAAGAAATCCCTAATCATCATAAAAGTTCAAGGGCAGCAGAAGATCTTCAATTTTCAGACCCTGAACTATTATGACAGTATGGATTTAGTCAACATGTCACTTGTCAACCCAAGCCAATCAAGACAAGCTGATAAGTTGGCTCAAAGAATCCAAGACCGGATCACTGCAGAGTTCAGCCTTAGAAGAAGACTGTGGGAATCAGGCAATGTCATCGGTCAACTGGATGTTGAGGCAGACCATAAGATTAGCTTCATAGGGGAGACCTTAACTAAAGGCCAGTGACAGAACCTGAGAGCCTAGTCTTATCACCAACAACTGCTGTAGAAATCAATGCCCTTTTTGAGACACTTGCTGGTGAAGGTGCTTCTCAACCTCTCTCTGGCCAGAGCTCAAAAGCTACATCAAGAAATGAAGGCCAAAGCTCTCTCCACCCTGAGAAACAAAGGTCTGTGAGTGACAAAGGGAAAAGAAAGATGACATTTAAGGAGATTAAGGAGGAGAAGAGAGAGAGGAAAAGGAAGCTGAGGGGAGAAGGTTCCTCTTCTGGGTCAGCAAGACTCATGGAGACTACAATCAGGGTTGCCCCCAGACCAGATACTCAAAATGATGAGTTAAGGGCAGTCAGGATAAACTATCTACAGACAAGGAACTATGACATAGACAATGTCATCTCTCTCCCCTTGGAAGAGTTAAATGAACTGGTTGACCTAGAAAGGTTACGGGAGAAAAAGGAGGAAGAAGATGCAGAGCTTCTAGTACAAATCAAAGAAGAAAGAAGAAAGAAAAGATTGTACAAGTATGTGCCTACCCTTTCCCCAGTTCAAGAAAGTCCTGCACAAGAGGATGTCGTTCAACAAGAACCTCAAGTAGATAAAGAAGAAGAAAGGATCAAGATGATCAACTCCTGAGTGTCACATGCCTCTATCAGGCAGAAGCACTTCTTCCCTTGTCTTATGACTATGTTGAGCTTGAGTATCTCAAACAACTTGAAATTGAGATAGTCAGAGAACGAAAGACAACTAAAAGAAAGCTGAGGGAAGAAGTTGCTAAGTCAAGAGCCATCATCCATAAAAGCATGAAGAAATCTACTGAGAGGAAGAGGATGATGAGCTTCTTGAAGTTGTATGGATTCTCCGGAAGGAGACTTGGCCCCAAGTCTCTATCCACTGTGGATGAGCATATCAGGGTGATCAAGCAGAAGATCAAGAGTGGAGAGCTGGTTGACTTACATTCCCCTCCAAGTCAAGCCCCACCTGAAGTGGAGGTTAAGGTTGAACAACCAGAGACATCACAACCTAGACCTCCTGCTGAATCTCAGTAAGCTAATCCATAGTAGGTCAGACTCACTCTCAATCTAAACCTGTGAGAGTAAAAGACCCAACTGAGAAAGACAATGAAGATCAATCTGGTACTACAGGCCAGTCTTCTCAGTTAAAAGTTGTAAAGAGAAAGAAAATGATGGATTCTAAACCAAAGCCAAAGAATAAGAAGAAAACTGTATCCTTTTCTAAACCTCAGGATGAGTCAGAACATCCTGAGGATGTGCAGCCAGAGGATGCTCCATCATCTCCTATTCCAATAGCTCCTCTTGCATCAGAAGACCCATCCTGTCCTAGACATACACTACAAATCTAGAAAGGTGGCATGTCATCAGAGATCATGGCATTGAGAATGTCTACACTTGGCAAGACATGTTTCAGTTGCCTCTTCATGATCTCTTTAACATGAGAAGATACTTTGATAGTCTAAATGATCCTGATCATCTTATGAAGAAAGGACTAGTTATCATCCTGATGAGGACTGTTGATATCTGAAGTCTTCAAGAGTTTTGGTAGCATCAGCCTAGGGGGAGTTTGTAGAGAATATGCATAGAGGCTGAAGCAACCAAAATCTTTCTGCATGCATGCTGCACAAGTACTGAAGAAGAATGCTTTGGAAGTTTCACACATGCAACAAAAATATTCTAAGTGTGAAATCTTCCAAAGCCAAGACCAATATCTTCCGAAGCCAAAGATGAAGTCTTCCGAAGCCTTATCTCTTGAAGACAGATTTCTTCCGAAGACTTTTAGTAACGTGCTTTATCTTATGTACTTTTCCATAAAGCTGGACACTTTTCCGCTGCATCTCTGTAAAGTCACCAACTTACATGAGTTGGTGAAAAGGTCCATGCTTTTGGTAACTATAGATTGAGGTCTTGAGTATGTAACTTTCTACTTCATGTACTTTATCCTTTTTGTAATAGATAAGGATGTGAGCTATGGCATGTCATAGTCATAAAGTCAAAAAGGCAATCTGCCTTTTTGACTCTACAATTGATTTTGTTTTGAGCCTAGTCAATTGTATCCAACTGGCTTTCATAGTATGGCCGGCTGTAGGTTATAGTATAAGTATCTCATGTTCTTGTAACTTTATGGATATGCTTTGTAAAACTTGTAATAGAATATTGAGAAAGCAATATACCACAATCTTGAAAACCATCTCACTATGTATCTTGCTCTTGTGTTCTCTTAGTTACTTGTGTTCTTAGTGTCTTCTTTTGTGGTTAATCCAATTCACAGTTTGTTTAAGTTTAGTTACTCTCATCTTTGTGTTGTTGTGTTGTATTTGACCACCCTTCACCGGGTCCTACAAAAATACTTGTTGCATTACATCACAAAAACATTATAAAAATGGGTGCCATCCAAAAAAGGCCAAGTAGCCACCCCGTGCCATCCTCAGCAACCATTACCTACCAACTAGAAAATGCATAAAAAGTCAGTGTTGCTGAGTGAGTTCTAGGTTTATAAAAACATTACGTTACCTTCCATCCGTTAAAACATTTTCATTACTATCGCACGTGATCACACATCATACATACATCAAGGTAATAATTATTATCTTCATCATCGTTCGTTTCCTACATTTCGCGCGTTTCGCACATTTCGTACTTATCGCACTTTTCGTATATTTATTATCTTTCACTTCTATCTAGGTCCTGTACTTAACCCCTCTCTTGAGCACAAAGCTATATCATCTAGAGTTAAGCAACGAGGACCCCATATCGCACATATCGCACGTATCGTAGGTATGGAGTAGTCACATAGACTAACTCCCCCTGTGTGTGAACCCTTAAGGGTTAGCCAAGATCGCACGCTGTAAACACATAGTTGAGCTAACAACTCTCATTGAGTTGTGAACCTCCTTTCATTTGCTTGCAAGACTTTTCATTTGTTTATTATGTTCCACTTTCATTATCTTAATTCTTTCACTTCGTTAAGATAATACTTTACGTTCATCCTAATAATCACACCACGTAAAGCCACATTATCATACGTAATAAGGAACATAACATACAATCATACAATCATACAATCATACATAATTATCAAACATCATCAATCACACATCATCATGCATAGGCATCAATCATACATCATCATCAAATCACATCATACATCACCCATCACATCATCTATGACTTCAAAAAGTCAAATTTCATAGCCCCCGGAAACCTCCCAAGTCAATGCCTACATTTTATTTTTCCCCCAAAATCAGAAAATATTTCTAAGTCTTTAGGCGCATCGGTACTATGCAGGCGCATTGGCACTATTGGGGCGTATGAGCAACACAGTCTATTCTGGCAATTCTAGGGCATGGGCACTATGCAGGCGCATGAGTGTCTAGGCGCATGGGAATCTTGGGCATCTGGACACTTAGAAAATCTCAGCCTATTTCTAGGTGCATGAATACTATTTGGGCGCATGAGGTTTTGGGCGTGTGGGACACTTAGGCAGTTATTTTCAGTTGGGCGTATGGATCACTGTTTAGGCGCATGAGCATTCTAAGTCATCCTAAACATCATAATTCAGTCCCCAAACATCACTTATCATGTTCTAAACTTAAATCATACATTCTAAGCCTTAACAACACAACCATAACATCATCAAATACATACATAGCCCAAAATCAAACCCCACCAAAAAACATACGCATACACATATACGGGTATAAAACCCAACTTTTATAACAAGTTCATACATTCATTTCCAGCCCCAAAGCAGTTTAAAACAAATAAAAAGGAGATTCTAGAACTCACCTTTGCAGCCTCTTAGGTATGACTTCTTCAAAACCCGTTTGCAATTGAGTTCAATCGCCTAAAAACCCACCAAATACATACCCAACACACAAAACACACATAAGCATATAACCGAGGAAAGGCCAGTTAAGAACATCATAAACACATGAATTCTTACCTTGAATTCGATCTTTTTCTTCTCTTCTTCAAACACCCGAGAATTTATGCTCTTTCTCTCTCTAAAAACGAATGAAATGATGTGTGAAGAGAGTGTGGGCGGCCATGCCACCTTTATTACTTTTAAAGATTTTGTCCTTTTGACACTTTTAGTCCCTCTACTTGGGTTTCATTGCTGTTCTTTCTTTTTCTTCACTTTTAGTCTTCCTTTTCTTTCTTATCTTTAAAAGAAATAACCGGGTGTTACAGTTTATGTATGTTTTCTTCAGGTTCCTTATGATGTATATTTCTGTGGCTTTGCGTGGTATGCTATTGTCAATAAACGTAAAGTATTATGTAATGAAAACATAAATTAATGATGATGAAAGTGGAACATAAGGAGAATGAATGAAAGTAAGAATGAACGTATGAAAAGTCTTGCAAGTAAAGTAAGGAGGTTCACACCCAATGAAGGGTGTTAGCTTAACTATTTGCGGGTTAGCTATCCCCGGAATGATGCACATTGGGGTCTAATCCTTGTGATTGACCATATGTATGGGACCCTTGTCACTTGACCTAGTTACTGGAGTCAGCTTCGTGTACAATGTCCGGGGTCTATTTATAGACCTCAGGCCCAGTAACCAGCTTTGTGCATAATGTTCGGGGTATAGCACATGCCATTGGACCGGATGAGAAGTGAAAGATAATGATGAATGTACGAAATGTACGGTGAGAAAGATATGAATAAGAACGATAGATAACGATGACGTACATTAAATGATGAATGAATGTTAATGAATGATAAAAGATAATAATAAGATTATCTACTTGTACGTATGAGGCATGATCGTAAATGAAAGTAAAGAATGGTTTTCAATGACGTATAGTAATATATTTTTATAAAATTAAACTCATTCAATAACGTGGACTTTTAATGTATTTTCCAGTTGGCAGGTGATTGTTACTGGGGATGACATGGGGCAACTACTTGGCAAGTTTTGGATGACATCCATTTTACATAACATTGATGTTTTTGTGATGTAATGCAAACAATGAGATTTTGTAATGACTAACAATATTGTATTATTTTGCAAAAGCAATTATTCATATATGAAATGGTTTCTTAAGTATTCCGCTGTAATGTTTTAGTAAGTGTAAATGTATGTTATATGTTTTATGTGCAATGATTGTCCAACTGTGAGCGTCCTAGGAATGGGGCCTTACACAGAATGGTCGGTCATTTCCTTAGGAATCATCCTACCTCTAATAATGGCTGAAGAAGTACTTGAGATGTGAGGTTCTTCAACAACAAATCTCCACATCCTATTGTTTTGAGGCTTGATGAACCCTTTCATACGTTGCACCAAGTATCAAAGTTATCAAAAGTGATTAATGGAGACTTTGTCATGGTACCGGTTTTCAAATCAGCCTTTATGAGAGCTGCCATTTGAGCTAATAAGTATTTCGTGAAACGGATGAGATCTAAGATGGTGAGATCTTACAATGAAGAGCCTGAAATGCTCTAATACCAATTGCAGGACCAAGAAAGAGGGTCAATGCAACAGTTTCACAATGTTAGGAGAGTTAGAACACTTAATTGATCAAAATATGGAACTAACTTATGATTAAACAAAGAACTTAAGTAAAGAACACAATAATATGGTTTTCAAGAAATAAGTTCTTACAAAGTGTTACAAAGCTTAAAGGGAAATGACAAGTATTTGAGACAATTTATACTATATCCGACAAGCGGTCATAATACTAATATCAGTTGGAAACACTAATCTAGACAATAAGCTTAAAGTAAAATCAAAACGTAGATTACCTTTTGACTAGTGACTATGACATATCATAGCTCACATCCTTATCTAATACAAAAATAATAAAAGTACAAAAGTAGAAAGTTACAACCTCTAGACCTTAATCTAGAGGTTGATAAAAGTATGAACTTTTCACCAACTCATATAAGTTGGCGAGTATTTAAAGGTGGCAGTGAAAACTTATTCAACTTTGCCAATAAGGTGATTCAGAAAAAAAACATGTTTTCTCTGTATTCGAAAGAAATCAGTATCTTGGCTTCGAAAGACTTTGTCTTTGAAGCTTTGGAAGTTTTGTTAGGACCTGGTATTTGAACGAAATACCTAGTGATTAGCGTGTAAACCAGATCAAATAGTGCGGAATCCTATTTGATTGGTGATCCAATCAGTGAGAACACACTAAGAATCAATAAAGAATTGAAACTAACGTTAGAAATCGATTGAGAATCGATCTAATGTGTTCTATGAACTTGGAAAACGAATTGGGAGGCTTCTAGACGGCTAGGGTATGTCTGGAGTCGTAATAGAATCAATTCTTTTTATTTTTCCACGAATTGGATTGTATTTATAGGTTAGTATTGTTCATTCGGGCGACTGGAACATAAGTATGGTTCAGTCGTGCGATTGAACCATGCGGTTGATCCATCCGCACGACTGAGTGTTCAGTCGTGCGACTGAGCCAATCTTATGTGTCAATCATACGACTGATCCAGTCTCCTGGTTCAGTCGTGCGACTGAGTCAATCGTATGAAGTTATTCATGCGTGTGGTCCATTCGCATGGGCCATTCGCATGAGAACTTCATTATGTTAAGTTTGAATGTATTAATTAATAAACATTATGTGTAACCATTAAACCAATCACTAACCTAATTAACCAATTCGATATCAACTCATTAATGAAATAACCCACCTGGTGTGGTACTCCTTCTTTAGGGCAGCCTCGAACCAGCCTGACATCTTCCTCGGGTCAGCATACAAAAGCTTTAGTTTGACCAGCTGGTTGAGCTCAAAACCTGGTAGAGTCTTCAGATCATGTGGGAATCTGAAGTACTCTATGCCTTTTTCCCTCTTAACTGCATATATGTTAAGATCCTCAAAATACGCCCACGCTATGATCCTGCCAGTCACCTTCTGATGTTCTTGACTCTGTAGAGTTTGGTGTAGGCATCCTGTTTCAGTGCAGCGCGTTGGGCTCTAACTTCTTCAAAACACGCAGCCCACTTAGCCTTTCGAACATCGACATCATCATTTGAGGCTTGGGCCGTTTCCTCTACTTTCTCCGACTCTTTCTCCATCTTGTCTAACACCTCAAAAGTATCGCTGACGAGGGATTCACCCAGATTGGGAACCACATTTCCCTCATTGTCAGCGTACTGAGGGTAGTGCTCGGCAATGACATCTTCAATCTCGATTTCATCAACATCGTTGAGCTTGTCATCACTGGTCGAGTCACATGTCGGAGCATCCTTCACTATCTCGTCTGGATTGAGCTTGAAAATCTCTGCGAGTTGCTCGTTTGATAGGTCGTGAATTATTTCCCCTTTTTCAGGGGTATAACTCACCGACCTCCTTATGATCACTTGCAGATCAAGAATCATTGTTAGCTGAGTCTTGACCTGCTGAAGGGGAGCAACATCAAACTCATCCCTTTGGTAATTTGGATCTGTTTGATTTACACATTCAAATATCAACCATTAGTAATTAATCAAAACTGAAATGCATTAACTTAATTTAAACATTAAATACATATGTTTCAATACACAATTCAAATACAAAAGTAATTAAATACATAAACATCTAATCTTTACTTTCGTCCTGTATTATCGTCTCTTCACTTAGTGGAGCAGAGGAAGAAGCTAGTTGGTCTTGTATGTTCTTGGACCTCCTTTCTTGACCTGAAGTAGAGGCCGATGCAGCTGCATCTCCTCCTGTTGTATCATCATCATCATCCTTCTCCTCTATCCTTTCTTCTTCTGTCCCCTCATCCTCCTCTGTCTCATCCTCATCATCCACTTCATCATCATCATCATCATCTCCCTCTCCTTCTTTGATCTTCAAGGGCTCCTCCTTAGATCCCTTTAGCTTTAACATGATCGACTTCTTCGCCTTCTCCAACTCCTCTATCTTCTTGTTTGATGTGACACTATGTGCTTGGAGTTGGGCTATTTCATGGCTCTGAGCAGCCATCTGTTGGGCCTGCTCCTCTATCACTCGAGCCTGCTCTTCTATCTGGTGAGACTGAGCAGCAGTAAGATCAGCAAGCTAGCGGATCTGAGCCGCCTTCTCCTCATCTGCTGCTAATAGGCGCATCACCATCCTGTTGAGCGCAGACAGCTGTTCCTCTACCCCAATTGGAGGTAGAGGTGATACATATGTATGAGATGGTTGGGCTGAGGATCCAGCTTTGTGGGTAGCGGTGGTGGTGGTGGCTGTAGTGAATAGGGTCTGTGAAATGGTGGAGGTGATGTGGGAGTGAAAAATATGGTGGTAGATGGAATCTGTAGATTGGTGGGAGGTGTGGTGGTGGTAGTGTAGCTATGGTGGCTGTGGTGGCTGTGGCTGTGGAAGTGGTTGTGGTGGTGGCAGATGTGGTGGCTATGGTGGTGGATGGTATGATTGTGGAAGTGGTAGTGGTGGTGGCAGATGTGGTTATGGAGGTAACAAAGGTGAGACGTCTTTTCTTCTTCTTCTGACCATGGGGTTGAGCCATCCTTTTCCTCCTCGTTCCCGTTGAGGTGGATGCTCCCCCTACAACCCTGCTAGCTGACTCCGGTGCATAACTCGGATCAGTGGTTGTCTCTCCCGAGTCTTTTGGACGTTCACCAACCGCCCTTAGCCCATGTTCTGTGGGAACAACCTTGCTTCCCACAGTACGTGTCAAGGGCTCATCTTCAGACTCCTCTTCCTCCTCACCAGGAACAAAATCCTGATGGAAACCAGCAGACTCAGTTCCATCGTGGGTGGATGGTGGAGATGGTTTATCAATGGTAGTGGCCCTAGATGGAGTGGGACCTGTATCTCCACCATCACCACTGTCATTATCATTGTCGTCATCAACTGGTAGACCAATAGGCTCAGAATCAGAGTCACTGTCATCATGACACCATTTTCGTCTCCCCGGCACCACATGTTGGACCAAAAGAACCAATGAGCCAGATCAGAAAAACCTTAAGTCCCACAGACGTCACAACAAGTGCTGAAGTCCACAACAGCTAAAGACAAGTGCTGAAGACAAAGTCTGAAGACAAGTGCTGAAGACAAAGTCTGAAGACAAGTGCTGAAGACAAAGTCTGAACACAAGTGCTGAAGATAAAGTCTGAAGACACAAGTGCTGAAGACAAAGTCTGAAGACACAAGTGCTGAAGACAAAGTCTGAAGACACAAGTGCTGAAGACAAAGTCTGAAGACACAAGTGCTGAAGACCAAGTATCAGACGTTGTCACAACAGCTGAAGAGGTCTTCTTCAGTAGTTGTGACGGTTTTCTTTCAGTAGTTTTATGTTTTTCCTTTCAATAGTTTTGTAAAACGACTGAAGAGCTTGTTCTTCAGTCGTTGTAGTTTCAGTAGTTTCGTATCAGTAGTTTTATGTTTTATACTTAGCACTCTGATATGTTCTCAGTAGTTATGAACATTTCAGTAGTTTGTTAAGTTTTAGTTATTTTTGTAACAAATCTGCCAGATGTCACTATCCCGTGATATCAGCAGTGATTGCACTCTATATAAGGAGTGTCAACCTTATTGTAATCGTAAATGATTGAGCAGAAACATTTGATATTATTGAAACATTCCTTTTCACTGAAATATATTCTCTCTTTACAACCGTATTTGTTCCTAATGCATACGAATATCAAAGGCATTGATTATAATGAAACCTTTGCCCTTGTAGCCAGACTGGAAGCATTCGATTGTTTTTAGCTTATGCTGCTTATCACAACCTTAAAGTTTTTCAAATGGATGTCAAAAGTGCATTTTTGTATGGGAAAATTAAAGAAGAGGTTTATGTATGTCAACCACCAGGTTTTGAGGACAATAAACATCCTAATTGGGTGTATAAGCTTGATAAGGCTCTCTATGGGTTGAAACAAGCTCCTAGAGCCTGGTATGAGACATTATCAAACTTTCTTCTGGAAAATAATTTCACTAGAGGCTCCATAGATAAGACTTTATTCATTAAGAAAGCTGGGCAGCATAATCTACTTGTTCAAATTTATGTAGATGATATTATTTTTGCATCCTCTGATCCACAGTTGTGTGATGCCTTTACAAAGTTGATGAAAGAGAAGTTTGAAATGAGTGCCATGGGAGAATTATAGTTCTTTATGGGTTTGCAAATCAAACAAAAGGCTGATGGAATTTTCATTCATCAGTCCAAATACACAAAAGATCTTTTGGAAAAGTTTGATTTACAAAAGTGTAAGCCCTGTTCTACTCCCATGTGCAACACCACACAACTGGATACAGATCAGAAAGGTAAAGTGGTTGATGAAACACTTTACAGATGTATGATTGGGTCCTTGATGTACTTAACAGCTTCTAGACCAGATATTATGTTTGCTACATGTGTTTGTGCTAGATTTCAGGCTGCACCTAAGGAGTCTCATTTGATTGCAGTCAAGAGGATCTTTAGATATTTACAAGGCACTCCATCTCTAGGTTTATGGTATTCTACTAGACATTCTGGTAAATTAGTTGCTTTTTCTGACAGTGACTATGCAGGGTGTAAGTTGACAAGAAAGTCCACTTCTGGAGGATGCCAATTCTTAGGCAACTGCTTGATTTCTTGGCAGAGTAAGAAGCAGACCTCAGTTGCTACATCAACTGCTGAAGCAGAGTACATTGCTGCTGCAAGCTGTACATCTCAGGTACTCTGGCTTCAAAACCAATTATTGGATAATGGCATAACAGAGACTAAGACCCCATTGTTAATGGACAGCTCTTCAGCTCTTTGTATTGTCAAGAATCCTGTCCAGCACTCTAGGACTAAACATATTGAAATCAGACACCATTTTATTAGAGATTGTTTTGAAAAAGGTCTGATTGATCCAAAATTTGTTCCTAATGCTGATGAGCTTGTAGACATTTTCACTAAGCCCTTGGATAGCACAACTTTCCAAAACCTAGTGTTAAGGCTTGGTATGTTGCAGCTAGAATAAGTGACAACTACTGGTGATCTCAGCTCACAAGTATTGATGATCATTAGTTTATTATTGTCATATATATAAGTACTGACATTATTTTCTCTCTGGAAGTTTTCTTTAAACTACTAGAGCTTAACTTCTCAGTACTCAAGTACTTTATTTGTTAAAACAATTGATGTAGTTACAACAGCTGATGTAGCTACAACTACTGTTGTCAGAAATACAAATACGTACTGATGTCCTATGAAACATCTGAAAACAGATGAAAACGTCTGATGAGTACGTGTTGAGGACAGTATGAAACAGATGAAAACGTCTGATGAGTACGTGTTGAGGACAGTATGAAACAGCTGAAAAGCAATGAATTGACGACAACTACTGATGAGCCTTTTTGTCTTCAGTAGTTTCCCAACTGCTGTTTCTTTCTAAACAACTGAAGCAAAACCATGTCTTCAGTAGTTTCACAACTACTGATGACTAACACCAAGTCTTCAGTTGTTTACAACAACTGATGGTAAAACCAAAGTCTTCAGTAGTTTCCCAACTACTGATGACTAATACCAAGTCCTCAGTTGTTTCATCACCTGAAGTCAAAACTGTCTTCAGTAGTTTTATAACTACTGATGACTAAATCTTCTGTAGTTTTATAACTACTGATGACTAAATCAGAGACTTCAGCTGTTTCAACGTCTGACGGTTAAAACCAAGTCTTTAGTTGTTTTATAACAACTGCTGATCACACCAATACGGTCAGTCATTCCAAACCTCTGAAAGTTAATACCACGTCATCAGTAGTTTCAAAAACTGATGACTAACACCAAAACCTTCAGTCGTTTTCTAACCCTACCCTTTAAATACCTTATCCCACCTTCAGAGTTTTTACTTTCTTCTCTTCTCAAACCTAACGTTCAAAACTCCGTAACCTCTCTTCATCAATGGCGACCATGCAACTAAAACCTCGACACAACTGTGTCGCACATCTCACAAAATCGCCATACTGGACCAAGTTTCACAACGCCATTGATTTAATGGTTCAGTCACCTTACAATACGGCTTTTATGTTAAATCCCACCATATATGCCGAATCTCTTAACCAATTCTGGACAAACGTCACTCTGTCTCTGAGGAGAATGACACAGAGTCTCTTCAATCATTTGTCCATCATCAAAAAGTGGTCATTACTCCAGACATTCTTCGCCAAACCCTCAATCTGGATGATGCCACTTTCCCAACTGGTTATCCAAAGGGCACAATCGATCAATCATTTGCCCAGCATGGATACCAGGGTAACCTGAGTGCATCTACAATATTGAAGAAACATTTCCAAGATGCCGAACGTCTCATCTTTCACCTGGTAAATGTCTGCCTTGCCCCCAAGACTTCATCATGGGATCAAATGTCCACAAGGTGGCAACAGGTAATGTACTCCATCCTTGAGCAACAACCTTTAAATTTTTCTGAAATACTATTTTTAGAGCTCAAGGATATGGCCCAAAAACAACTTGCTAACCATTGGATATTATATCCTCGGTTCATAATGGCCATAATTGAAAACCAGCTTCAAGCTGAGGGACTTGTTGGCCTGGGAGTCCCTGCTACGGCTGTATTGCCTGAAGTAAACTCCCGGCACAACTCTGACCTATCACTAAAAATGGCTGCCAAGCTGCGCAAACCCACGCAGCTGGAACCCACAGCCACCACCTCAAAATCCAAAGTCCCCACCAAACCCACTAAAAAGAAGACAAAAAAGGCTACTCAGGGAAATGAGTCCCCTGAGGATGCCCTAGTGGATACAAGGACTTTACCAGCCACAACCGGATCAGAAAAACCTTAAGTCCCACAGACGTCACAACAACTGCTGAAGTCCACAACAGCTGAAGACAAGTGCTGAAGACAAAGTCTGAAGACAAGTGCTGAAGACAAAGTCTGAAGACAAGTGCTGAAGACAAAGTCTGAACACAAGTGCTGAAGACAAAGTCTGAAGACACAAGTGCTGAAGACAAAGTCTGAAGACACAAGTGCTGAAGACAAAGTCTGAAGACACAAGTGCTGAAGACAAAGTCTGAAGACACAAGTGCTGAAGACCAAGTATCAGATGTTGTCACAACAGCTGAAGAGGTCTTCTTCAGTAGTTGTGACGGTTTTCTTTCAGTAGTTTTATGTTTTTCCTTTCAGTAGTTTTGTAAAACGACTGAAGAGCTTGTTCTTCAGTCGTTGTAGTTTCAGTAGTTTCGTATCAGTAGTTTTATGTTTTATACTTAGCACTCTGATATGTTCTCAGTAGTTGTGAACATTTCAGTAGTTTGTTAAGTTTTAGTTATTTTTGTAACAAATCTGTTAGATGTCACTATCCCGTGATATCAGCAGTGATTGCACTCTATATAAGGAGTGTCAACCTTATTGTAATCGTAAATGATTGAGCAGAAACATTTGATATTATTGAAACATTCCTTTTCACAGAAATATATTCTCTCTTTACAACCGTATTTGTTCCTAATGCATACGAATATCAAATTCTTGCTATAATTTGTCTAATTCTTGTTCTTATTCCGCTGCGTTACACTCTAATCCATCAAACTTGTGATCACTGATCCTGTCACCACATATTTCTCGTTTGCCAAATGGCCAATCAACCTCTTCACTTGGGGCTTCACTTGTTTGCCCCTATACACCCTCATCCGACCCAAGGTCGTGTCATCCATAATTTCCAAAGTAACTGCATCATGACTCTCCTTTGGGAGAAGTGGTAGCTTTTCGTTGAAGATTAGCTGTAGAAACCTGGGGTATATACAAAATCATTCCTTCCCTTTTGCTTCCAGGTTCTCTACCAAATAAGAAAAGATCATACTCGAAAAGCTGAAAGGGTGGTTCAGCACCAGTGCCACGAAGGCATTTTGAATCTGATCTGATAGATCATCGAACCCACCCCTCCTCGAAGCAATGCACTTTAGGATCACATGCGCCAAGTATTTGTACTGGGGGCACAGGTTGCTCTTGTTGAGCACACCCGAGTTTATCTCCCCCGCGTACTTGATTCTGAGGAAGCAGCCTCTCACAGTCAGTGGATGTAATTTGGTGGGGTGATTCGTATCGTCCCCAAACTCAAGAACTCTCTAGAAATCAGCAGCAGTAACCTCGATATCATGACCCAGAATGGAGCTCCGTATACTGTACGGTTCACAAGAGCGATCAACTGAGGCATTCTCCCAAAATGCCTGGTGTAATGACCTGTAAGGCGTGCAAGGTGTAGATATAGCCTCATGTATCCGGGAGCGTCTAAGGAAGGCTATAATCTCTGTGAACTCGGCCCCGTTCCGAGTAGTATGATCCAAGTGAGCACATATGTTGTGCTTTGGATTAATGGACCATCTATCAGCCATTTTCCTGAAACACAAGACACAGAATCATTAGTACATAATACATCAAAATTCAGTTCTAAGTGTAATGTTTAATTCATTCTGATTCATTCGTGCGAATGAATCATGCGACTGGAGTCAGTCAGTTGTTCTTTCATGCGACTGAGCTCGTTCAGGTGAATGAGACATGCGACTGAATTCAATTTGCTGACTGAGTCTACGATTGGTTCAGTCGGCCGACTGAACTCATTCGCATGGTTCATTCGGCCGATTGACCCAATCGGAAGATTCAATCGTGCGATTGGAGTTCATCCGGACGACCAGTCGTTTGTCCCACTGTTCAGTCGCCTGTGGTTCGAATCTTGACCAATTCAAGTAATTTAACATGGTTTAATGGTCCATTAGACTCCCCATCTTGTCACTAATAACCTATTAAACTTAATTTTAACATTTTGCTTAGTTTATGTAGGTTATAAGGGCATTTTTCAGTCCGGTTCTTGTTTCATTTGAATATCACATATTTGGATTCAAGATCTTCTGATTTAGGTAAGATTTAACTGCAATGTACCTGTATAATCGTCAATCGAACGTCCGAAGATCAACAGCAATGTGAAAACAAGATCTCTAGAAATTTTGGCAGAGTAACGGGAAGAAATGCGATTTGGGTGCGATTGGGAGTGATGAGTAAAACGTGATCGACTGAGGCCCTTTAAATACTGAACCTAAGTTCAATCGGCCGACTGGCCTCATTCGCTCAGTTCAATCGGGCGACTGAGGCTCAGTCGTGCGATTGGCCCAGTCAGTCGCATTCAGTTGGCCGACTGAGTCTCAGTCGGTCGACTGACTCATTCGTGCCCTTTCATTCGCACCCTCAGTTAACCGACTGAGTCTCAGTCGGTCGACTGACTCATTCGCACCCTTTCATTCGGTCAAATTGATCATTCTTATACGCCATTCGGGTGAATGACTAAATTTCATGTCCAGTCGTGCGAATGGGATCCATTCGCATGGTTGGTCCATATTCATGGTCCAATCGTGCGAATGGGTCACACTTAGTAAATTTTCTGCCATTTTAAACATTTTATTTTTAAGACCCTTTTAACTTTTGAAATTAACATTATGAGTTTTTGATCATCTCAGACACGATCATTTTAACCAATTTAGTCACCTCAGACGTGACTCTTTTAACACTTTGTCACCTCAGACGTGACTGCTTTAAACTTGAAAATTCATGTGGTCATCTCAGACATGACCCTTTTAGTGAGTTGATCCCTTACCGATTTTCATGATGTAGTCCAGCAAACAAACAAAACTAAAGGACTAAGTGAACTAAAAAAACTAAACTAACGTACAAAAAATAAAAACTTGTTTTGGCTTTTTGTGAGAGATAAATCCTAAGATGGAAGTCTACGGAATTTGGTTCATTTGGGACTTGTTATCATTTGGAATAGGCAGCATCAACTTAGATTGACCACACCTGGACCAATTCCATTTTGGAATCATACAGGAAAGTCAAATCATTTGGGACTTGTTATCAAAATCTTTTGATGCTCTATTCTTGGTTTTCATCCAGAGTCATTAGCAACTTTTCGGAAATCATACTGGACTATTAGATTACCACATTAATTTGAACTTTCAAGAATTGCAGCCACAATGATTGTCAATATGTTTGTCCTCTTAAATCCATACACAGACTTTTAACACAGACTGGTGATAGATTTAGGTTTAATTATTTCAACTAACATTTGTGGATCCCACACTTATATGGTAATCAACATTCCTCAGGAGCTTTTGAGCGGTCTACGGGTATTTTTACAAGAAGAGACTATTCTTAGAGCTTTCAAAGAGAAGCCAATCCTCAGGTCAGTGCCATCGCACAGTAGAGAGGCGGCAAACAACAATGAATTCTAGAATATCTAGGTTATGCTATCCTCAGGTCAGTGCCATCGCACAGCAGAGAGGCACACAACCTTTCTCCTTGTTAGAGCAGCTTGATTTTATTTTGCACAAAATGCACAACAACATAAGTCATTAGCTTGATAGCATTTTTCTTTCATTTTTCGTGCTTTGCTCAATTTATGGTCATCCGCACACATTTGTGGCGTTTACATGCTCATTACCCCTTATGGAATATTGTTGATTGTGTTAACCAGTGATAAGATGGAAGCCCACAGTCAGTTGAACAACTTAGTTTGATCTTGAGATCACCAGTTAGGTCTAATCATCTATTGTGTTGAATCTACCGACATATCAATTGTGATCTAGCAACCTCTAGGTCTACTCTCGTTGTGTTACCTTAGGAGTTACCAGTTGTTCTATCATCTTCTCTTTTTATATTGCTTAGACTACACAGACTATATTTTGAATTTTGCATCTTTTCTGAATTAATTTTAAAATCCCTCTTGATTTGTTCCTGTGTACTATCATATTCCAAAGGGTTGAATCGGTATTGTCACACCCCAACCTTGACGGCGGAATCGTCGAGATGTGAGGGTTAAGATTGTTCACAGCCACATAACGCTATATTAAGTGTAAATATTAAAATTATAAGTTTCAAAGGTCATTACAAACATAAGCCACAAAACATGAAATAATCCCAAAAAAAAACAAAACGTAGCATAACATTTATATATTTAACTAGGTCCAAGTCCTAGTTTTATTTCCAAGCTTCAAAAGTCCACTTTAAACTTGGGGATTTCCTGAAACATGATAAAAATAAAAGGGGTCAACTATAAATAGTTGGTGAGTTTCCAAGGTTTTCATACATAATATGATAAAGTTACAAGTAGCAATTCATGTCATAGGTCATAAGCAAGTAAGGTTATAGAACACATATCGTCACAACCAAACCTCGACTTGATTACAAGTATAAAAGATTGGCTAAGTGTATTTGGTTCCCATGATGAACAAGCATACGTCATCAGGAGCCGGCAATACCTCGGCTTTAGCACCAAATAGGCTTGTCAGGCCCAAAGATCTAAGACGTCGCCAGGCTAGCAATAGTTAATGATTGTAAACAAACTATGTATCTCATACAAACACTTACAATACACAAATAACCATGACATAATAATAAGATGAATTGCATGTGCTTATAAGTCTCAAACGTTTAAAAGTGTACAATGTATAGATAATCATGTTTCACCCCAAAGTAGTGTGTAATAAAATAAAATGGGGCAAGGAAAACTCACTTGATCAATAAGTATATAATAAGGATCAATAAGAATAATATAAGCCGTTCCAAGGTAAAACGTCACAAGACACCTAAATATATAAATATTACAAGATTTAGGTCAAGATTCAACAATTAAACATGAACTAGGTTCCTTAGAATTTAAGAGAGTTTTGTTAGCCAATTTAGTTTATTAATAATATATTTATATATACACACATATATATATATATATATATATTACAAAAAAAATTAAGGGAATATTCTTACAAAATTATAAATTATGGCATTTAGTTTGAGTATCATATAACTTTAATCGAAGAAAATGTACGATTTATTATTGATTCAAGTAACAATTTAATTTTTACATAAACTCATTCTTACAACAATAATTAAAATTTAATAATTAAATATTACGGTATTTTTATAAAAATAATTTACAGAAAAATCATTTTGTTAATTTAAAGGTTAAAAGTTGATGAAAATTATTTTTTGTAATTTTTTAGAAATTTTCTAGTAAGAATTAAGGCCTAAAAAGGCTTTTAAAAAGAATAAGAGGGTGCCCGGGTTCGAACCCGGGACCTCTTGAATGTAAGGGCGTGTCGTGAACCGGTGTACCATGGCTTCCAGCCGCGGTATTTCTTGGTTCCATTTCCTTATAACACCAAGTTCCCAACCTCAAGAACCCTAGTTTAGATCCGTTCAAAATTGATCATCTAAACGATCTTGATAACCAAATTAACCATGGGGCTTTTGTTTCCCATGGTTAATCGAGCATAACCATGTATGTAATTTACCCGAATAAGTTCGAATTGAGCAATCCTAAACGAAGAACAAGTCGCGGTCGTTGAACTCAGTGGATGAGAAATCCCCAATGATAATCCAATTAAACTTGCAGATAGCCTCGAATGATGATCCCGATGCGAAGCCCTATGTTGATTTTGGTTCAATTCGTTCGGAGATAGGATTTTGGCAAGGTTACAGGTCGCGAAAGAAAACGGGAATTGGATTTGCTGTTTGTGTTGTTTCAGGTGAAATTGGAATTGATAGAAGCTTTAGACTACTTAGACGTTCGATTATGAATCATTTAATTTGATTATTATTGAGTTTTAATGATCGAACGGCTATATGGTTAGAAACGCTCGATTACACACTCGATCAGGTTCATAACCGACGTATAAACGCAATTAAAGTCCATGATTGCGTTCGAATCGTGTTCAAGAACGTTTTAGGGACGGTTTCGGATTAAAAAACATCGGTTTTTGGCGGTTTGGTGCCTCGCCGGACTTGGCCGGAGTCCGGCCGGCGAGGTCACCGGAAAAACGGGGTGAGAAGGGGGGGGTTTGACTTTTGATAAATTACACCTTTGGTCCCTCAACTTTGATTTTCTATTATTCAATGCCCAAACTTAATATTTCAAGTTTCTAATTTGACAATTAGGCCCCCTTGAACTTAATTAAGTTTTAACTTTGTTAACTTTGATAACTTATTATTATTATTTTTATTATCATTATTATTATTATTATATTATTATTATTATAATTATTATTATTATTATTATTTTTACATAATAGTATTTATACTTTTATTAATATTAACATTATTATCATATAATATTTATAAACTTTAAATTAATAAGAAATCATACATAAATAGCCCACCAAGTTTCATAAATAGCATAAATGGCCCTTACAAGAACTAACAAAGTTAACTTTTAGTTAACAAAGAAAATACGAGATGTTACAGTCTCCCCAACTTGAAAGAATTTCGTCCCGAAATTAAGAAAAAATGAAACTATACAAATAAGAACGGGTATTTCTTCTTCATGTGCTCCTCTCGTTCCCAAGTAAATTCAGCGCCACGTTTATTTTCCCAACGAACCTTGACGATTGGGGTTGTTGTGGTTCTAGTCTTCTTCATTATACGATCCATGATCTCTACAGGTTTCTCGACAAAATGTAATGACTCGTCGATCTGAATGTCTTCCAGCGGAACATACAGACTTTCGTCGGCCAAACATCTTCTCAAATTTGAGACGTGGAACACAGGATGAATTCCACTAAGGTCGGAAGGTAACTCTAGTTTATAAGCCACTTTCCCAATCCTTTTCAGGATTTTGAAAGGTCCTACAAACCTTGGAGCCAGTTTTCCCTTCTTTCCAAAGCGAACCACACCTTTCCACGGTGAGACCTTGAGAAGAACCAACTCCCCAGCTTGGAATTCCAATGGCTTACGTCGCTTGTCAGCATAGCTCTTTTGACGACTTCTCGCCACTTCGAGGTTCTTGCGAATGATAGAAACTTTATCGGTCGTCTCTTGTATAAGTTCAGGACCAGTGATGAAGTTTTCACCAATGTCAGTCCAACAGATCGGTGAACGACATTTTCGACCATAAAGTGCTTCAAACGGTGCCATCTTGATACTCGAGTGATAACTATTGTTATACGAAAATTCCGCGAGCGGTAGATGCGTATCCCAATCGCCACCAAAGTCAAGAACACACAGGCGTAGTAAATCCTCCAAGGTTTGGATCGTTCGCTCGGTTTGCCCATCAGTTTGAGGATGGTAAGCCGTGCTTAAGTCCAATTGAGTACCCAAGAGTTCTTGCATAGACGACCAAAAATGCGAAGTGAAACGAGCGTCACGGTCGGATATGATGTGCAGAGGTACCCCATGACGACTTACAATCTCATCAACGTATATACGAGCTAACTTTGATGTCTTGTAAGTGTCACGTATGGGTATAAAATGTGCCGACTTGGTCAATCGGTCAACGATCACCCATATGCTATCATGTCCTCGAGAGGTTCGGGGTAGCTTTGTTATGAAGTCCATGGATATGTGTTCCCATTTCCACATAGGGATCTCGGGTTGCTCAAGTAATCCACTTGGACGTTGATGTTCGGCTTTAACTTTCGTACATGTGAGGCACTTAGCTACATAAGTCGCTATGTCTTTCTTCATTCCAGGCCACCAATATTGACCCCGTAGGTCCATGTACATCTTATCGGAACCAGGATGAATAGAATAACGAGTTTGATGAGCTTCGTTCATAATAAAGGTACGAATGTTATCGCGATTTGGAACCCAAATACGATTGGCGAAGTACATCAATCCATTGGATTTCGTTTCCAATTGGGTTAGAAGATTATGCTCCAACTCATCCTTCATTCTCCCTTCTCGTTGAACCATTTGTTGTGCCTCCAAGATGCTCGACTCGATGTCACTATCTATTCTCAGGTTTTGTAGTAGTACGGTGGTCTCATTGACATCTAGTCGAATTTCAGTATCGAACTCACCCAAGGTGTCAAACCATTGACGTCGATCTCGAATTTCTTGAAATGAGATTATCTTGTTGTGAATCTTTCGGCTCAGTGCATCGGCCACAACGTTTGCCTTACCAGGATGGTAACGAATGTCACAATCATAGTCACTAATCAACTCCACCCAACGACGTTGTCTCATGTTGAGATCTTTTTGATTGAAAACGTGTTGAAGGCTTTTGTGATCGGTGTAGACTATACATTGCGTACCATACAGGTAGTGCCTCCAAATCTTCAAAGCAAATACAACAGCACCAAGCTCGAGATCATGAGTTGTGTAATTCACCTCGTGAACCTTCAATTGCCTCGATGCGTAAGCTATGACCTTCCCTCGTTGCATAAGAACACAACCAAGGCCTTGCTTAGATGCATCACAATACACGGTGAAATCGTCGTTTCCATCGGGTAGGGTCAATATAGGAGCATTGCACAACTTATGCTTTAGCGTTTCAAAAGCTTCTTCTTGCTCGGAACCCCACTCGAAGGGTTTATTCTTTTGTGTCAAAGTGGTGAGCGGTTTCGCGATCCTCGAGAAATTGGCAATGAAACGCCGATAATAACCAGCAAGACCAAGAAAAGAACGAACTTCGGTAGGAGTTATAGGAACACACCAATTCTTCACAGCTTCCACCTTTGCAGGATCAACGTGAATTCCTTGGCTATTCACCACGTGTCCTAGAAATTGAACTTCCTCGAGCCAAAAATCACACTTCGAGAACTTTGCGTACAATTGCTCTTTCTTTAACAACTCAAGAACCAATCTCAAATGCAGCTCATGATCGGTGTTGGACTTGGAGTAGATAAGTATGTCATCAATAAAGACAATCACAAACTTGTCTAGATAAGGCTTGCATACTCGGTTCATGAGATCCATGAAGACAGCAGGAGCATTGGTTAAACCAAAAGGCATCACCATAAACTCATAGTGTCCATAACGAGTACGAAAAGCAGTCTTTGGAATGTCATCCTCATGAACTCGTAATTGATGATATCCAGAACGTAGATCAATTTTCGAGAATATGGCAGCTCCTTGAAGTTGATCAAACAAGTCATCGATGCGAGGAAGAGGATAACGATTCTTGATGGTAAGTTTGTTAAGCTCGCGATAATCGATGCACATACGAAACGATCCATCTTTCTTCTTCACGAAAAGAACAGGTGCACCCCAAGGCGAAGAACTAGAACGGATGAAGCCCTTCTCGGACAGCTCTTGCAGTTGACAAGAGAGTTCTTGCATTTCCGATGGTGCAAGCCGATACGGTGACTTGGCCACGGGGGTTGCTCCCGGTATCAAGTCAATTTTAAACTCGACTTCACGCACGGGAGGTAAACACTAAGGTCATCGGGAAATACTTCAGGAAAGTCTCGTACGATAGGGACATCCTTAAGTTCTTTCCCTTTGACTTTCGTGTTGACCACATAAGCCAAGAAGGCCATACTTCTTGTTTAAGCACTTTCGGGCTTGAGTGCAAGACATGAGTTTAAGCCCTTTAGAAGATTTTTCACCGAACACCTTCAACGTATCCCCAGAGGGTAACGGTATACGAATACACTTCTCGAAACAAATGATCTCAGCATGGTGTTTGGCTAACCAATCCATACCAATGATGACGTCAAAACTTCCAAGTTTCATAGGGATAAGATCGATAAGAAAGTCATGCGTGTCAAGACTTAAGATGCAATCACGAACGATAACGTCAACGGTAATTGGTTCTCCATCGGCAACTTCAACAGTAAGAGGTCTTTCTAGTTTCGTATGTGGCTTAGCAAGTATGGGTTCAAACTCTAATGAAACAAAACTTTTATCGGCTCCAGAATCAAATAGGACATAGGCATAAGTTTTGTTAATAAGGAACATACCTGTTCAATTTTTTTAAGGTATTTAACAATACAGGTAAAATATGAAATAAATTCGATCACAAAATTTAAGGGTGAGTTAACGTACCATTCACCACATCGTTATTTGCTTGTGCTTGGTTAGCGTTGATGTTGAAAGCACGTCCTCGGGCTTGTGGAACATTACCCACAAGACGAGGGCATTGTGGGCGAAAATGGCCAGGTTCCCCACAGTTGTAGCAAACACGGTTTGTGACCACAGCGGCATTGTTAGGTGCACGGTGGCAAGTCGCCACCAAATGACCATATTTACCGCACAAGGTGCAAATGCGGCATGGTTGATTCCCCGGGTGATGATACCTACACGTGCTGCACATCGGTTGAGGACCAGCATAAGCCCTAGCCCCAGGCACTTGTGCCACAGATGTAGCCGCAGGTACAGGTTGCCTTTGGGGTTGTTTAGGTGCAGCCACGGCATAGTTACGCGCCGGTGTGAACTTGCGCTTCTTGTTGTTGTTATGGCTGTTAGACGGTTCAGCTTTGGTCTCCTTAACCGCCTCGGTAGCCGTCTTCTCCAACTTCTTTGCACCCTTCACAGACATGGTGCCCGCTCTTATATGGTTCTCGGTGAGTTGAGCGGTGATTGTAATGGCTTCTTCCAATGTTGTGGGTCGGCTACCCACCACAGCATCTTGAATTTGGGGTGGTACACCCTTAATGAACTTCTCGATGTTGCGGGGAACAGTGTCGACCATATGGGGTAGCAGTATACTCAACTCATGATGCCTAGTTGAGTAGGCCAAATGATCACCATCATTTTGTTTCAAATTCCAAAACTCTTCTTCCAGCTTTTGCAATTCACTCCTTGGGCAGAACTTCGCGATGGCGATGTTCTTGAACTCTTCCCATGTAAGTGCTAGAATAGCATCGGGTCCACGATTCCTCTTCTCGCTATTCCACCAGGTAAGAGCCCTTTGTTGGAACATACTAGTGGCATAACGAACCTTGAGTGCATCGGGACACTCACAATTGATAAAGGTATTCTCCATGCTTTCAAACCACTCAAGAAGACCAGTGGCTCCTTCCTTGCCACTAAAACTAGTGGGCTTGCAAGAGCTGAAGTGTTTGAAGGTGCAAGTTTGATTATTCCCATGTTGATTGTTCCCGTTTTGATTGTTGCTATTCTCTCCATGACCATTTCCATTGTTGCTAGCGTTGGTCATTAAGGTGCTATTAAGTTCAGCAACCATGGTCGGAATGACAGCAGCCATTTGTCGAGCAATCATGGCGGCTAACTTACGATCGGAACTTCCACGCTTTCCATGATGACGAGACATGCTGGAATATACAAATGAGTTAGATATGAGAATTGGAACAACAAGGATTAATGTTCAACAAGGATAAGGCAAAAAGTTGTAAGGCACATGGAATGGTTCCATTTGGTAACGCATTACCATTTGGAAACGTTGACACGTCAAGGTAAGTTGACCCATTCGCCTTAGAAATTTGTGTATGTTGACCATGGTTTATCACTCATCCCAGAAATCCCCAGGTAAGCATAACTAGTCCCGTAGGATTTATGCGATATGCTTGCCTTAGCCCGAGGGCCTTTTGCCAGGAAATCCAGAATACAGGTGTCCATGTGTCACACAAATTTCTTAGGTTTATGAAATCAAAACCATGATGAGATTTACATAGATTAACATAAGTCTAAAGATTTAATTCTTAAGCATAAGTATACGATTCCACGTGTTGACGAGAATAAGATTAAGAAGTTTCATTTGTCGAGGAGAGTTAATGAGTCAAAGTTAAGTTTAGGGAGACAAGTAACAAAGTTTAGAAAATTACAAGGCAACCTATGCTAAGGCATCAAGTTGCACATAAGTAAAGTATAGCATTATGTAGCATGTAACAATATATATATTTCTAAGAATATAAATATTATCCTATGAGGTTCATGCATAAGCTATAGTCTAGGTCACCATTACTAATAACCTAAATCCCTATAGTTATGGGCTCTGATACCAATCTGTCACACCCCAACCTTGACGGCGGAATCGTCGAGATGTGAGGGTTAAGATTGTTCACAGCCACATAACGCTATATTTAAGTGTAAATATTAAAATTATAAGTTTCAAAGGTCATTACAAACATAAGCCACAAAACATGAAATAATCCCAAAAAAAACAAAACGTAGCATAACATTTATTTATTTAACTAGGTCCAAGTCCTAGTTTTTATTTCCAAGCTTCAAAAGTCCACTTTAAACTTGGGGATTTCCTGAAACATGATAAAAATAAAAGGGTCAACTATAAATAGTTGGTGAGTTTCCAAGGTTTTCATACATAATATGATAAAGTTACAAGTAGCAATTCATGTCATAGGTCATAAGCAAGTAAGGTTATAGAACACATATCGTCACAACCAAACCTCGACTTGATTACAAGTATAAAAGATTGGCTAAGTGTATTTGGTTCCCATGATGAACAAGCATACGTCATCAGGAGCCGGCAATACCTCGGCTTTAGCACCAAATAGGCTTGTCAGGCCCAAAGATCTAAGACGTCGCCAGGCTAGCAATAGTTAATGATTGTAAACAAACTATGTATCTCATACAAACACTTACAATACACAAATAACCATGACATAATAATAAGATGAATTGCATGTGCTTATAAGTCTCAAACGTTAAAAGTGTACAATGTATAGATAATCATGTTTCACCCCAAAGTAGTGTGTAATAAAATAAAATGGGGCAAGGAAAACTCACTTGATCAATAAGTATATAATAAGGATCAATAAGAATAATATAAGCCGTTCCAAGGTAAAACGTCACAAGACACCTAAATATATAAATATTACAAGATTTAGGTCAAGATTCAACAATTAAACATGAACTAGGTTCCTTAGAATTTAAGAGAGTTTTGTTAGCCAATTTAGTTTATTAATAATATATTTATATATACACACATATATATATATATATATATTACAAAAAAAATTAAGGGAATATTCTTACAAAATTATAAATTATGGCATTTAGTTTGAGTATCATATAACTTTAATCGAAGAAAATGTACGATTTATTATTGATTCAAGTAACAATTTAATTTTTACATAAACTCATTCTTACAACAATAATTAAAATTTAATAATTAAATATTACGGTATTTTTATAAAAATAAATTTACAGAAAAATCATTTTGTTAATTTAAAGGTTAAAAGTTGATGAAAATTATTTTTTGTAATTTTTTAGAAATTTTCTAGTAAGAATTAAGGCCTAAAAAGGCTTTTAAAAAGAATAAGAGGGTGCCCGGGTTCGAACCCGGGACCTCTTGAATGTAAGGGCGTGTCGTGAACCGGTGTATCATGGCTTCCAGCCGCGGTATTTCTTGGTTCCATTTCCTTATAACACCAAGTTCCCAACCTCAAGAACCCTAGTTTAGATCCGTTCAAAATTGATCATCTAAACGATCTTGATAACCAAATTAACCATGGGGCTTTTGTTTCCCATGGTTAATCGAGCATAACCATGTATGTAATTACCCGAATAAGTTCGAATTTGAGCAATCCTAAACGAAGAACAAGTCGCGGTCGTTGAACTCAGTGGATGAGAAATCCCCAATGATAATCCAATTAAACTTGCAGATAGCCTCGAATGATGATCCCGATGCGAAGCCCTATGTTGATTTTGGTTCAATTCGTTCGGAGATAGGATTTTGGCAAGGTTACAGGTCGCGAAAGAAAACGGGAATTGGATTTGCTGTTTGTGTTGTTTCAGGTGAAATTGGAATTGATAGAAGCTTTAGACTACTTAGACGTTCGATTATGAATCATTTAATTTGATTATTATTGAGTTTTAATGATCGAACGGCTATATGGTTAGAAACGCTCGATTACACACTCGATCAGGTTCATAACCGACGTATAAACGCAATTAAAGTCCATGATTGCGTTCGAATCGTGTTCAAGAACGTTTTAGGGACGGTTTCGGATTAAAAAACATCGGTTTTTGGCGGTTTGGTGCCTCGCCGGACTTGGCCGGAGTCCGGCCGGCGAGGTCACCGGAAAAACGGGGTGAGAAGGGGGGGGTTTGACTTTTGATAAATTACACCTTTGGTCCCTCAACTTTGATTTTCTATTATTCAATGCCCAAACTTAATATTTCAAGTTTCTAATTTGACAATTAGGCCCCCTTGAACTTAATTAAGTTTTAACTTTGTTAACTTTGATAACTTATTATTATTATTTTTATTATCATTATTATTATTATTATTATAATTATTATTATTATTATTTTTACATAATAGTATTTATACTTTTATTAATATTAACATTATTATCATATAATATTTATAAACTTTAAATTAAATAAGAAATCATACATAAATAGCCACCAAGTTTCATAAATAGCATAAATGGCCCTTACAAGAACTAACAAGTTAACTTTTAGTTAACAAAGAAAATACGAGATGTTACAGTCTCCCCAACTTGAAAGAATTTCGTCCCGAAATTAAGAAAAAATGAAACTATACAAATAAGAACGGGTATTTCTTCTTCATGTGCTCCTCTCGTTCCCAAGTAAATTCAGCGCCACGTTTATTTTCCCAACGAACCTTGACGATTGGGGTTGTTGTGGTTCTAGTCTTCTTCATTATACGATCCATGATCTCTACAGGTTTCTCGACAAAATGTAATGACTCGTCGATCTGAATGTCTTCCAGCGGAACATACAGACTTTCGTCGGCCAAACATCTTCTCAAATTTGAGACGTGGAACACAGGATGAATTCCACTAAGGTCGGAAGGTAACTCTAGTTTATAAGCCACTTTCCCAATCCTTTTCAGGATTTTGAAAGGTCCTACAAACCTTGGAGCCAGTTTTCCCTTCTTTCCAAAGCGAACCACACCTTTCCACGGTGAGACCTTGAGAAGAACCAACTCCCCAGCTTGGAATTCCAATGGCTTACGTCGCTTGTCAGCATAGCTCTTTTGACGACTTCTCGCCACTTCGAGGTTCTTGCGAATGATAGAAACTTTATCGGTCGTCTCTTGTATAAGTTCAGGACCAGTGATGAAGTTTTCACCAATGTCAGTCCAACAGATCGGTGAACGACATTTTCGACCATAAAGTGCTTCAAACGGTGCCATCTTGATACTCGAGTGATAACTATTGTTATACGAAAATTCCGCGAGCGGTAGATGCGTATCCCAATCGCCACCAAAGTCAAGAACACACAGGCGTAGTAAATCCTCCAAGGTTTGGATCGTTCGCTCGGTTTGCCATCAGTTTGAGGATGGTAAGCCGTGCTTAAGTCCAATTGAGTACCCAAGAGTTCTTGCATAGACGACCAAAAATGCGAAGTGAAACGAGCGTCACGGTCGGATATGATGTGCAGAGGTACCCCATGACGACTTACAATCTCATCAACGTATATACGAGCTAACTTTGATGTCTTGTAAGTGTCACGTATGGGTATAAAATGTGCCGACTTGGTCAATCGGTCAACGATCACCCATATGCTATCATGTCCTCGAGAGGTTCGGGGTAGCTTTGTTATGAAGTCCATGGATATGTGTTCCCATTTCCACATAGGGATCTCGGGTTGCTCAAGTAATCCACTTGGACGTTGATGTTCGGCTTTAACTTTCGTACATGTGAGGCACTTAGCTACATAAGTCGCTATGTCTTTCTTCATTCCAGGCCACCAATATTGACCCCGTAGGTCCATGTACATCTTATCGGAACCAGGATGAATAGAATAACGAGTTTGATGAGCTTCGTTCATAATAAAGGTACGAATGTTATCGCGATTTGGAACCCAAATACGATTGGCGAAGTACATCAATCCATTGGATTTCGTTTCCAATTGGGTTAGAAGATTATGCTCCAACTCATCCTTCATTCTCCCTTCTCGTTGAACCATTTGTTGTGCCTCCAAGATGCTCGACTCGATGTCACTATCTATTCTCAGGTTTTGTAGTAGTACGGTGGTCTCATTGACATCTAGTCGAATTTCAGTATCGAACTCACCCAAGGTGTCAAACCATTGACGTCGATCTCGAATTTCTTGAAATGAGATTATCTTGTTGTGAATCTTTCGGCTCAGTGCATCGGCCACAACGTTTGCCTTACCAGGATGGTAACGAATGTCACAATCATAGTCACTAATCAACTCCACCCAACGACGTTGTCTCATGTTGAGATCTTTTTGATTGAAAACGTGTTGAAGGCTTTTGTGATCGGTGTAGACTATACATTGCGTACCATACAGGTAGTGCCTCCAAATCTTCAAAGCAAATACAACAGTACCAAGCTCGAGATCATGAGTTGTGTAATTCACCTCGTGAACCTTCAATTGCCTCGATGCGTAAGCTATGACCTTCCCTCGTTGCATAAGAACACAACCAAGGCCTTGCTTAGATGCATCACAATACACGGTGAAATCGTCGTTTCCATCGGGTAGGGTCAATATAGGAGCATTGCACAACTTATGCTTTAGCGTTTCAAAAGCTTCTTCTTGCTCGGAACCCCACTCGAAGGGTTTATTCTTTTGTGTCAAAGTGGTGAGCGGTTTTGCGATCCTTGAGAAATTGGCAATGAAACGCCGATAATAACCAGCAAGACCAAGAAAAGAACGAACTTCGGTAGGAGTTATAGGAACACACCAATTCTTCACAGCTTCCACCTTTGCAGGATCAACGTGAATTCCTTGGCTATTCACCACGTGTCCTAGAAATTGAACTTCCTCGAGCCAAAAATCACACTTCGAGAACTTTGCGTACAATTGCTCTTTCTTTAACAACTCAAGAACCAATCTCAAATGCAGCTCATGATCGGTGTTGGACTTGGAGTAGATAAGTATGTCATCAATAAAGACAATCACAAACTTGTCTAGATAAGGCTTGCATACTCGGTTCATGAGATCCATGAAGACAGCAGGAGCATTGGTTAAACCAAAAGGCATCACCATAAACTCATAGTGTCCATAACGAGTACGAAAAGCAGTCTTTGGAATGTCATCCTCATGAACTCGTAATTGATGATATCCAGAACGTAGATCAATTTTCGAGAATATGGCAGCTCCTTGAAGTTGATCAAACAAGTCATCGATGCGAGGAAGAGGATAACGATTCTTGATGGTAAGTTTGTTAAGCTCGCGATAATCGATGCACATACGAAACGATCCATCTTTCTTCTTCACGAAAAGAACAGGTGCACCCCAAGGCGAAGAACTAGGACGGATGAAGCCCTTCTCGGACAGCTCTTGCAGTTGACAAGAGAGTTCTTGCATTTCCGATGGTGCAAGCCGATACGGTGACTTGGCCACGGGGGTTGCTCCCGGTATCAAGTCAATTTTAAACTCGACTTCACGCACGGGAGGTAAACACTAAGGTCATCGGGAAATACTTCAGGAAAGTCTCGTACGATAGGGACATCCTTAAGTTCTTTCCCTTTGACTTTCGTGTTGACCACATAAGCCAAGAAGGCCATACTTCTTGTTTAAGCACTTTCGGGCTTGAGTGCAAGACATGAGTTTAAGCCCTTTAGAAGATTTTTCACCGAACACCTTCAACGTATCCCCAGAGGGTAACGGTATACGAATACACTTCTCGAAACAAATGATCTCAGCATGGTGTTTGGCTAACCAATCCATACCAATGATGACGTCAAAACTTCCAAGTTTCATAGGGATAAGATCGATAAGAAAGTCATGCGTGTCAAGACTTAAGATGCAATCACGAACGATAACGTCAACGGTAATTGGTTCTCCATCGGCAACTTCAACAGTAAGAGGTCTTTCTAGTTTCGTATGTGGCTTAGCAAGTATGGGTTCAAACTCTAATGAAACAAAACTTTTATCGGCTCCAGAATCAAATAGGACATAGGCATAAGTTTTGTTAATAAGGAACATACCTGTTCAATTTTTTAAGGTATTTAACAATACAGGTAAAATATGAAATAAATTCGATCACAAAATTTAAGGGTGAGTTAACGTACCATTCACCACATCGTTATTTGCTTGTGCTTGGTTAGCGTTGATGTTGAAAGCACGTCCTCGGGCTTGTGGAACATTACCCACAAGACGAGGGCATTGTGGGCGAAAATGGCCAGGTTCCCCACAGTTGTAGCAAACACGGTTTGTGACCACAGCGGCATTGTTAGGTGCACGGTGGCAAGTCGCCACCAAATGACCATATTTACCGCACAAGGTGCAAATGCGGCATGGTTGATTCCCCGGGTGATGATACCTACACGTGCTGCACATCGGTTGAGGACCAGCATAAGCCCTAGCCCCAGGCACTTGTGCCACAGATGTAGCCGCAGGTACAGGTTGCCTTTGGGGTTGTTAGGTGCAGCCACGGCATAGTTACGCGCCGGTGTGAACTTGCGCTTCTTGTTGTTGTTATGGCTGTTAGACGGTTCAGCTTTGGTCTCCTTAACCGCCTCGGTAGCCGTCTTCTCCAACTTCTTTGCACCCTTCACAGACATGGTGCCCGCTCTTATATGGTTCTCGGTGAGTTGAGCGGTGATTGTAATGGCTTCTTCCAATGTTGTGGGTCGGCTACCCACCACAGCATCTTGAATTTGGGGTGGTACACCCTTAATGAACTTCTCGATGTTGCGGGGAACAGTGTCGACCATATGGGGTAGCAGTATACTCAACTCATGATGCCTAGTTGAGTAGGCCAAATGATCACCATCATTTTGTTTCAAATTCCAAAACTCTTCTTCCAGCTTTTGCAATTCACTCCTTGGGCAGAACTTCGCGATGGCGATGTTCTTGAACTCTTCCCATGTAAGTGCTAGAATAGCATCGGGTCCACGATTCCTCTTCTCGCTATTCCACCAGGTAAGAGCCCTTTGTTGGAACATACTAGTGGCATAACGAACCTTGAGTGCATCGGGACACTCACAATTGATAAAGGTATTCTCCATGCTTTCAAACCACTCAAGAAGACCAGTGGCTCCTTCCTTGCCACTAAAACTAGTGGGCTTGCAAGAGCTGAAGTGTTTGAAGGTGCAAGTTTGATTATTCCCATGTTGATTGTTCCCGTTTTGATTGTTGCTATTCTCTCCATGACCATTTCCATTGTTGCTAGCGTTGGTCATTAAGGTGCTATTAAGTTCAGCAACCATGGTCGGAATGACAGCAGCCATTTGTCGAGCAATCATGGCGGCTAACTTACGATCGGAACTTCCACGCTTTCCATGATGACGAGACATGCTGGAATATACAAATGAGTTAGATATGAGAATTGGAACAACAAGGATTAATGTTCAACAAGGATAAGGCAAAAAGTTGTAAGGCACATGGAATGGTTCCATTTGGTAACGCATTACCATTTGGAAACGTTGACACGTCAAGGTAAGTTGACCCATTCGCCTTAGAAATTTGTGTATGTTGACCATGGTTTATCACTCATCCCAGAAATCCCCAGGTAAGCATAACTAGTCCCGTAGGATTTATGCGATATGCTTGCCTTAGCCGAGGGCCTTTTGCCAGGAAATCCAGAATACAGGTGTCCATGTGTCACACAAATTTCTTAGGTTTATGAAATCAAAACCATGATGAGATTTACATAGATTAACATAAGTCTAAAGATTTAATTCTTAAGCATAAGTATACGATTCCACGTGTTGACGAGAATAAGATTAAGAAGTTTCATTTGTCGAGGAGAGTTAATGAGTCAAAGTTAAGTTTAGGGAGACAAGTAACAAAGTTTAGAAAATTACAAGGCAACCTATGCTAAGGCATCAAGTTGCACATAAGTAAAGTATAGCATTATGTAGCATGTAACAATATATATATTTCTAAGAATATAAATATTATCCTATGAGGTTCATGCATAAGCTATAGTCTAGGTCACCATTACTAATAACCTAAATCCCTATAGTTATGGGCTCTGATACCAATCTGTCACACCCCAACCTTGACGGCGGAATCGTCGAGATGTGAGGGTTAAGATTGTTCACAGCCACATAACGCTATATTTAAGTGTAAATATTAAAATTATAAGTTTCAAAGGTCATTACAAACATAAGCCACAAAACATGAAATAATCCCAAAAAAAACAAAACGTAGCATAACATTTATTTATTTAACTAGGTCCAAGTCCTAGTTTTTATTTCCAAGCTTCAAAAGTCCACTTTAAACTTGGGGATTTCCTGAAACATGATAAAAATAAAAGGGTCAACTATAAATAGTTGGTGAGTTTCCAAGGTTTTCATACATAATATGATAAAGTTACAAGTAGCAATTCATGTCATAGGTCATAAGCAAGTAAGGTTATAGAACACATATCGTCACAACCAAACCTCGACTTGATTACAAGTATAAAAGATTGGCTAAGTGTATTTGGTTCCCATGATGAACAAGCATACGTCATCAGGAGCCGGCAATACCTCGGCTTTAGCACCAAATAGGCTTGTCAGGCCCAAAGATCTAAGACGTCGCCAGGCTAGCAATAGTTAATGATTGTAAACAAACTATGTATCTCATACAAACACTTACAATACACAAATAACCATGACATAATAATAAGATGAATTGCATGTGCTTATAAGTCTCAAACGTTTAAAAGTGTACAATGTATAGATAATCATGTTTCACCCCAAAGTAGTGTGTAATAAAATAAAATGGGGCAAGGAAAACTCACTTGATCAATAAGTATATAATAAGGATCAATAAGAATAATATAAGCCGTTCCAAGGTAAAACGTCACAAGACACCTAAATATATAAATATTACAAGATTTAGGTCAAGATTCAACAATTAAACATGAACTAGGTTCCTTAGAATTTAGAGAGTTTTGTTAGCCAATTTAGTTTATTAATAATATATTATATATACACACATATATATATATATATATATATATATTACAAAAAAAATTAAGGGAATATTCTTACAAAATTATAAATTATGGCATTTAGTTTGAGTATCATATAACTTTAATCGAAGAAAATGTACGATTTATTATTGATTCAAGTAACAATTAATTTTTACATAAACTCATTCTTACAACAATAATTAAAATTTAATAATTAAATATTACGGTATTTTTATAAAAATAAATTTACAGAAAAATCATTTTGTTAATTTAAAGGTTAAAAGTTGATGAAAATTATTTTTTGTAATTTTTTAGAAATTTTCTAGTAAGAATTAAGGCCTAAAAAGGCTTTTAAAAAGAATAAGAGGGTGCCCGGGTTCGAACCGGGACCTCTTGAATGTAAGGGCGTGTCGTGAACCGGTGTACCATGGCTTCCAGCCGCGGTATTTCTTGGTTCCATTTCCTTATAACACCAAGTTCCCAACCTCAAGAACCCTAGTTTAGATCCGTTCAAAATTGATCATCTAAACGATCTTGATAACCAAATTAACCATGGGGCTTTTGTTTCCCATGGTTAATCGAGCATAACCATGTATGTAATTTACCCGAATAAGTTCGAATTTGAGCAATCCTAAACGAAGAACAAGTCGCGGTCGTTGAACTCAGTGGATGAGAAATCCCCATGATAATCCAATTAAACTTGCAGATAGCCTCGAATGATGATCCCGATGCGAAGCCCTATGTTGATTTTGGTTCAATTCGTTCGGAGATAGGATTTTGGCAAGGTTACAGGTCGCGAAAGAAAACGGGAATTGGATTTGCTGTTTGTGTTGTTTCAGGTGAAATTGGAATTGATAGAAGCTTTAGACTACTTAGACGTTCGATTATGAATCATTTAATTTGATTATTATTGAGTTTTAATGATCGAACGGCTATATGGTTAGAAACGCTCGATTACACACTCGATCAGGTTCATAACCGACGTATAAACGCAATTAAAGTCCATGATTGCGTTCGAATCGTGTTCAAGAACGTTTTAGGGACGGTTTCGGATTAAAAAACATCGGTTTTTGGCGGTTTGGTGCCTCGCCGGACTTGGCCGGAGTCCGGCCGGCGAGGTCACCGGAAAAACGGGGTGAGAAGGGGGGGGTTTGACTTTTGATAAATTACACCTTGGTCCCTCAACTTTGATTTTCTATTATTCAATGCCCAAACTTAATATTTCAAGTTTCTAATTTGACAATTAGGCCCCCTTGAACTTAATTAAGTTTTAACTTTGTTAACTTTGATAACTTATTATTATTATTTTTATTATCATTATATTATTATTATTATAATTATTATTATTATTATTATTTTTACATAATAGTATTTATACTTTTATTAATATTAACATTATTATCATATAATATTTATAAACTTTAAATTAAATAAGAAATCATACATAAATAGCCCACCAAGTTTCATAAATAGCATAAATGGCCCTTACAAGAACTAACAAAGTTAACTTTTAGTTAACAAAGAAAATACGAGATGTTACAGGTATCACAGATACGATCTACCTTATATCAACTTTCCACTCCTTCTACCTCGTTTTTTTAATAATGTTACTTGCTGACTTATTCTCCCCCTAAAATACAAAAATCATAACTGGTTTGATTATTTTTGGATATTAATAAACAGCAGAATAACATGAGTTTAATGTTAAACAGACTAAATTAACCAAATAAAATAAAATAAAAATGAAAAATTAACTCAGCTACATCGGACTACACATGATCATCATCAGGAATAACCTCACTTTTCTTTTTAACGCCGTTGACCTCTAACAAATATTGAAAACGTGGTTTATCAAAGGCTTTAGTATAGAGGTCAGCGCGTTGAAAATCAGTATTAATTTTTACCACATCAATTAAGTTTTTTTCAAAACAATCTCTTATGAAATGGTATTTAATACCAATATGTTTGGTCTTAGGATGTTGGACCGAATTTTTAGTTACTGCAATTGCAGCAGAGTTATCCATATAAATAGGAGTAGGTGAGAACTTTAAACCGTAATCCCGCATTTGCTGTTGAATCCAGGTGATTTGTGAACAACAACTTGCGGCAGCAACGTATTCGGCTTCACAGGTTGACAATGCAACCGATGTCTGCTTCTTACACTGCCAGGTAATTAATCTTCTCCCAAAGAATTGACACCCTGCTGATGTAGACTTGTAGTTCATCTTGCAGCCCTCGTAATCCGAGTCACTATACGCCGTGAGTTCAAAGTCATCATCATGAGGATACCACAACCCAAGTGTGGGTGTACCCTTCAGATAACGAAATATCCTCTTGACCCCGATCAGATGGTTGACCTTAGGCTTAGCCTGATATCTAGAACATAAACATGTAGCATACATGATATCAGGTCTTAAGGCAGTGAGGTACATGAGGGATCCAATCATTCCTCGGTACATTATGGCATCTACAAGATCTCCATTTTCATCAGGTGCTATATCGTGATTCGTAGCAAGTGGAGTTCCAGCAGCAGAAGCATTCTCCATGTCAAAACGACTGAGAATGTCTCCTACGTACTTGGTCTGATGTAGAAATATCCTATTTGGAGTCTGATCCACCTGTAACCCGAGAAAGAACTTCATCTCCCTCATAGCAGTCATCTCAAATTCTTTCTTCATAACTGCTTCAAACTCTTTGCATAATGGTTCTTTTGATGTTTTCTCTTGTTTAACACAGTTAACTGTTTTAACATGTTTAACATCTTTTTCCTTTTGGTTAACTGGTTTTTGACTATTAGAAGTCTTTTTAAGTTCTGATTTGACTCTGTTTGACCCTGACTTTAAGTTAACTTTTTCAAACTCTTTTTCCAGATTAACACAAGGCAATTTACCCTTTGCCTTTAAAGTAGCCTCCTTTTGTTTGTTTTTAGATTCAATGGTTGAACATGAGGAATCTAGATCATTAACAAGAGGAGTAGACACCACATGATCCTTGATGGGATTATCATTTACAGGTCTACTCTTAGTGTTCATCAAGGTCTCAGGTGGTGGTGGAACCACTTTGTAACCCAAACCCTCCCCGTTGTTTCTTTCTCTTACTAAGTATTGGACTATGTGTGATGAACTTGTCCAACTGTGCAGTTTCTGTTTTAATGAGTTTACTTCTACTTCTAGAACTGTCTTTTGCTTCTTAGTGTCTTCTATGGAGTTTAGATAGTACCTAATGTCATTAGCTTGATTAAATGCAACTACTTTGGTTTCCCTAAGCTGTTTAGTTAAAAGGTCTATCTTTTCTTTGTAACTATGCTCATTTTGTTTTAATACTCTATTCGCCTCAGTGCACAGTTGTAAATCTTTTACCAAGTTATCATTATGATCTAATAACCTAGAAAATTTCTCATCTATGCTATTTCTAATGTATTACAATCAGAACAAGCATGATTATTAAACATTTGGTCAGTGGTACTTACTAGAGTTGGTTCAGAAGAGTTAGCCATCAACGCAGCATCAGATGTCTCTGGTTCTGGTGATTCTGTCTTTTCTGTCTTTGCTTTGGTAGTCTCCTCTTTAGGCTTGTAGCTGACCTCAGATGCAGTTGTCTCTTCAATATTTGGCATCGCTATATCAACTGCTAGATCTCCTTCACTTGCGGAATCATCATCAATTCTTCTACACTTGCAATGTTTGATTCCCCTGGAGAGACAAACCTAAAGCTCCAGTCCTGTCCTTCATCATCATGAGCAGTCAAGGCTTTTGGATCCTTGCTTGATGAAGTAGAACTCGTAGCTTGCTTGTCTTAACGAGTGAAGGACGAGAATGGGTTCCCGTTACCTGTCTTCTTTGGCTTAACACATTCTCTCTTGAAGTGCCCCTTCTCTCCACAGTTAAAGCAGGTCACTTTGCTCTTGTCAAAGCCAAATGTGGTATCCTTAGTAGCTACCAAGTTCTGTTTGGTCTTTTTCACAAACTTCTTTGCCCTCCGGACAGCACTAGCTAAGGCCCACATAATGTTTATTCTCTCAAGCTCCATTTCGTCCACCTTCTCGTAGTCCTCGTCTGCCATATGGCAGTTTCCAATCTTCCCGGCAACAAGTCCATCATAAGAATGAACCACTACAGCCAAAAGATCCATGTGTTCTCGAGCTACTTCTACAGTCACATTACCGAGGTTCTCAGTCTTCAGTCTAGTAGCATTTATTTCAGGTCCATATGATGGGTACAAGAAGATCCTGACGTGTCTGATCCTGAAGGAGAAGCATGGGAAGGACCCGATGAGCTAGACACAAATGCAGTCTGGAGAGGTGCTCCAGATGTCTTAACTTGAGGCATGGCATTATAGAAAGCTGGTTCTGAGTATACGAAGACTTCTGAGCTCTGTACTTCATCCTAAGTGCTTCTTCTCGCAGCTTTAGAATGAAGTCATTTATATCCAGCTTTGTCAGCATTCCATTATGTCTCAGGTTAGACACAAATGAAGCCCACTTTTTCGGCAATCCGTCTGCAAAATTTGACACCTTTTCTTCCATGGTAGTAGCAACACCATGTGTATGCAGTTCATTCATCAGATGGTAGAATCTATCAATAACATCGTCCAAACTCTCGTTTCCCATCGATGAGAAGTTATCGAAATCCTTCTTTAACTCCTTAGCCTTGATTGCCTTCAACGATGCATTTCTGTCGTACCTCTTTTCCAGCTCATCCCATAGTTTCTTGGACTGCTTATTCTCTGAGTATTTGTGGAAAATGTCTTTAGGGATAGACTGTGTAATCAATGCATAAACCCTCTTCTCTGCATTATATTTAACTTTCTGCGCGTGTCTCATCCCTCCTAGGGTTAACTTTACTCCATCGGCTCCCACCGGCGTACTATACCCAATCTCAATAGCTTCCCACAGATTCGGATCCACTCCATTGAGGTAGGTCTCAAAACGTTGTTTCCAGTGGGGAAACTCATCTAACGTTAAGAGCTTTGGTGGTTTATTATGATTACCCACCTCACTCTCAAGTAATAACAGGTTCTGAATCCTAGAGTCCTTCCCAGCAGTAAAGGCTGACATTTGATCTTCCATGGCTAATAACTTTAAGTCTACTAAAGCAAACTCTCAACTAATGTGACTGAAGGATGCGATTGGGCTATCCGTGTGAATGAACTCTGCGAATGGTTCAATCGTGCGGCTAAACTAAGCGATTGGTTCAGTCGTGCGAATGAAGCTGATGCGTATGAACACTGTGAACGAATGGTTCAATCGTACGAATGGAGACGCAACTAGGTCCAATCGTGCGTCTAGGCAATGCGACTGAGGTCCAGTCGTGCGAATGGCTCACTCGTGGGACTGAAGCTGCTGTTTTGCGAAAATTTCTAGGTTAAACGTGTTTTAGCCGTAAAAATTCGAACTTTCGCAAGGTCTAATCGCCTAAGTCCGTAGAAACCAAACTTTGATGAGCAGGGAACGTCCAAGATCACTTTTGACACAAAAGATTGTGTTTTTCAGTGCAAAAACATAAACTTTTTATCAATCTTGATTGAATCACACGTAATCAAGAGCCAAAGCTCTGATACCATTTGTTAGGACCTGGTATTTGAACGAAATACCTAGTGATTAGCGTGTAAACCAGATCAAATAGTGCGGAATCATATTTGATTGGTGATCCAATCAGTGAGAACACACTAAGAATCAATAAAGAATTGAAACTAACGTTAGAAATCGATTGAGAATCGATCTAATGTGTTCTATGAACTTGGAGAACGAATTGGGAGGCTTCTGGACGGCTAGGGTATGTCTAGAGTTGTAATAAAATAATTACAATACAAAATAATCTAAAATGTAAGACACAATAATTAATATACATAACAAATGATGTAAAATATATGACATAATAAACTATATTCGACACAGTGAACCTATAAGATACAATGAGTTGACGTATTTTACACAATGACCAAAATATTATTCTATTTAAAACAATAGAAACATGCTTGTAAACCCACAACCCTTCTTATGTTTTTTTTATATTAAACATCATTTTTAGTATAACCCTACCCAAATTTAATTTATTATATTTAATCAATTATAAAGCTAAACAACGAGGTTTTCATTAGTTAGAAGATTTTAGTTATTTTTTTTTAATTTAGTAACTTTAAAACTGAATTTTTTTTCAAAAAGTCAAATACGAAATTTTGAATAAAAATATAAAATTTTTACTATAAAGATATTTTAATCATTTTTATTGTAATTTGAAATTTGTTAAGCATCAAACTTAAAAAGATTTGTTCAATATTAAAAATTTTTATTGAAAAATGTATTAATGATACTAAAATAGAATATTTTTTTCAGAGTTTATTAAACGTTACGCTACTTTTGTAAAAGTGACGAGATTTTCTTTTAAATTGTTTATTTATTGTATGCATGGTAGTTTTTTTAAGTATCTTTTTATAATATGCGTGAGATTTTGAGATAAATTTTGTTTTCTTTCTTTAAAACATGGGAGATTTTTTAATAAATTAGATGAGATTTTATATGATTAATAATGGAATGATTTGGAGAAAAAGATATTTTAGGGGTAAGTGAGAATTGAGAGAGAGATTTTTTCTTTCGGGAGAGAGAGATATTAGGGGTAAGGAGATTTTTAAGAATGCATCAAGGACTTATTGTATTTTCTAATTGACATGACGAGTAGCTTGAAATTAGCGAGAAAATATTGTATTTTATTTTCAACTTTGGCAAAAATGTATTTTCCACAAGTCTCAAACTAGGAAACTAAATCAAGATGGGGATACTGGAGTATTGTTGTTGAAAATTAAATTGTGCAAGGTTATTATAATTTTTGAAAAAGGAAAAAACAATTTTATAAAAAGGTGTGTGGGGTTTCCTTATGGCTCCTTTGTGAAGAACATAATTAGCTTAGATTACACATTGCATAATAATAATATATTAATATTTATTATTACTTATTAAATTAAATGAATAAATGAATACATACATACATACCTACATGCTGTTGATTGTTGAAAATGTCACATTAGAAAAGCGTGAATCTCACTTCTCTCAGACTACTCCCATTGGTGGGTTTTGTTTGGTTGGTTGGGTGATTTTTAAATTAAAAAAATAAAAAATCAATCTAAATGGTGACCGGTTTGGTAGATCGAACATTGGTGTTTGTAACTTAATGGGCCCATTCAATTGTCTTTTTCCACTTTTATCTTTTTGTGTTTCTTTTATTATAAATTAATACACATATCATTTTTTATTGGTCAAATATATATGAAAGTTACACTTGTAAAATTGTTATTGGTTAGATATATAAACTTATCTTCAAAAAAATCTAACATTATCTATCTCAGAAAAATATAAAAAAATTACCAAAATTTATAATTTTTCATGCTCTATTTATAGAGTGTAATATTGATATACTTTCATACAACTTCTCCTAATCTATTCCAAAATTTTATTTTTAACAATGGATCCAGATCATTGTTTCAATCTTGAGGATTCAGAAGGTTATATGAGTGCTCAACCCTCAGGAAACATTTATTTCTTTCACGATTCAAATCAAGTTAATGTCACAGAAAGCCCCCAAGCCTCGCAAAATACTCAAAAACAAGGGCGAGGCAACAAGTGGGATGTTGTTGAAGATGTTGCTCTAATGTCGGCATGGTGTATAGCAAGTGAAGATAGTATTCGTGGCAAAAACCAAAGAAAAACATCATTGTGGGCACGAGTAAAGGAACTGTATGATGCAACTCAAGCTGAAAATCCACAAAATATCGGTAGGAAGAATGAAATCAAATAAGAGGTCGTTTTAAACGACTCAACGAAAATGCCCAAAAGTGGATTTCTGCTTATCGTGAAGCGTATCGCCAAAAGCGTAGTGGAATGAGCACCAAAGATATGAGAATAATGCTAACAAACTTTATGAGGCAAATGGCGGGGGTAAGTCTAATGATTCTATTGTATTTAATGAGGTAATGTGTAAACATCCGAAGTGAGAACTGCAAGTTGATCATCACATGACACGTTCTCGTCCTGAATTTGAAGTGGAAGAAGAAAGTGGTGCTAGCACGAAAAGATCAAAGACGTCGAAGACGGAGAGTATTCCAACCCCGAAACGCCAACTAGTGGTGGTTCAGCAATTCAACGCCCGATGGGTAGAGATGCGGCTATAAGAAAAGGGAAAGGCAAGGCTACAAATGAAATTGCTTCGGAGCTTCGTGCAATGAGGATTAACAGAGAAAATAAAGTTGAAGTCATGAACAAACGAATTGAATTGGATCAACAAAGGGAAAAGAATAAGAAAGAAATGGCACAAGACATGAAAGAAATGAAGGTAATGGAAATGCAACTTTTGCATTTAAACACACTACTACAGAAGGACAATTTGTCACATGATGAAGAAAACATGAAACGATTTCTAATTTCGAAGTTCTATGGAAACTAAATCTGGTTTGGCGTGTGTTTTATGTGTAAACTTTTTATCGATGCATCTATGGAAACGATTTCTGTACTTCATGCATGTTGTTGTAATATATTGATTATGTTGATTTTGTCTCTATATGTGTAAACTTTTTATCGATGATTTAGATTTTATCTTGATAAGGTACCTATATATTATCACTATTGTCTTCATTTACACGTGTTAGATTTTTATTGGAATATCGGATTTTATTCCGATAAGATATCTAAAATATTATCACTATTTGGATACGATATCTATATATTATCATTATTATCTTCAACTTACAAGTGTCAATTTTTTATTGGAACCTCGAATTAGATTTTGATAAGAAATATGTACATTATCTTTAACTTAAGAAATTACTAAAAGCCATTAATTTCTAGTATAAATAAGAGGCTATCAACATACTTTCTTACTTAATCCATTTGCAACTTCTCACTTATATTACATTTGAAAAATATCGCATAATGAAAACCCGTCTGCGAATTCCGATTCATCACCTTCTGATACGGAATATGATGCATGGGAAGCACGGGTCGTTCAAGAAAATCTGAAACTTGATAACATAATGGCCGAGTTACTCATAAGTACGTCAGATGCGAACATAACAGATCATCCTCCTAGAGCAAGAAGGAAGTATTGTGATCGGGAACGTGAGCAGGGTGAGAAACGCCTGATGCAAGATTACTTTATTGACAACCCAACGTATGATGATGCAACCTTTCGGCGTCGATTTCGAATGCGAAAACCATTATTCCTTCGTATAGTGGATGCTATGACAACAAATAACATGTATTTTCAACAAAGACGTGACGCTACAGGTAGAAAAGGTCTTTCACCGTTGCAAAAATGTACCAGAGCTATGCGTGTGTTGGCATATGGAACATCAGCAGATGCACAAGATGAATACTTAAGAATGAGTGAAACAGTTACAAGGGACTCTCTTATAAGGTTCGTAGAAGGCGTCATTGCATGTTTCGGTGAAGAGTACCTCAGACGACCAAATGAAGATGATTTAGCAAGATTACTCCATGTCGCGGAAGCACGTGGATTCCCAGGTATGATTGGAAGCATTGATTGTATGCATTGGGAGTGGAAAAACTGCCCTACCGCTTGGGCTGGTCAATATGCCGGTAGAAGCGGTAAACCAACTATAATATTAGAAGCTGTTGCATCATATGACTTATGGATATGGCACGCATTCTTTGGAACACTAGGTTCGTGCAATGATATTAATGTCCTTCACAGATCTCCTATTTTTAGTGATGTATTATCAGGTGAAGCACCGAATGTGAGTTACGTCATGAATGGTCGGGAGAAGAATATGACATATTATCTCATAGATGGCATATATCCTTCATGGGCTGCCTTTGTCAAGTCAATAAATTCTCCACAACTTCAGAAGCACAAGTTGTTCGCTAAACATCAAGAATCTGCTAGAAAAGATGTTGAACGTGCATTTGGAGTTCTACAAGCTTGATTTGCATTT